>JAEBUO010000033.1:0-510629 GCA_023014395.1 Amanita rimosa | reverse complement strand
CACTCTCTTTTGCTCGTCGCCTCAACCGCTCTCCTCGCTCTCTCTCTAGCCTTCGTCATCGTCAGACTTAGTGCCTAGAACCCTCGTCCAGTGATTGGGAACAAACCGAGACTCTGTTTGTCACTGTAGACTTGGACGCTGAACGACGTTGTGGACATCGACCGTAACAAGCATCATCACACTCTACCAACTCTATCACAGAGGAACCACATCAGTGGGAAGCAGCACCGTTTCCTATACTAGTACCAAATCCAGCCACATTAAATCCAAACCTACTATTCAACTCCGATGCAGATTTCATCGGAGAACCCGCACCACCGTTTTCATCACCACCCCCCCCGCTTACACCATCACCTACATCACCACCGCCAAACTATCACAGTATGGCGGCGCCCCAAGAAATGACATCAGCAGAACTGCTGAACCTCCTCAACGCGCAAGCCGCGACCATCCAAGCCCTCCAGAACCAGCTAACACAGCTGCAAACAAACGCTGCACAGGCCGCCGCGGAACCACCTCCCCCCGCCAACATTGTCAACATACCGCCAGGGATGGTATTCAATATTCCCGGAACCGGAAACGGCGGAACATCTAGAATAGATGTAGCCAAACCCCCGGTTTTTTCAGGAAAGATGTCCGAAGTGACAAATTTCATAAACGCATGCAGGTTGTACATTCAATTGAAGATGCCGGAATCTGATGAGGAAGAACGGATCTTATTGATCATATCGTACATGACGGAAGGCTTTGCTGCAGATTGGAAGGACAATCTGTTGGAGCAGATGGCCAATGATGAAGAAGGAATTCCGCAAACAGCGGAACAACTGTTCAGGCAGATCAGAAGGGACTTCGGTGACACTGATGAGCAGTCATCAAAGATCTCGGAGATGCGGACCATGACGCAAGGGTCCAGTACATGCGAGGAACACGTGCAAAAATTTAAAAAGGTATCACGAGGCACCGGATACCTGGGAAGAGCTCTTATCGAAGAGTTCAAACGAAGTTTGAATACCGGACTCCGGAAAAGGATAATGGAGGCCGATGAAGTACCTGAGACCATTGAAGGATGGTACCAGAAAGCAGTAAGATTGGATCGCCAGTGGAGACAGGCGAAAGCCGAGGAGAAGTACTACTCCTTGCGGACCAGTAACTCCGCCAATAGGAGTGAAGGAGCATCCAAAGGCCCGGATATGGCGAAGCTGGTAGCCCCTGCCCAGCCTAAACCCTGATGGAAATTCGGATCGGGATCAGCGAGTCAGGGACAATTGGGAGCTGGAGCCTCCGCAAGTTCAAGTAGTACGGCAAATCGGCTGGACCCTAACGCAATGGACGTCGATCAAAACCAAAGACCACCACTCCGCTGTTACAAATGCGGCAAGATCGGACACATTTCTAGAAACTGCAGATCAGGACTTGACATTTGCACAATGACGTTTGACAAAATGAAGGAGTACTTCAGGAAGGGAGAAGAGAATTTAAAAGAGGAAGAGAGTCAGTAGGTCCCGTACTGGACTCTCGTAATAGATACAGTGTACTAGATAAATTGGTAGATAGTGCACAACCCCTTGATATAGCGCTTAGCGCTGACCGGGTTGATGCAAGGACCATCTCGGAAGTCTCAAGGACTTCCGGGACGTCCCCGCAAGAGGCAAACTCCCAGGTGAAACACCTTGATATAGCGCACGGCGCTGAAAGTGTCACTCCCAAGGAGCGCGGCAGGGCGGATAAACCTGTGCTTAATTCCTCAGTACCGAATACAGTAGTACGAGTATCTACAAAGGGACAAAAGGACTTAAAAGGAAAGCGGCATGATATAGTGCTTAGCGCTGAAACTGCTTGTCCGAAAAGGATGTTGAAAAAGGGAGAAAAGGAATTTTTAGTTAGGTCAATAGGACGGAAGGACGAGATCTTAATGGAGATCGGGTTGGAAAGGTTGGACACCCATGAACAAACTCAACAAACCGCATTGCTCGATTCAGGAGCAACAGGATTGTTCATGCATGCCGCATATGCAAAAAGGATGGGCTTTAAACTCATACCCTTGGAGCGTCCCATCCAAGTCCGGAATGTGGATGGAACCAACAATGAAGGAGGAATGATCACCCACGAAGTTGATCTTCTTTTATCTTATCAAGGGCATAAGGAACGAGCCACCTTTGAGATATGCGAGCTGGGAAAGACCAACGTAATCATTGGATCCACATGGTTACGAAAGCACAATCCAGAAATCAATTGGGAGACTGGCCAAGTCAAATTGACACGTTGTCCACGGAGCTGTGGACATAGGCAAAGGGAGTGGACCAAGAAGCGAGAGCAGAAGGTCCAATCAGCGGAACACTGGCGTGTTCTGGAATATCTGTGGGAACAGGAGAAGGAGTTAGACTTCGCGCACTGGCTCGAAGAAAAGGAGGAAAGTGAGAACCATCTCACGTACATGGAACAAATGAAACACCCGGGTCAGTACAAGTATGGGGATAAATACCCATTCTTACCAGTGTTTCCATCACCCGCCGGATCAAAAACCGGATCAATGAGACATGTGCGAGAGTTGGCAAAACTCACGGCTAAGGAGATGGTACCTGAACAATACCATCAATACCTCAAAATCTTCGAGAAAGGAGCATCAGAGCGCATGCCAGCTAGAAAGCCTTGGGACCACGCAATTGACACCAGACCAGGCTATCAACCCCAGAAGGGGAAAGTCTACCCCCTATCCCCAGATGAGCTTCAAGAAGTACGGAACTTTGTGGATGATCAGTTGGCAAAAGGGTATATCCAACCCTCCAAATCACCACAGACGTCACCCATCTTCTTTGTAAGCAAGAAAGACGGAAAGAAACAGATGGTCCAGGACTACAGATACCTGAATGAATGGACAGTTAAAAATAACTATCCATTACCCTTAATATCTGAACTCGTAGATCGAGCAGGCAGTGCCAAATACTTCACTAAGCTAGACCTTAGGTGGGGTTACAATAATGTACGGATCAAGGAAGGCGACGAATGGAAAGCAGCATTCACTACTCCCGAGGGTTCTTTTGAACCAGTAGTAATGTTTTTTGGGCTAACCAATTCGCCGGCCACCTTCCAAGCAATGATGAATGACATTTTCCGCGATATGATCAATGCAGGAAAAGTCATTGTGTACATTGATGACATACTCATCTTTACTAAAACAAAAGAGGAGCATGACGCAATCGTACAACAAGTCTTGCAACGATTAGAAGAAAACGATCTGTATGTAAAACCAGAAAAATGTGTGTGGTGTGTGGAAGAAGTTGAATTCCTGGGCGTCGTTTTAGGACCCAAAGGAATCCAAATGGATACAAAGAAGGTCGAAGCCATTATTAGCTGGCCCACCCCTTCTTGTGTCAAAGACGTACAAAGGTTCCTAGGCCTAGCCAATTACTATAGGTGCTTTGTTCAGGACTTCGCTAAAATTGCACGGCCACTACATGACCTGGTCAGAAAAGAAAAAACATGGGAATGGATGGAGGTCCAAGAAAAGGCTTTCAAAAGCCTAAAAAAGATATTCACGGAGCAACCTTTATTAGTTGCCCCGGATTCCGATAGGAAGTTCAGAGTGGAGTCAGATGCATCGGATTACGCTACGGGTGGCGTCTTATCTATGCTCTGCAAAGATGACAAGTGGAGGCCTGTGGCCTACCTATCAAAGTCGCTCAATGATACCGAGCGCAATTATGATGTCCATGATAAAGAAATGCTAGGCATCATGCATTGCCTGGAAACTTGGCGTCATTATCTAGAAGGAGCATGTGAACAGTTCGAGATATGGACTGATCACAAAAATCTTGAGTACTTTATGAGTGCAAAGAAGTTGAATCACAGGCAAGCCAGATGGGCTTTGTACCTCAGCAGGTTTAACTTCGTGTTGCATCATAAAGCTGGTGTAACTATGGGAAAGGCCGATTCTCTGTCCAGGAGGCCAGACCATAAAAAGGGGGTGGATGACGATAACAAAGACGTCACGCTCCTCAAACCAGACTTTTTTAAAATCGCTGCACTACGTCATGGACACGTCATGATTCATAGCTCAGAAAAAGAACTGCTAGGCAAAATTCGACACTCTGAAGCATGTGACGAAGCAGTGGTAAAAGCGGTAGAAGCCATGAAAAAGGCTGGTGTTAAAACACTAAACGCTCGAGAATGGGAGATGGAGCAGGGACTTATCCTCTGGCAAGGAAAAGTCTACGTACCTAAGGACGAGAAACTGCGGATGGAGATAGTCCGCCTACACCACGACACGCCTATTGCAGGACACGGAGGACAGTGGAAGACGATTGAACTCGTCACAAGAAATTACTGGTGGCCTGGAATCACCAGGTTTATTAAAAAATATGTTAGTGGATGTGACAAGTGCCAGCGAAATAAGAATTTCCCAGAGCTGCCTGCAGGAAAGTTGATGCCAAATTCTGCACCAGCAAAGCCCTGGACACATATTTCCGCCGACTTTATCACAAAATTGCCAGAATCACATGGTCACAATGCGATTTTGGTAGTCTGTGACAGAATGTCAAAAATGGCGCATTTCATTCCCACATCAGAAGAAACATTGGCGCAGGGATTAGCCACATTATTTAGGGACCACGTCTGGAAACTCCATGGACTCCCTGAATCTATAATCTCAGATCGCGGTCCACAGTTCGCCGCACAAATGATGAAGGAGCTGAACCAAATGTTGGGCATTAGCACAGATCTGTCCACTGCATTCCATCCACAAACAGATGGACAAACAGAACGAATGAATCAGGACTTAGAACAGTACCTGAGGATTTTCGTAGATCATAGACAGGAAACATGGTCTGGATGGTTAGCCATCGCCGAATTTAGCTACAACAACAAAATTCAGGCATCCATCAAACAGACTCCATTCTTTGTCAACTATGGCAAACACCCCAGGATGGGAATCGAGCCCAGAAGGAAAGGAAGTCACCCGGCTGCATCAGATTTCGCGCAGAAAATGAAAGAAATCCACGAGGAAACTCAGGCAGCTTTGTTAAAATCACAAGGTGATATGAAGCTATACGCAGATAGACACAGATCAGACACACCAGAATACAAAGTTGGAGATAAAGTATGGCTGTCAACCAAAGACTTAAGGTTGACGGGACGACCAACTAGGAAATTGGTGGAAAGATGGATTGGCCCATACCCAATAAAAAAGATAGTGTCGCCAAATGCAGTGGAGCTGGACCTACCCTTCTCGCAACAGATACACCCGGTGGTAAATGTCTCACAAATCCGCCCTTGGAAACAACCAATGAAAGGGCAAAAGGCACAACCCCCACCGCCAATAGAAATAGACGGTGAAAAAGAGTACGAGGTAGAGGAAATAATCGATGTACGACTAAAAAGAAACAAAATGGAGTACTTAGTCAGGTGGAAAGGATACACTGCTGAGCATAACTCCTGGGAACCATTGGATAATTTACAACATGCAAAAAGAAAAATAAAAAACTTTTACAATAGAAACCCCGGAGCCATCAGAAGGCTTGACAAAGCAACCTTTAATAGGTTAACTTTCAGACCTTATGAAAACTTCACACAAACCTCGGACAAAAAGGTGTCAAAAATCGATGTTAATGCAGTAGCACCAGCTGCAAAGTGGGAACAAAACTGGCAAAAATGGAAAGGAAAGAAGGGTCTAGACACCCTTATAGAGCCAGGAGACGCGGAAGGGCCATGTCAATGCAACATGTGCCTATGTCAATCGCATGATATAGCGCCTCGCGCTGAAACAATTGAAGATCTCACCCCACCATCCCGCCCACTCTCACCCATCATCAAGGAATTAGAGGAACCATCCGTGATAGAGCACAACGCGCTGAACGATGACGATGGAGTTTAAAATTTGTCTGGAAGTCAAATCCTAAAAAGGGGGTACTGTCATGACTGACTGGAAAGCTTCGGCTTTTTTACTAAGTCATTTCACTTTTATTATTTATTTTCTTCATATTATATAAACATATGCTGACTAAGCAGGTGCCTATCGCTTGGCGCCTAGATAAAAAGCCGTAGATAAGATACCGGAGCTCGGCGCTGATGACTCATTACCATTACTACATGCGCAGTCGTCTTACTCATACCATACTATATTTAGAATAGGGTTTAGGGTAGTGCACAGACCACCTGTCGTAGTATATAAAGAGTGCAATTCAGCACCCAGAGTCCTCAGTTGAGTTCTCTCGGGTTTATTCCCTCCTCTCCTCTCCTCTCCTCAGTTCTCTGTTGGGGCTCCTAGGCGTCACACCGGGGGGTTCCTGATATCTTCCATGACATGATCAATGCTGGAAAAGTCATTGTTTACATTGATGACATCCTCATCTTTACAAAAACAAAAAGGAGCATGATGCAATTGTACAACAAGTCTTGCAACAATTGGAAGAGAATGATTTGTATGTAAAACCAGAAAAGTGTGTATGGTGTGTAGAGGAAGTTGAATTCCTAGGAGTTGTCCTTGGGCCTAAGGGAATTCAAATGGACACAAAAAAAGTCGAAGCCATCATCAGCTGGCCTATGCCTTCATGTGTCAAAGATGTACAAAGGTTCCTGGGCCTTGCAAATTATTATAGGCACTTTGTACAGAACTTTGCAAAAATTGCATGATCATTACATGATCTGGTCAGAAAAGACAAAGCATGGGAATGGATGGAGGTCCAAAATAAAGCTCTCCAAAGCCCAAAAAAGATCTTCACAGAACAACCTTTTTTGGTTGCCCCAGACTCAGACAGAAAATTCTGAGTAGAATCAGATGCATCAGATTACACTACTGGTGGCATATTATCAATGCTTTGTCAAGATGACAAATGGAGGCCTGTGGCCTACCTATCAAAGTTGCTCAATGATACTGAGTGCAATTACAATGTCCATGACAAAGAAATGCTTGGCATTATGCATTGCCTGGAAACATGGCATCACTATTTGGAGGGAACACATGAACAGTTTGAAATATGGACTGACCACAAAAATCTTGAGTACTTTATGAGTGCTAAGAAGTTGAATTGCAGACAAGCCAGGTGGGTGTTGTATCTAGGTCAATTTAATTTTGTATTGCATCATAAGGCTGGTGTTACTATGGGAAAGGCTGATTCTCTGTCCAGGAGGCCAGACCATAAAAAGGGGGTGGATGATGACAACAAGGATGTCATGCTCCTTAAACCAGATTTTTTCAGGATTACTGCATTACATCACAGGCACATGTTCATTCATATCTCAGAAAAGGAGCTGTTGAACAAAATTCGATGCTCAGAAGCATGTGATGAAGCTGTAGTAAAAGCAGTAGAAGCCATGAAAAAAGCAGGTGTTAAAACACTTAATGCTCAAGAATGGGAGGTAGAACAGGGACTCATCCTCTGGCAAGGAAAAGTCTATGTACCAAAGGACAAGAAATTGCAGATGGAGATAGTCTGCTTACATCACAATACCCCCATTGCTGGACATGGAGGACAGTGGAAGATGATTGAATTTGTCACACAAAATTACTGGTGGCCTGGCATCACCAGATTTATAAAAAGCTACATTAGTGGGTGTGATAAGCGCCAAAGAAATAAGAACTTCCCAGAGCCACCCACTGGAAAGTTAATGCCAAATTTGGCACCAGTTCAGCCATGGACTCATAGTTCTGTGGACTTCATCACAAAACTACCAGAATCACATGGACATAATGCAATCTTGGTAGTATGTGATAGAATGTCCAAAATGGTGCACTTTATCCCCACTTTGGAGGTAACATCAGCCCAAGGGCTTGCTACACTATTCAGGGACCATGTATGGAAACTTCATGGACTCCCTGAATCCATTATTTCAGACCACAGTCTGCAGTTTGCCACACAAATGATGAAGGAACTCAACCAAATGTTGGGCATTAGCACAGACTTGTCCACAGCCTTCCATCCACAAATGGATGGACAAACAGAATGAATGAATCAGGACTTGGAACAGTACCTGAGCATTTTCATAGACCATAGACAGGAAACATGGTCTGGATGGTTGGCCATTGCCCAATTTAGTTACAACAACAAAATTCAGGCTTCAACCAAACAAACCTGTTCTTTGTTAATTATGGCAAACACCCCAGGATGGGAATTGAACCTAGAAGGGAAGGCAGTCACCCAGCAGCATCAGAGTTTGCTCAGAAAATGAAAGAAATTTGTGAGGAAACTCAGGCTGCTCTGCTAAAATTGCAAGGTGACATGAAGCTATATGCAGATAGGCACTGATTGGATGCACCAGAATACAAGGTTGGAGACAAAGTTTGGTTATCAACCAAGGATTTAAGATTGACTGGACAACCAACCAGGAAACTGGTGGAAAGATGGATAGGGCCTTACCCTATTAAGAAAATAATTTCATCAAACACAGTAGAACTGGATCTACCCTTCTCTCAGCAGATCCATCCTGTAGTAAATGTATCTAGGATATGCCCCTGGAAATGACCAATGAGAGGGCAGAAGGCACAACCACCACTGCCAATTGAAATAGACAGTGAAAAAGAATACAAAGTAGAGGAAATAATTGATGTATGACTAAAAAGGAACAAGATGGAGTACTTAGTCAAGTGGAAAGGATACACTGCCAAGCACAATTCAAGGGAACTGTTGGACAATTTACAGAATGCAAAATGAAAAATAAAAAAATTTATGATAGAAACCCCAGAGCAATCAGAAGGCTTGACAAAGCAACCTTTGAAAGGTTGACTTTCAGACCCTATGAAAACTTCACACAATCCTCAGACAAAGTTGTGTCCAAAATAGATGTCAATGCAGTAGCACCAGCTGCAAAGTGAGAGAGCAAAACTGGCAAAAATGGAAATGAAAAAAGGGATTAGATACCCTTGCCAAACTAGGAGACACAGAAGGGCCATGTCAATGCAACATGTGCCTGCAATGATCACATGATATAGTGCCTTGCACTGAAATGATTGAAGACCTAACTCCACCTTCCCACCCACTCTCACCTATCATTGAGGAGCTAGAAGAATCATCTGTGATAGAGCGCAATGCACTGAAGGATGATAAAGAAGTTTGAATTTGTCTGGAAGCCAAATCTTAAAGGGGGGTACTGTCATGAATGACTGAAAAGCTTTTGTTTTTCACTAAGTCATTTCACTTTTATTATTTATTTTCTCTATATTATATAAACATGTGCTGACTAAGAAGGTGCCTATCAGTCAGTGCTTAGATAAGTAGATTAGATACCAGAGCTTGGTGCTGGTGACACATCACCATTACTACATGTGCAGTCATCTTACTCATGCAGTACTATATTTAGTATAGGGCTTAGGGTAGTGCACAGACCATCTGTTGTAGTAGTATATAAGGAGTGTAATTCAGCACCCAGAGTCCTCAGTTGAGTTCTCTTGGGTTTCCTCCTTTCCCTCCTCTCCTCCTGTCAGTTCACTGTTGGGGCTCTTAGGCATTGCGCCGAGGGGTTCCTGATACATAAACCCTTGTTTGTTGGGTGTCTTAAGTCCTGCTGTGCACCATACACTGAACCAATCTCTATTGGACCTTGTACTTGTAGCACTGTGGCAGTTACTTGTAGATAAAACTATTCTTACATAATCAGTGACATGCAACTTAAGGTTGTGTGACCACACATAATTATAAATATATTTAAATGACATGCATATCCAGTATGCATGTCCATGTATTAATTTAATGAGTATAAAGGGGATACATTGTCAAAGATAATGTATGTCCATTACACTCTCCCCAACTAGATTGTTCTAAGTACAATCTAAAGACCAAAGGAAAATTAACTCTCCTTGTATTTGGACATTGGGGTCCATGTGCTCTGTTCTAGAGGTAGGGATCCCTTGTTGTATATGAGGACTGTATCTTAGTCCTCAGGTTGAGGTTTGTTGACATGCTGTAATTGCATGTCAGATAGAAATGAGATATGATGCATACAGGAGTGCACACATTTGTTAATGTACATGTAGTGTGCACATTGACCAAATGTGAATGATGTGCATGAGGGTGTGCACATTGGTTCAAAGGTGTGATGATGTGCACTTACAAGTGCACATCAAATGGAAGGGAGTGATGTCCTATGGGATATGCACATTGATCAAAGATGGGATAATGGAAAAAGTGAGGACTCTTGCAAATACAATGCATTGTCCTCACACCCTCCCCAACTAGATTGTGCCAAAGGTACAATCTGCAGATCTGTAAAAAAAAATCCTGGAGGATTCTATGAAATCCTCAGTATCTTTGCTTAGAAGTAGTGTATCAGCTACTTCTATCATAACATTGAAAACTAGAGATCCTTCTAGTTTATCATTATTTTTGGACCATTGCGGTCCATTAAGTTTGAGTGTGTGCTCTCATTGAAGACCAGTCTCTGGTCTTGAAACCATTTATTGGTTTCACATCTGAATTAGACTTGTAGCCCAAGTCTATTAGATTATTATCTTGGTGCTAGTGCACCAGTCTTTTGAGACAATTCCATATTGTCTCCTTCATCTCTTGAGGTGCTTCTGTGAAAGGCCTTGTGTTGTTATTCAGTGGAGGTGTAATGCCCTTCCACCTCTAGGGTTATTTCTGGTTCTGCTAATAAAGCAGAACCATTGGTGACATCATCATCCTGAGATGGCTCATGGTCATCTCCTTTTCACTCAAGGCACTTTCTGTGGAAGGCCCTTGTTCTCTTTTCAGGAGGAGGTACCATATTGGTCCTCTGTAGATGACTTGTAGTCATCTTATTCATTTCCTGAGGCACTTCCTTGAAAAGCCTCACTTTCATCTCATAAAGAGGTACCATATTGGTATTCTGTAGATGACTCATAGCCATCATCTTCAAATCCTGATGCCCTTTCTTGAAGAGGCCTTGCTATCTTCTTCAAAAGGGGTACCATACTCTCCCCCTTTAAATTTTTCTCTGGGTTCTGCAGCAATTGTGGAGCCCTTGGTGACTTTGTCATCATTAAGTGGAAACAGATTTCCGAAAGAGAGTTGAGAAGCATAGGTTCTCTGGATGTGTGCTCTCATTGAGCACAGGTAAATTGACAAACTCTCTGTAAATGAAGAGTTCAAGGTCTCCTCCAGGTGTCTGAAGAAGAATTGAGAAGCATGGGCTTTTCATAATGTGCACTCTCATTGAGCACTAGCAAAAAAATTTCAATGAACTCTCCATAAGGAAGAGTTCAAAGGCTCCTCCAGGTAACTGAAGAAAAATTGAGAAGTCTAGAGCTTCTCAAAGCATGCACTCTGTTGAGTGCAGGCTAATTTCATGAACTCTCCATAGGTAGAGAGTTTGAGAGTTCCCCCAGCCAGATCTCTGAAGGGGAGAATTGAGAAGCTTAGAGCTTCTCATAGCATGTGCTCTGTTGGGCGCAGGAAAATTTCATGAACTCTCCATAGGTGGAGAGTTTGAGAGCTCCTCCAGATAACTGGAGGAGGATTGAGAAGCCTAGAGCTTCTCAATGTGTGCACTCTGTTGAGCACAGGTAAATTTCATGAACTCTCCATAGGTGGAGAGTTTGAGAGCTCCTCCAGGTAACTGGCAGAGGACTGAGAAGCATAGAGCTTCTCAAAGTGTGTGCTTTATCAAGTGCAAACAAAATCAAAGGACTCTCCATAGCTGGAGAGTTTGAGAAGTGCAGAGCTTCTCAAAGCATGTTCACTGTTGAGCACAGGCTAATTTCATGAACTCTCCATAGGTGGAGAGTTTGAGAGCTCCTCCAGGTAACTGGAGGAGGATTGAGAAGCCTAGAGCTTCTCAAAGCATGTGCTCTGTTGAGTGCAGCCTGATTTGTTGAACTCTCCATGAGTGGAGAGTTCCAGGGTTCCTTCAGGTGACTGAAAGAGTGTTGAGAAGTGCAGAGCTTCTCAAAGTGTGCACTCTGTCATTGAGCATAGGCAGATTTTGATAAAACTCTCCATAGGTGGAGAGTTTGAGGGCACATAAGTCCCTTGGGTGTCAAATGAGACCAAAAGGTTCCCTTTGGTCTCTATGTGCCTCTTTGACTGTGAAACAGTCAACAAAAGTGGTGCTTTTGTTGAGAAGTACTTGTACTTCTCATGGTGACATGTCACATGTTGAGAAGCTTGTAGCTTCTCTGCACACTCAAGCTCATCAGGTGCAGTCACATTTGGTCTGAACCCTCTCAAAGTGGAGGGTTCTTGAGTTTAACCCTTTGTGTTTGCAAGGGTTTTCTCCTGGAGCCAAAATGAGAGAAGACATCTTTTGATGTCTTCTTCATGCTATTCTTCCTGATGGAAGTGTAAAAAAGTGTAAAAGGGTTATGGGTGAAACCCATAAACCCTTGTTTGTTGGGTTTCTTAAGTCCCACTGTGTGCTGTACATTGAACCAATCTCTATTGGATCTTGTACTTGTAGTGCTGTGGCAGTTACTTGTAAATAAAACTATTCTTACATAATCAGTGACATGCAACTTAAGGTTGCATGACCACATGTAAATATACACATATTTAAATGACATGCATATCCAGTATGCATGTCCATGTACCAATTTAATGAGTATAAAGGGGATACATTGTCAAAGACAATGTATGTCCATTACAGCTCCACAGTGTCTCAGAGAACTCCACAGTGAAGGGCAAAGTGCTTAGGGTGGTATATGAAAATTAATATATTAATAAGAGTCTGCAGGAGAGTCTACTTGGAGTCTACTTGGAGTCTGCCAGTTCTCTGCCACTGCAGATTACTGCAGTTTCACTTCAGATTTACCATGGGCACTGTGGCACTTGTGATGCTATGGTGCTATGGTAACTACAGTGCTATAGTACACTTAGTGTTGCCATCAGCTAGGCTAATAGCCATTAGCCGGTTTAGCTTAGCCGGTTTTTAGCCAAGCCATAGCCTATATTTGGCTAAGGCTATGATTGGCTAAGCTATGACCAAATAGCTGCTCCAGGCCAACTATAGCCAGTTTTCTCTACCCTCTCCCTTCCCTTGACATTCAATTGCACTCACTGTTGCCACTTGTCATCACCACCACCCATTGTCACCACCACCACCAGCCACCCACCATCACCATCACCACCCACCATCACTGCCACCCATCACTGCCACCACCCATTGCTACCACCATTTGTCACTGCCACCCACCACTCACCGTCACCACCACCACCCATCATCATCATCACCATGGCCATCACCATGCCTCCTACTCACCACTATCATGTCACCGACTTGCCCCCTCATCCCCTTACTACCCGGACAATATCAATCTGGGCCCCTGTACATTTTTTTTGTTTTTTTGAATAGCTACTAACATTTTTGAATCTTTTGTCCACTCTCACATGCACCCTCACTCCAAGCACTTGCACCCACACTGCACCCATACCTGCACCTAGACCACACCTGTACCTGCACCTGCACCCACACCCACACCTGCACCCACACCTTGCCTACCCCATGTGCCTCTGCTCCTGCCCACCACATTGCCCTCCCACCCATGTCCATGCCCTCACCACCCTCCATCCTTGCCCATGCCCACACCCTTGCCCTTGCCCATATGCCCTCACCACCCTTGCCCTTGCCTCACACCCATGCCCATGCCTGTTAGGACTAATCCTCACACAATCACAAGCTCTGTAGAGAGAGGCTAGAGAAGAGATGTATTGTAGACACAGTAGTCAGTGACCTGTGAAGAGGAAACTATCTAGAGTCTTAAGGACTCCTACCTACAGATGCACTCCTTATATACCTGAGCCGTTGTGTTACAAGGTTGGTAGACCAAGTCACACAACCAGAGGAAAAGGGAGAAAAGTAATGGAAACTCTGTAGTGCTGTCTACAACAGTGACTATCAAGAGCCTGGGGGTTCTCAGGCTCCAACTACTTCTATATACCCCTTGCCTCATGGCCTCCTCATGTCTGCCTCCCCTTATCCACCTGCTCTGCTGATGTAAGCTAGAGTGCTACCATGGGCACCTGTCCATCACGCATGTCACCCACTGTGGCACAAAACCATCAAATTGTAACATGTTGGTCTGTGTGCACAGACTGTGCAGCCTCTAAGGCTGTACATGCACAGCTACAACACCTAGGCCCACCTCTTAGACCTGTCCAGATCCATCCAGACTCCCAGTCCATTCCTGTGAATGCCATTTCACCCAATATCCCCTAATGGCCTTTGATCGTATAGCCACCCTGGGTTATGTAATCCTCCTGCCATACCTGGATAGGGGTCCCTCACCATATGCTCATGTCTTGTCATGTGCCCATAGCCCTCTGGATAAAATAGAGAAAATAGAGAAAAATGTCCATGTTGTAACAATGCCACACCCTTACTTACTCACACCCATGCCTGTGCCCAACACCAACTGCCATGCCCACCCCCTCAGCCACCTACTAGCCCACTTGCTCCCTGCTATACCCATGCCTATGTGCCTCCACTCCTGCCCACTGCATCACCCTCATGCCCATGTCCATGCCTTTGCCATCCTTGCCACCCTTGCCCTTGCCCATACACCCTTGCCCTTGCCCATACACCCTCATCACCCTTGCCCTGCCTCACACTGATGCCCATGCCCATGCCCTCTCCCTCTCCCTTACCTCATGGCCTTGCCTCACACCACACCCATGCCCACTCCCTCACACCATGCTCCATCCCCTCACCCCATCCCAGCAACCCCACCATCATCACTCTCATCCTCACCATCACATCCCCACAACCTGTCTCCAACTCCAGTTAGTATATACATTTATTGTAAATTAGGTTTTGTATCAATTAGTGTCAAATTTGAATTATTTGGAAATTTTTATTTTATACAATTGAAGTTTGTTCTGTATCCTAGAACACTGAGAGTTAAGAGACTAGTCAATATCTTATCACATGACATTGTCCTAGAATACTATATCAATGTTAGAACTGGCTAGGTGTATAAGATAAACCAAGCATAAACAAAACTGACAAAGCCAGCTCAAGTTCCAGGCTAAAGTAATAGTGTAGGTATCAAATCAATTGGGGGGAGCCCCATAGCTGCTTTGTAGCTGAAAAATCGGCTATGGCAACTTAGCTTAGCCATAGCTTAGCTAAGCCAAGCTTTGGCAACACTAAGTACACTAATACAGTCTTCAGAACTATAGCTTACTGTGGTGCTGCTACAAAATTTCTACCACTGACTCTGTGATTATGGGAGCTACTGACACTACTGACTCACTACAGTCACTACAGATGACTGTGGGAAGCCCCATAGTTTGTTGATGATGTCACATACTTGTACCTTTTCCCCATACTCCTTGGAGGTAGCTGCTGTTACGCTATGGACTTTTTCTCTATTTTTCTCTATTTTATTCAGAGGCCTATGGATGTACAATGAGACACGAGCATACAACGTGAGACCCCTATCCAGATATGGCAGGAGGATTATATAACCCAGGGTGGCTATACAATCAAGGCTATTAGGGGATATTGGGTGAAACGGTGTTTGCAGGAAGGGACCAAGAGTCTGGGTAAGTCTGGACAGGTCTGGGAGATGGGTCTGGGTCTTGTTGCTGCGCGTGCATAGCCTTAGCGGCTGTGCAGACTGTGCGCACAGACCAGCGACTCAGGTATATAAGATGTGCATTCTGTAGGTAGGAGTCCTTAAGACTCTAGATTGTTTCCTCCTTGTAGGTCACAGACTATTGTGTCTAGGCTTCATCTCTCTATATATTTCTTCTCTGAAGCTTGTGATTGTGTATAAGGATTAGTCCTAACATAATCTAGAGTCTTCTAATCACACCCTTTGTCATTGGTCATAGTGCGGAGCAAGTCTTGCTCGTCATTGCGGACAGTGACAAAGAGAGTCTCACCTTTCAACAAACCATCTGACTCTGTACACATTACAGCACGTGTCTACAGACAGCCTCAAGGAATCTAGGCAACAATGACTACAACAACAGATAGCCTCATCTTACCATTGTAAGGTGACTATGGCCAATTGGCTACTGGCAACAAAACAGTACTAGACAAGAGCTTGGAGCGCGCTGTAGTCAACCAGGCAGGGTCTTGCAGGCACCAGCACTAGTATTGCAGAAAGGGGAGTGGACCTCCTGAAGAAAATCCATTTGTGTGCCATGTATCAAGGAGATACAGTCTAGAAATACCAATTACATATCAGATCTATTTGATCTGAGCAGGAGGACATTCTAGTGAACACCTGGGCACCACACATTTGGGTCACTTGGTGGAATTAAATTGAACATTCAAGTGTGGGTGCGTTATTGACCACATCGGACAGTGGTAGTATTAGGAAGTACTACTACAGAAGAAGAGTCAACATCCCTCTACTTGAGGTGTCATCGGAATCGCGGATCTAAGGAAGATCAAACAAAGATAGGAATGGCAGGGCTATTCAAATTTGTATTGCCAAGGGCCAACATGACCCTTGTTCAAATCGGGAAAGCATTCTCGATTGAATGGGCACAGGGATGCACAGAAGAGAAATCATCCAAAACAGTACAAATCCAGACTGACAACTGGCAATGTGATGCTCATGTATGGGCATGGAGGCTCTGGGTTAAAGAGCAGAGACGGCTTCAAAAGGAATTGAAATGCCAAGAAAAATTAGTGGCATGGTGCACTGAGGAAGCAGCCATCAGGGAGCAGGAGGATGCGTGGCAAGAACTACTAAAAATATGCCACAAACAATTAATGCAAAAGCACCAGTTCAAGGAACTGGAACAACAGATCACTAGGGAAAGGAAGACTCTGGAAGATGTCTTAAACCGGTTAGAACCAGGGTCAGCGGTATGGGAGGCACTGTTCAACACACCTTCCAACATTGAATTACTACTAATCAGTTTCAACATCTACATGCTGAAACATGACAGGCTCATGTTGACACCCAAAGAACAGAACTGGTTGATGCATGCCTTAAATGGAAATATCATGAACACAGGGCACGTTATGAGAAATGAAAGGTGACTCCAAAACAAGGAACATCTCCGAGGAGAAAGATACAATCCGTATCTTTCCACTTATATCCAATGGAAACTGCCATGGAACCATACACCACCTCACATATCCCAGTATGGGGAAGAGGAAATTTTCATGCCACCCAATCATGATTACTTTCTGTCCAAACTAGGAGAGGACATTGAATTCACACAGCACTGGGTCCAGGGGATCTCAGAGGAGAAACCAGTGTTACCCGGGTCCTATACAACAGCTATTCCTAAAATGGCACCGTGGAAAGTGAACAGATACTGCTATCTGTATCTGTTCAAAAAGGAATTCCACAATCATTTCATTGGCCAGAATGGCCCACATTGGAACAGATTCTATCTTGGGAACCAGAGCTCAGGGATTACTCCACAGTCTTTGGCTTACAGGACAATGTGAAACCGGATAAGTTCCATGTACTGGAATGGGCAGAAATAAGTCTCAAAAAGGATGAGATTTATATGTGGAAGGATCTGGAGCACTTGGAGCAACATGGGAAATTTAACAAACAAGCCAGATTTGGAGGCCAGGGGAAGTCAAAGAAACCCAGATCCAAATCACCCACAACTATATCCTTGTTTGCACAAGGAGTCTCCAAGAATCCCTCCATTAGATCTCTTCCTGAATTAGGACAAGTAACAGTGAAAAAATTGTACTCCCAAGCAGTTATCAGTGCGTTTGGACCAAGTAAAGCATTAACCAGAACTCAGGGAGCAGACTGGACCTGGAATGGAGGATCAGTCACGAACCCATTGGACTGGTTAAAAGAGGACTTGGCAGCACCCAGCTCATCTAATACTGAAGCACGGAAATGGGAAATTGACAACTGGAGAAGGGAAATTAAAAAGGATATCTCCACTCCTTATCCATACCCAAAACCCTGATACAATAGACATATGCTCCATCTGGATATTCTGGGATTCTGTTACTTGTTCCTGATCAAAGCACAATATTGGGATACAACTGGCCTGCATACCCCCAAATTCACGAAGTGATATCATGGGATCCAAATCTGAGAAATGAACGGATTAGAATTTCAATAAGGCGAACCCATGGTCTAGAACATTGCTATCACATTGACAAGCAAATGAATGGGTATGATGGATGGGTGCACCTGGATCTCATGAACCAATCTGGTTCAGGACACAAACGACTTGGGGCATTCCGGTTTACTGCTGACATGCTTGCAAATATGTACAATGCATTAACTGGATGGCGAACAGTATGGGCAGAAGACATGGAACTGCCGGCTCCTCAAGGTGCCACAGTGGCACAGATCACCACCCAGGAGGACATCATCCAAAGACAGCAGATGCAGCAGGAAGAAACTATCACAGCAATCGGACAAGTGGTGGCCAGAATAGTAAATGAGTATCGACAAGCCAACCCAATACCGCCGCCTGCACCTCTTACCAAAGCCGAGATGCCAGACTATTACAAAGGAGACCCTCGTATGGTTGACAGATGGTTGAGGCAAATGAGGACGTACTTTACACTGGCGCGGGAAGTCCAATTGGATCAGAAGATTTCAATCTGTCTATACCAGATCCGGAAAGGAAAAGATAACCAAGCAGGAGACTGGGCGGGAGTTAAACTCAAAGCAGTCCAGGATGCGGAACAAGAGTATCAAAATGAGGTAGTCAACTCCAGATGGCCTGCTAACCTGTCTTGGGCATCACTCAATCAAGGTGTTATCGTAAATGACCACGAAATCTGACAACCCCTACAAAATCAGTTTCCTTTTACCACTTGGGAGGACTTTGCAATGCAAATGCACAAGTTCTTCATGTCAACTGAAACCTGAGAAAAGGCAACTGATGCAATCTTGGCATTAAAACAGGGGAATACCATGTTCGAAGATCATGTGGTCCAATTCAATGCACTACTGCCCTTAGTAGGATGGGATAACAGAGCGCTGATTGCGCTGTTCAAACAGAACATTAATCCTGTGCTTGGACAGGACTTAATTAGGCACGGAAATCTAGGGGAGGATGCAACCCTGAAGCAGATTCAGGATCGGGCAATAGAATGGACCGGATAGACAAAAGGGCGGGTACAAGGAGAAAACAGTTGCTAAGGACAGTAAACTGAACCAGTTTCAATACAGTATGCCAACAACATCCAAAGATCCGAATGCCATGGATGTCAATAAAAGTAAAAATCGATTACAGGAAATTGTTATAACTGTGGAAAAGAAGGACATTTTGCACAAGAATGCCTGGAACCCAAGAAACTGTGGTGGAAGGATAAGGGGAAATGGAGAACGAGAGAAGTTAAAATAGAGGAGCTCACTGAGGAGCAATGGAAAGAACTCAGAAAGGAAAAGGGTTTTGGCAAAAGCCAGTAGGCAAGCACTCAGCGCTGCTGGCTAATAGAGTTTCAAAATTGGACAATGACTCTTGTGTAAATGTACAAGATTTATTATATGAATATTCCTCTCATATTCATTGGATTCGTAACTTAAGTGTGAATGCAAAACCCAGAATTAAGCAGTGGACCCCTGCTTGGGTGATGAGACAGATATGGCAGCAAGATGAAAATGTTGCTATGGATTGTCTGAAAGGATGGGTTCATGAGAAACATTTATCTGAAGTAACACCACAATTGCTAAGGGAACTGAACCAACAGTCAGAATCGGAAGCAATGTGGAATCTGGCACAATTGTGGCAACAGATTGTCAAAGCCTCGGGAAAACAAGAAATGAACTTAAAAGGAATAATAACCACCATGGACACAGGATCCACAATTCCTGTCATAACGTTAGTTGATTTGGGATGCACAGGGTCATGCATTAATGATGAATTTGTGGAGAAACACCAGATGAACAAGCGATGCCTCCTGTGGCCAGTGCCAGTTTATAACACAGATGGAACTCATAACACCATGGGGAATATCAAGTACATGGTTCAGTTTAAACTACAAATTGGAGACCATGAGGAAATAATGGACTGTTGCATTGCATGACTGGGAAAAACAGACTTGTTCTTGGGTCATGACTGGTTACAACTGCATAATCCAAGTATGAATTGGAAAAGGCAGGAAGTAATGTTCAGCCAGTGTCCAGGAACATGTTGGAATCAATCCAGTGTGAGTGAACCTGAGGAGGAGGTAGAAGAAACCAAATCCTTAGAAGATGGGGAACGTCTGCTTGCTGTGCATATAGGACCAGGAGAGTTAAAGCTATGACCACTCTCAATGGACATTGTGGCAAAAGAGGCATTGGCTAGTAAAAAGCGGTCTCTAGAGGAAACTGTACCAGGACATTATCTCGAATATTGAAAGGTATTTGAGAAAGAAACTTTTGATGAACTACCGCCAAGGCAGCCATGGGATCATGCCATCAAGTTTATTCCAGGAGGACAGCTGACGGATTGCAAGGTGTACCTGTTGAACAAGGAAGAACGGGAACAGTTGGATGAATTCCTGGAAGAAAACCTAAAATCCGGATGGATCAGACCAAGCACTTCTGAACAAGCATCACCATCCTTCTTTGTCAAGAAAAAAGATGGAAAACTGAGACCAGTACAGGACTACTGGAAATTGAATGACATCACGAGGAAGAACCAATACCCACTACCCCTGATTGGTGAATTGATTGATCGGTTATCAAAAGCCAAAGTGTTTTCCAAAATGGATATCCGATGGGGATATAACAACATTAGGATCAAGGAAGGCAATGAGTGGAAAGTGGCTTTCAAAACTCATCGAGGCTTGTTTGAACCCCTGGTTATGTTCTTTGGTCTCTGCAACTCCCCAGCAATGTTCCAGATGATGATGAACGACATCTTTAGGCAAGAAATTGCGGAAGGATGGGTCGTCATTTATATGGATGATATCTTGGTGTTCTCCCAATCACAGGACGCACACATGATGCATGTTAATCACATCCTAGCAAAACTGGAGAATCACAAGTTATCATTAAAACTGGAGAAATGTTGGTTTGATCAGCCTCAGATTGATTTCCTAGGGTTGGTTATTAGTCAAGATTCTATCCAAATGGAAAAGGGCAAAGTCCAGGCTGTGGTTGATTGGCCGGCCCCTACTTGCAAACATAAACTACAGCAGTTTTTGGGTTTCATCAACTTTTATCGGCATTTTGTACCAGGATTTGCTAAAATGGCAAAGCTGCTGATGGGTCTTACTGGCAAGGTTGAGTGGCTTTGGACAGACCAGCAGACGTTGGCCTTTCAGGGACTGAAAGACCTTGTGGCAAGGGAGGTAGTCCTCAAAATTCCTGATGATGATGGTCAATTTTGTGTTGAAGTAGACGCGTCTGATTTTGCAATTGGCAGAATTTTGTCTCAACAGAGCAAGGACAGTACTTGGAGGCCGGTAGCTTTCATTTCAAAATTGTTAAATGAGGCAGAACAAAACTATGAGATTTATGACAAGGAAATGCTTGCAGTCATGCATGCGTTTTATGAATGGTCCCACTACCTCAAGGGTGCAAAGGAGCAGATTGAGGTTTTAACAGATCATCAAAACCTCATGTACTTTCAAAAACCACAGAACTTAAACCAAAGGCAGGCACGATGGGTCACAGATCTACAGGAATTCAACTTTGTCATTAAACACCAGTCTGGAAAGTCTAACTCTAAAGCCGATCTATTGTCAAGAAGAGCAGGGCATGAAAGGGACAAAATGATAATGAAGGGGTAATACTCCTGAAGGATCTGATCATGGTGGTGGTAGATTGGTTCACAAAAAGGCATACTTCCTTCTGACAACATCGTCAATTACTTCCCAAGGGGTAGCTGTTCTGTTCAGAGATAATGTTTTCCAGGAACATGGCTTGCCAAGGAAGGTTATCAGCGATTGAGGACTGCAATTCGTCTCTAAGTTCATGTATGACCTATACAGGATCCTAGGAATACAGGCCAATAGATCTACGGCTTATCACCCACAAACCGATGGACAAACAGAATGTGTTAATCAGGAAGTCAAGGAATTCCTGACAATGTTTGTCAATCATCGGCAGGATAACTGGAGTGATTGGCTTGTGGTAGCTCAATTTTGCCATAATGATCAGGTACATTCATCCACAGGGTTCTCACCATTCTTCATGAACTATGGAAGACATCCCAACAAGGGGATGAACCTGTTGTACCAGCCAAAAACTGTTGTCATGGAGGAATTGGTCAAAGAAATCGAGGATGTTCATGCCAAGGCTAAGACTGCACTGGAGAACACTGCTGAAGCAATGAAAAGGCGGTGGGATACTCACAGAACACCAGCCCAAAATTACCAGCCTGGTGACAAGGTGTACCTCAGCACAGAAAACTTGCCAACACTTTGAGCAACTAAAAAGTTGGATGGCAAGTTTGTAGGTCCCTTGGAGGTGGTTGAGAAGGTCAGCAAATCTGCATACCAGTTAAAAGTCCCTGTTACATGGAAAATTTACAATGTCTTCAACAAAGTACTTTTAAAACCATACATTGCTCCAGAATTCCCCAATCAAATCGAAAAGGTTGCCAAACAAAAAGAGGCACAGATGGTCAAGGAATCAGAGGATGATGAGTATGAAGTTGAAGAAGTCATGGACAGCAGAGTTAGCGGACAAAATGGTGGCAGACTGGAGTATTTGGTCAAATGGAAAAATTATCCTGTGGAAGAATCAACATGGGAACCAGCAGAAAACCTTGCTAATGCTAAAAAGGAGGTTCAGAAATTCCATAGACAAAACCTGAGTGCACCCCAATGACTGGCATCTACAGATCTACGGTTTAAAAACTGGCATAACTATATGGATACAAAGGCTCCCAAATGGTTGTTCAGTTGGGAAGATGGCAAATTCAAGCGTGACTACCTCGACAAGTTAAAACAGAATTGGCAATGGTGGAAAGGTGACTGTAAACTCATCTACGCTGAACCTGACACAGAAGGGGCGTTCTCAAGAGACCTTGAGTGCAGTGGACCGGTTAAACCCATGCTTGATTCCCCTAGGCAGACCAATGCATGACTTCCCAGGACATGAAGTCTTGAGGAGGAGGTCATGTTACAATACAGACTTTTTCTTTATTTTTCCCTATTTTATTCAGAGGCCTACAGATGTATAACAGGACACAAGCATATGACGCGGGACCCCTATCCAGATATGGCAGGAGGATTATATAACCCAGGGTGGCTACACGATCAAGGCTATTAGGGGATATTGGGTGAAATGGCGTTCACAGGAAGGGACCGAGAGTCTGGGTAAGTCCAGACAGGTCTGGGAGATGGGTCTGGGTCTTGTTGCTGTGCGTGCATAGCCTTAGTGGCTGTGCAGACTGTGCACACAGACCAGTGACTCAGGTATATAAGGTGTGCGTTCTATAGGTAGGAGTCCTTAAGACTCTAGATTGTTTCCTCCTTGTAGGTCACAGACTATTGTGTCTAGGCTTCGTCTCTCTATATATTTCTTCTCTGAAGCTTGTGATTGTGTATAAGGATTAGTCCTAACAAGTGCCCCCAATGGCAGCACATGGCGCATTGTGCAACAGCATTCTTGAATATCCATTTGAAACACTTGTAGGGGCACCCCTGAAGTTGGACAATGGTGCCTTGCAGAGTGTTTGCATTTGCAGAAGACAGGAAGTTGCATACCTCCACGACTATGGTACCAGAGGCACTAAGGGCCATCTGGCCACACACCTTTACCCAACGAGGTTTCCCAAAAATCTGAGCTGCAGCCCAAGCATGGTGGTGAAGAAGGTCACCCAAGATGTCCTCCGGTGTGTAATCAGAGCCATCACCCTTCCGAGTGGGCACTGCACAAAACTTGAGGCAAGAGGTGGTGGGCTTGTTGACAAGATCACCTTCCATGACAGAGGCCCTGAAGAGATCCCCAAGAGCATTGAGCAGACACTGCGACTGGGCTGGGGAAATAGCGAGCATGCAGTTGATGACAAGGGAGTCCCACAGGGACCAGAAAGCCAAGGTAACCACATTGGCAGGAGCCATGGGCAGAGTAAAGGAGGCAGCATATTCAGGGCGACCACAGACAGCCTCAGAAATGAGACCCAAGACGTGGGACAGATCATCCTTAGGGATGGCAAGCATGGCCGCAGTGGCCAGGGGACAGAAGAGCAGGGTGTTTGGGCACATTCCGCACACAGTGCACTTCGGTTTAGGGCCCTGACGCTGGGAAGGAGGAGGTGCCTTGGCCGCTGCTGCCACATAGGATGATGCCTTGCCCCAAATGGCAGGGGATTGTTCAGCGATGACCTTGCTGGTGATGAGGGCAGCAGAGCACAAGGGGATGTCTTGAGCTTTTGCAAGTGTTTGGGCAAGGTTGATAGTGGCCAGCAGATGGGCGGGGGCATCAGCCTTAGTAGGGACCTTCTTAGTGGAGGGGGGTGGGGGCTGTGGGCCAGGGGGCTTTGGCAAAGGGCCAGGGGCAATGCAAACAGTAGGACCTGCAGCGGAAGGGGCCTGAACAGCACCTGGGATGAGCCTGGCCAAGAGGCCTAAAGGGAGTTTTGCCTTCTCAGCAGCCGGGAGGGCCTGGGCCGCTGTCAGGCTCAAAAGTGCGATGGAGGTGCTCTGAATGTCAGAGCTAACGCTGGCAGCATGGCCGACAAGATCTGTAAGGGCACCTAAGTCATTGAGAAAAGTTCTTTTAACATCATCTGGGAATGGGGAGTCAGCAAAATCCACTTTGTGGGAAACAATGGGGGATATATAATCTGAGAAAAGCAAATCACAAAACTTAGTGGAGACCATAAAAAAGCTGGAGGTGGCTGTGGGCTTGAATTGGGCATGAAGGCCATCTAAGAGAGTAGAAGCATCAGCTGTTAGTTCAGGTTTGAGGGCAGCCAGTGTGGGCAAGGTCTCTAGAGCTGTTGAGGGAGCCCCACCAGCTGTGGAAACATGGGGAAGGGCTGAACTGCTAGGGCATCTGGGGTGGCCAAGAGGCAGCATGAACATAAATAATCATAGCGCAGCAGTTGATATGGAGCAAGGGAAGACCAGTTAAGGCTGCCATGGAGGCATAACCATGTGGCACATGCAGTGCGGCCAAGAGGGAAGGTGTGCAGCCAAGCCAGCATGTCAGATGGAATACCAATGGGCCTAGTGGGGGGGCCCAGTGCAGGGGCAGGAGCAGTAACAGCAAAGTGGAAGGAAGAGGAGTTGGGTCCTTCTGTTGTGGGACCAGAACTGGCCAGTGGCACAACCATGTCCTGGGGTTGCAGGTGGGTGGTGAGTCGGCTTGTAGCACCCACTGAGCACCCAGGCATCATGTCGTGAGGCAGGCCCCATCATACACAGCGTTCCTCACACACTCCTACTGCCACTGGGATGGCAGTCACTAACAAGCAGGTTGTGTCTGGCACAGGTGGGGGTGACCATGACAAGGCAAGGCAAGAATGTTTGGCAGGGCGGACTGGGGCAGGGGCAACTACATGGGAGTCAGCAGGTAAAGGGACGGAACGAGGGGGGGATGTGGGAGGAGTGGTAAGCAGGCAGCGGATGGTAGCATCAGAGTCCATAGGGGGATCAATATCAATAGCATTTGGGGATGATGTGGAGGATGGAGCACAGGAAGGGGGATGGGAAATGGGAGTGAGGTCAAGGGGGGGGTACAGGAAAGGAATTTGTCCTCAAGGCAGGACATAATAACAGAGGACAAAGCTGGTATGGAAGAGGGAGGAGCATATAGTAAATGATCAAAGAAGGTGTGGGCACAGCCCATAGACCTGCACATAGTGACATGAGAGGGACACAGACCCAAATGAGGGCAGAGAATGAGGGAGGTGCCATCAATGCAAAATTTGGTACGATTGCACGATAGGCAGAGGGAAGGGTCAAAGCAGGGTAGGGTGCTCAGGAGCACCTGGAAAGACATGTTCATACAGGTGCCCCATGCAGCGTTCAGCGTTGCCCAGACACAGCCAGATGGCGAAGAGGCAGCGGGGTCCTGTGAGTCAAAGACTTGGATGTCCAGGGTGCAGGGGAAAGCCTGAAGGAGGGCCACAATGTCACGCCCACAAATTGTCAAAGGAGCAGGAGGGGGAGTGGTAGTGGGGGAAGCCCCAGATGCATGAATAGAATGTGCAACACCACAGGCCGCTTGACAGGAGGGAGGGCGAGAGAAGACCAGTGATCGCAGGCGGGGAGTAGGCGGTGGTAAGATGTCCATGACCCCTTGTTCCAGGGCTTGTAGTGCAGCATTGGGGTTTGTAAAAATTGGGACCTTGTGGCTACAGGAAGGTGAGGAGCATGGAGCAGAGCAGGTGATGCACCACCCCATGTGCACGCAGTCCCCCCCAAATTGGAGGAGGGAGCATTTTGGGCAGTGTGGAGAAGGGAGGCAAGTGGGAGGCCCAACAAGGGGCCCTCAGAGAACGTTGAGGCCAATGCCTCGAAACATGGGGCCAAAGAGGGAAGAGAGGAAGAGGACGAGTTGGAGGGAGCCATTGCCACAGAGTGTGGCAAGGGAAAGAGGGAACGCAGACAGGCAAGAACACAGGGCGGAGCAGAGGCTTGATGCAACAGAAGGAATAGGTAGCTTCACAAGGGAGTGCACCAGTATGATGCAGGCACTGAGCTCAAACACAACCATCTCGTGGGAAAATCCAGATATGGTGGTGGTAAGAGGTCAAGAAGCGTTTTTGGATACATACTAGTTACTCGTAGATAGTTCTGAGCAGGCCTCGGGCCTCAGCAAATACACATTTTTTTAAAAGTTTTTATTTCAGTCTCGGTCTACACTAGAAATAACCTAGGATGCTTTGCGAGTCGATTCCGCCAATTTTCATTGAATTCCGTTGAGAATTCGGCGAGCTATGACAATTCCGTTTTTCCGAGAATTTTTTTTTTTTCGAAAACCGGCTACCGTCACGTGATGTGAAAAACACAGTAATGCTCCATTAGATACAAGAACAGGGCTTACTTACAAACATATCTTTTCACAAATGCACAACAGTACAAGACACATTGCCACTTCTTTCGCGTGCAGAACGCATTGCCTAAAACAGTCACATCTATTGTATCTAAGATGATGAATTATCTGCTTCCATGCATCAGTCTAACAGCGTTGTGGTCTTTCACCACGTCGAGTTTTTCCGTGTGCAACAATTTCATTGCGGACAAAATCGCTGGAATGGTGAACCAGAACGAAAAGACCTTGGATATAAAAATTGGCGGAACCAGCAGTTGGGGTGGCAGGAATGAGGGTGATAAACGTTATGAGATAAACGTGAACAAGTTCAGGAACGCAGGGGACGCGGTGAACGAACGCGTGGCGCACGAGTACACTACCTCACCTACAGTAACTTGCTGACATGTGAAGCTGGACGTGGGGCACGATTTTCGCAGGGCTTAGGAAACCAAATGCCAGGTCAGTTGGTGCAAAAGGCATGGAGTACTGATATATCCGTTTAATCAAATTTGTTGGGCAAAGACCAATCAGAGGCTTCCAATCTTTCGTTTCTCATCAAATCTACCATTGCCAACATTAGTTGGTATAATCGTCTCATGTAAGAAGACATGCCTCCTGGTGCTACCTCAAACCCGGCTTGCGTGACACAGCGGGTCATCTCTGCCGCCGCTCCAACTTTGGTATTTTTTCCGAGAATACAATTATCTAATCGGACTCTGTGGCGAGAGAATGAATTCAGTCACATAAATCGTTGTCATGAAAACTAACCCATTCCCTATGGTGCAATGATCAAATAGTATGCAATTAACAACTTTGGCTTGCATCCCGATTTTACAATGATGCCCAATGACAGATTTTTTGATCATCGCCCGATCGGAAACTTGAGTGGAACTGCCAACAATCGAATCTGCAGATATCTGAGCCTTTGAATCAATTAAAGAGCGGTCTTTGGGATCCGAGGGCAGGACAAATGTTGCACTTGACAAAAGCTAAAGATCACAGAAGGTTCAATGCTATGCGTTTCTGTCGATATGATGGATGCTAACACGTCTATTCATTTCGAAAAATGTAGAGAGCGAATTCACTCGTAGAGCATCTGAGGTCAGTAATACAACACCAATTCGTGGACTTGGTTGTGCATAGGTTCGACCTTTTGGTAATATATTGACCTGTCTCTGAGGCCGTGTTGCGCAACCGTTTGGTTCAAGACACATCCTTGTATAAGCGGTGGAATGTTCAAGTGCCCGGCCTTGCGCAGAATTTGCAAATGGCGTTAGAAGGGCTTAAACGTCTTCAGCTCACATGCAAAGTGACAGAAAATAAAATGACTACCTTGACCATTTCCACGTTTTCTCGTCAATTGATGCTGTGTTTTGCATAGCCAAGGGAGAAATTCCTCACGAAAAGACAGGAAATGTGGCCTATCACAGAGAACATCCAAGACAGCTCGCTGGCAGACGTAAACGTGGGAATCCTGGTAGCCAGCTAATAGTTTGCATCGTGGATATCTGAGAACTTGTCATACATAATGCAAGCATTCCAGATAATCAACTCGCCTAGATAGCAAGGATATCCTGATCTCAAAATTTTCATCATTAGAGTCAATGTCATTGGCGCTGTCGATATAGAGGATACTTTCTGTCTCCTCATTGAGCATGATTGAACTAGTCGACGGGTTGATCCACTCTTCGGGAGATAAGCTTTTCTCTGGTCTACAGCCAGGAAACCAGCAAGTCGTTAAGACAGTATTGTTTGATATTACATCAACGCGGAACTTGTCCAACATTCTTTGAAGTGGAAACGAGGCAGGAGGGACGAAATCGCATGGAAGCAAGATAAAATCCTTGGTGATATGACCTGAAAAATGTCTCAGCAATGCACAAGTACCAGCTCCTACGTCCTGAGGTTCTTGAAACCCCTGAAGATCTATAGTCAAGGAGGTAGAGACCTCTGAATTAATGTGGTGGTACAAGGTTGGATGGTGTGACTCTGGGCATAAGATTAAAACGTCTGTGATCAAGAGTAAACAGAAGGGAAAGGTGTTACATATGATAAGCACCTTTGATGCCTGATTGCTCCAACCAAGACAGTGCATATTCCAAGATAGGCTTATTTGCAATGGGTAACAGAGACTTTGGAAAAGGTTCATCGCCATCGTTGGAGGTTAATGGACGAAGCCTAAGAGGATATTACAGTTATGGATAGAATCATCAGTAGTGTCGACTTACTCGTGTCCGAATCCGGACAGGATAACTGCAAGAAATTCATTCTCCATCAGTCCCTGCTTCACCCCATCTAAATCCATCATAAACGTTGAAATGTGACATGTACGTCACGAGTGACCCACTGATGTCTCAGCTTCCCGTACATCAAGTTTACCAACGCCTGGAGACTATCGGAAAAGGCGCATACGGTTCAGTTCATAAAGGCAAGCACATCGCTACCGGCAGTATTGTTGCCCTCAAGATAATTAATCTTGACACGCCTGACGACGACGTGGGAGATATACAGCGCGAGGTTGCACTCCTGAGTCAACTTCGAGATGCACCTAATATCACGAAATACTTTGGTTGTTACTTGGATGGGCCACGTGTTTGGATTGTTATGGAGTACGCGCAAGGTGGCAGCGTATTATCGTTGATGAAAGCGTCGAAAACAGGCTGCTTGGAAGAGAAATACATTGCCGTGATTATAAGGGAAGTCCTGATTGGGTTAAACTACCTGCACAAAGTTCCTGTGATACACAGGGACATAAAGGCCGCTAATATCTTGGTGACTGGCTCTGGCAAAGTCATGATATGTGATTTTGGGGTTTCTGCTCTGCTTGCCACTACATCAAGCAAGAGAAACACGCTTACAGGAACACCTTATTGGATGGCGCCTGAGGTTGTGCAAAGTGTACCCGCATATGATACAAAGGCTGACATATGGAGCTTGGGTATTATGATTTACGAAATGGCTAAAGGATGCCCACCTCATTCAAATCTTGACAAGTTCAAAGTTATGGACTTGATTCCAAGGATCAAACCTCCTCGTTTACTTGAAAATGAGGGTGGGAAAGACATGCGCGACTTCATGGCGTCGTGCCTTAAAGAATCGCCCTCCGAAGTGGGTAACGAGTTGTAGCTATGTTTTGCAATTCTTATGTTTCCTAATATTTATTAGCGCCTTTCCGCAGAAGAACTTGGGAAAACGAAGTGGATAAGATCTGTCGCGAAAGTCGGCGTCTTGATTCTGGCAGATATGATATGTCAATTAAGGCAGGAAAAGCAACGCAGCAGCTTGTTGACGCCCCAGGATGATGGAGACGAGATGAACAGGTGAGTTTCCCAACTCATGAGCAATTATATATCATAACAAATTTAGTTCGCTGGATGTGGAGGACACCGGATGGGAATTCGAAACAGTGAAGGGGGAAGATATGCTCTTTGCCTCCAACCAGGAGCAGTTTCGAGCCAAAGAGGAAAAGACAGCGCAGCAGACTGTCCGTCCTCAACCGTCATCTACATTACCTTCGTCACTCAGACTCTTATTTAACGAAGACTACTCTTCCAGGTCTCCCAGCAATACACACACTACGTCCATGGACCAGACGCGAGAAGCATCGCCTGTGGCCGCTGTTGAAATAAGGCATTCCTGTGACATTGACTCAATGTCATCGCAGCTCCAAGACGTTTATTCTTCATCCTCAGTCCTGGCAGACCCAGAAAATCATATGACACACGCTCCGGAGTCTGTTGTACAGGAATTACCTATACCGCATGTTCTGTCCTCGGGTATAATTACGGAATCAAGAGAGCTAGCAATCCCAGAGCCACATCTATCAATGACTTCTTCTCTATCGGAAACAGTGGAACAGTTTCTGCTCTCAGAACATGATGCAGCTCCAAGCATCCAAGACAGAGGCCCATCTCTTACCCCCCTCCTTGTGCAGTCACCAAAATTTTCGCACATGACACCCGCTGTGTCCCGTCTCCCTGCTGTTGCTCTCTCACGAATGGGGATATCTGATAGTCCCTCAGACATGCATGTTACTAACTTTGGTACCCCTGGCTTGAAAGACGTTATCAAGGTAAATACCTGCGTTCTGAGTGGCCGTGACAATTAACTATGTGTAGGTGCCTTCCCTGACATCGCAACAACGAATCGGGCGTCACGATCTATTACCACCATCTCCTTCAACTTCTGCCTTACCCTTTCGCTCTCAAATCAACGATCACAATTTTTTTGCTCCCTCTCTTCGTCGTTACAAGAATTTCATCGAGCTACACCGTTCCAACGTTTCGCACAAGAAACAGGTGTCCGAGTATTTAACTGTTGGTCAGATGAATTCTGGTATAACGCACCACGTTTCCACCCGTGACCAAGTTTATGGTCCATCCGTTGTGCCACTGAATTATGTGGATCTGATTACAAACAATTCAGTGTCCTCCGAACTTGCAAGAACTCTGGATGACCTCAGCCAATGGTTGTCTGTCGTTGAACTAGGCTTCACAAATGTGCTTGACAACACGTTCTCTGATGTTATAGAAGAGGAGGATAGTATTTCAGACTCTAGAGATAGAACAATCTACCCGTAATTCACAGAACTCCACGTTTGTTATTACATGTAATCATGGGCGAGCAAGTAATCTAAGATAGTCCGCACAGCGTCATTCACGTTCAATTGATGCGTCTTAATGTGTATATCTGGTGTTTCTGGCATTTCGTAAGGAGCTGATATGCCAGTGAACTCTTTTATTACCATTAGTCAAAGAAAGACTAGGTAGTAAAGAGATGTTGGGGCACCTTTGATATCGCCAGTTCTTGCTTTTCTGTACAAGCCTTTGGGGTCACGATATTCTACGATTTCTAACGGCGCATCAATGAATACCTCTATAAATGGTAAACCGTCCGTTTCATGAAGTTGACGAGCCCTAGCCCGATCATTCCGATAGGGTGAAATAAAGGCAGTAATGGTGATGCAACCTGAATCCGCGAATAGTTTAGCCACCTGAACACCATTGAGAAGAGTTACTGCGGTTTGCAATCATGTGGCACCTCTGATATACGCCTTATATTTTCGTTTCTCGATTTTTCGTCAAAACCAAGGTCCTTATTCAAACCAAACCTAATGTTGTCACCATCTAGTCGATAGACGAACTTTCCCGATTGCAATAGATGTTGTTCCAATTCGCATGCAATTGTGGACTACTCCAAAGTGAGGATAAGAACTTCATCAACGCTGAAGTGACGTTGCCTTTCCACTGCCGCTGAGTCCTGTCAACCAGATTGTCAAACCAGTCTGCTTCAGAAATGTGGCGCGTTCCGCTCTAGTGACAGAACCTTGACCACGAAAGTCATAAAGAACCATAGCATTTAACTATTCATTTACCTGCATGATAGGTAACATTATGGGGCATCGCGGTTGGTATCAAGAGGAAAATATTATCTAATACAAAAGCATGATTCCTGATTTACCACTATCAGCCTCGCGGCCTCTACTCTTACCGGAGGCCCTAGGGTTTTCACCCCAACTTCTGCTTGACGACATCATAAACATAGCTAACAATGCTGTTCAGGACGGCGTCAATGGCATGGAGGAATTTCTACAAAATTGGACAGACAAGCGAAGTCCATCCAGGGACACGGAAGACATCCAGGAGGTAGAGCAGGGCCTGATTGCGTTTCAAACTCTGCTGGAACACCACACAGACACCGCGTTCGATCTTTTCGAGGCCTGGTCTTTGCGTAACATTTTTGCCGTGCCACCTGACTTGGATGTAATACTACCACATCATGAAGGATTGGATTTATCAGCCAATAGGTTATATGCAGAAGAAAGGGAGAAAGAGCTTGTTGGTGAAATTGAGGATCTTCGTAGCAAGATTGATAATGTGGGTCCTTGCTCTACTCGGAAGCGCAGGGTAATCGAAATCATTCGTATCTTAGCAACGATTGGCCAAGCGACAACTCACGCGAGCAATGCGCATCTCATCCGCTCGGCGTCGACGAGCAGATCAATGTTATGTGGATGTCGCATCACTTTTGCCCTCATCCTTCAGCACGCTTGGCGATGTCCCTAGCAAGGTCACCAACCTATTCGGTACTATAAGTTCACTCCAGCCACTTGAGCCACTCTTCGAGTCTTCGCTTTCCCAGCCATCGCAACCCGAAGCTGGTAAACGCCCATGGGAGTCTAGCAAAACAGGCTATATTAACTGGGTTGTCGCAAAGCTGATCGAGAGAGCCAAGGAGCCGGGAAAGCTTGACGTTAATCATTTGCAGGCAGGAGCTGAAGCTGTAGGCAAGATAGAGTCTCTTAAGGGGGCATTTTTGAACTGCCATCGAGCGACGGACGAAGGCAAGGATCGATGACAAGCATTATGGTGTTTGCCGGTTCAGAATATTCGATACATATCGGTGACAGCATCACCCTACCTACTTGTATATTGAGTATGTAACCATAAACAACTTGTCAATCTTTGCCAACCGAGTCCACCCTAGAGTCATTGTGTTTAGAATCGTCAGCCGCAACTGCTGTTTTATCTTCCTGAGCCCCGACCACAATAAGTTGAGGATTAGGTCCTCCATTTGAGGTTGGTGCCGATCCCGTGGCTGGGACCATAAGACTGGCAGAAGGAAGCATCTGAGCCTGGCTAAGTGCTGCTCGCAGCGCCGCATTCTCGACACGCAGTTGATCAACGAGCGCACGACATTCTTCCCAACGTCTATTGGCCTCGTCCGCTGATGCCAAGGCGGCATCCAACAATTGAGATCGAGATTCAAGTGCTTTAACATGCCTGTGTAATAATTCAGCTGGAACCTTAATATTATCAGTTATGACACACTGATCACGCCGCTCCCTAAAGGCACGTTGCGCTTTTCTGTTCTGCTCTGCTCGCTTGCTCTGACTCAATGTCCTCCCGGTGCTAGAGGTCGGGGTAGATGCCTGTTGGGCCGCAGATGGTGGGGCTGGCTGAGGAGGCTGGCCGGGAGGCAGACCTCCGGGAGTGTAATCGGCAGGTGGGTACGAGTACCCTGGAAGCGGACCGGGAATGGGATGCATTAGAGCATGTGGAGGTGGAAGAACATGCTGAATTGATTGAGATGCCGTTTGGGGAGGAGGTTGGGAAGGGTCAGCATTATTGGAAGGAGATTTGCGTTTACGGGAATTCCGAGGAGCAGGGGTTATGGGAGGCGGTTCCTCGCGCAAACGCATTGAGTGGAGTGTCGGGGCAGAGACAGGCTGTTCTGTGGCGGCCGCAATGGTCTGCGGGGGCGGTGCACCGTTCGGGCTGGCATTCTGTTGTTGCTGGAAGGACAGCATCCTCTCGTCAGGCGCCCTTTGTTGAAGGATTGCCGAGTATTAGTAAGAAGCTGACTCAGGATGTCACACACGTCACACCCTTTCGGTCTTTTGCCGCTACCTACGTATATGCTCCACCACCAGTGGACATTGGCTCCCCTCCTGATACCGACCCCTTATGTACGGCCTTGTCAACACCCTACACAGAATTTCAGTAACACTCGCCTATTCTTGGCCTAGATACATACACATTAGCTTTGAAAATTTGCTCCTCTGTAGGCCGGAAACGGAAATGTGTCAATAACAAGTACAAAAACGTCTTGATCTCGATTAATGAAAATCGCATTCCAATACATGACTGGGGGCAAAAAACTAAGCGTCCTCCGCCTTTATATTCAAGTAAAACTCACTCTTGGTCCTGCAGAGAAGGTTAATGTGTTTGAAAAAAGACCAGGAAGATTTGCAACATTTTCTGGCAAGTGATCCCAGCGATCCGGGCTGAAGATACGGTCAGATTGACTACTGCTGGAGATAATGCCTGAAATTCCGACTTGAAAGCCCAAGCGTCATCTCCCCACATTTCCTTGTCAAGATTGAACCCTTCAATTGCAACATGAATCAATGTGCCTTTTCTAATGGCAATGTTGTTTTCTGGATTTTTAGAGCCGTCCATTTGATATACTGGATATGCTGTCGGTATTTTGTCATCTTGAGAGGCTACACGGATAGACGAGTGTACTGGAGGGATAAGGCGTAGCGATTCGCGGGTAACATTGTGCAGAAAGGGTAGGCCTTCAATCCGGTCGTACAGAGACTGCACTTCTTGGTCCGATAAGTTATCCACTGTTGTCTGTGGTGTTATAGATAGTAATTCCTGACGTAGCCGGTCTTGAATATCCGAGTTTTGAGCCAACAGGTACAAGGTCCAAGTAACAGTGAGGGATGACGTATCAGAACCAGCAAACATGAAGGTATTGATGTTGTTCAAGATATCTTCGTCTGATATACGCTGATCGGGTGAGAGATCCTTTCCCAAGTTCGATTTCACTGCATAAAGTATGTCATTCAGGGCATGCATGGAAACTTTGCATTTACGCAGCAAGCTCAGCAGATCATTCCCAATGTTGGAGTGTCTGGCTTCAAGTATTTTTTGCTTCTTTTCCTTTATCAATTGTCCCGCAACCCGGTGAATAACAGATTGGCTTTTTTGCACCGTTTTGGCTACCTTATCTGGCTGAAACAAATTAAGCCCACTTAAACTCACGTGAAGGGAAGGCGTACAAAAAAGACAGTGATCCATGGTAAATAGATGCCAAAAAGTGTTCGAATCAACCGGGTTTGGGAAACCGCTACTTCAAACATGTCCTTGTATGCAGATAATAATTCGTTTAATTCATCTTGGATCGCACCAAAGTTGTAATCGAATCCTAAGATGGTCGATTAGGCCGCGGACCCGAACAGGACCCGATGACGCAAACCAGCGACTCCAATCACGTCGAAAGTAGCCCTGCTGATCCAGTGGCAGACATCGATTCTTGTTTCTCCCTGGAGGTCTGAGCATTCTTCTATCAGGTCGATCCACTTCTCCCTCAGTTCAAAACCTTTTTTAAAAACATGAGGAATGAGTGCTTGCAAATTTTGAACGGAAAAAGCAGGGGTTGCAACGCGACGTTGGCGCTTGTGACTCTGGCCTTCCGCCGCCAGCATACCACAGCCGATCAAATTGGTTATTAGTTTGCGAGATTGCCAGGGTTTCTGGTATATCGACGTATTTTTTAATATGTAGGAAATAGACAATGGATCCAATGTCAGGAGCCGGTTATCCCACTGTTCGAGTGATAAGTAAACAGTAACCCCGAATAACCGACGTACAAAACTAACACCGCGAATGCGGATGGATCGACCATATTTAGAGATATAACGTTGGTACACCTGGCGGGATATTGACGGACTTGCGATCATGAAGTTAGACCCGTGACAGAATTGTAGTTGAAAACATACTCCAGAACAGCGCTCAATTGGTTTCCAAACCAACGATTCACAGGAGGTCCTGCAACCTTCAATAATGGATTTCGTTTCGCTCGAGAAATTGTGATAATGAGAACGGAGAGGAGAACCAGTGCTACCAAGTAGTACCCCATGAGATATTACCAAGACCAAGGAATGTTTTGTTACGTAAGATTGCTTGACCTTGTTTTCTTGTACCATACGATACCAGGGAGGAAGTTTGTCTTTCCTCAAGTTCCTTACTCCGCACAGTATTGTGGACGATGCGGAGGATCAAGACTCGTCTTGAAAATTTTGCATTATATTAGTAAGACTACGTAGTTGTACAGGCAAGGGAGTAACAACGAGAGGGGCGACGATATCTGATTCCAAGGGATTCGTGAGTGAAGAGATAGTGAGCCGCATGAAAGTATGACTATCGGGAAAGAGTGGGCGGTGGCTGAGGGGCCTTGAGAGCGGCGGCAATGTCGCCGAGTGTGACAGCAGACGGGTTGGCCGGAAAAAACGGCGGCGGTACATTTGTTGATGAAACGGTTGCGACTGCGACTGAGGGTGGGGAGCAGGGAATGGCGGTTAGCGTATCAGGTTATTGCCACGGTATTTGCGCGAGAGCCATGCGAGGCGCCAGTGTTGGCCAGCTGTGCGATGAAAGCGGCGGTGGACTACGATGCGCGATAGGAACGGGGCGCATGGGGTCCAGCATACCAGGGAGTCAGCGCGCTCGTTCTCGGGAACGTCCATATGGCTTGGGCACCACGAGATGGTGAGACGGCGATCTTCAAGCCAGGCTCGCAGCTGGGTAGCGAAGCGAATGGCGATATGTTGGCCATCGGTTACATCGGTCGCGAAAACGCCTTTGCAGCGGCAGCATCGTCTACGAGGATAATGACGTGGCCGTCAATCTGGCGGGCAACCATCTCAAGGGCCTGTGTTTCGGCGCCGTAGGTCGTCTTGAAACTTGCTCTCTCTATTTCCGTTGGCTGGACAGCAACCTTCGGTACCTCCTGCGCGGCTGTGCTTCTGGAGTTGGGTTGAGAAATCATGGGGGACATATGGACTATGTCTAGATAAGATAAGGCCATTCAAATCACCACTTTTTACGTCCAGAACTTTTCAAAGCATGGCTCTCATAACGGTCACTGGACTTCCTTGCTCGGGCAAATCTACACGCGTTTTCCAGCTGAAGGCTTATCTTGAATCCAAGATGAGTGCACAGTCATACGATGGACCGCTTCGAAAGATACTGGTACTCTCAGACGATACACTTGGTATTGACCGTTCTGTCTATGATGGTTAGTATGAATGGATACAGGATTCGCTAGAAATAAACAATCGTTTCAGACATCCAAAGTGAAAAGGCGGCGAGAGCCACTCTTTTCTCTACCGCGCAAAGGAATCTGGCTACAGATACTGTACTGCTACTGGATGGTATGAACTATATCAAGGGATTTAGGTATCAGTTGTACTGCGCTGTGAGGGAAGCTAAGCTACGTTGCTGCACGGTAAGCTGTATATCTTGGTTGACTCAATCAATACGTATAATGGCGACTTCAGCTGTACATCGCCGCATCCCAAGAACAATGTTATCTTTGGAACGAGGAACGCCTGCACAACCAGTCATACTCTTCAGAGACGTGAGTGATTCCACAATTCTAACTGTTCTCTGTATTAAATCAAAACCACGCCACCAGCTTGGGAAATCTTGTCCGTCGATTTGAAGAACCATCCTCGATGGTTCGTTGGGATTCTCCATTGTTCACGGTCATGTGGTTCGATAAGTATGTCCCATGCGAGGATATATGGAACGCTATAACCGAAGGGAACATGAAGCTTCCTAGTACGGGGACTGTCGCTGTATGTCAGCATGTCTTTACGACCTTAATTCCTCACGCGAATGATGATGCAAGGTAGTCAAGGCACCCACACATGCCCTGCATACATTGGAGAATACGACGACAGGCCTTATCAATGCTATCATGGCATCACAAACGTCGACAGGTACAGGCGGTGGCCCAATGTCCTTACCTTTGTTTACGAGGCAGAACACTGTGATCACGCTGCCCGAGCGCAGCATGACACTCGCTGAACTTCAACGAGTAAAACGGCAGTTCATCATGTTGCACAAGAAAGCAATCACACTTGGTAATACAGAAAAAGGCGATATGGATTGGAACGAGGAGAGAATTGGGGAGAAATTTGCGCGTTACCTCGAGGAGCATGTAAATAGGTTGACATAGGAACAAACATGACCCAGCGTACTAGTCCTGCACTGCCAGCTCTAGTACTAATAACATGCCACTACCTTCGAATTGTGCGCTTTCACTTCTAGGCCATTCCAGACCTGGGGATACTGTTCACTCGAAGCCGAAGCAAGCAATCATTATTCGCTTATCGACAGAGATACTTGATGCCCTTGAGGCTAACCCGGATGCGATCAAAATCGACTTAAGTGATAGTCCAGCGCGTACTATCCCATACTCGCAGTCGATATGCTCTTAGATCTTTCATATCTTATAGGTGCTATGGGCTGGCTCAGCACACTTTGCCATGAATGCAGCCAAGGAAACTTTACATCACGAACTCTATCTCAGGACTGCATCAGCGACGAAGAAGCACGCTCCTCTCAAATTACATGCCCATGTGATTGGAAAATTTCAAGTCGAGCGGCAACTAGATAACGATGTTCGGAGCAGATTGCGCCAGAGTGCTAAAACTCTTCAAGAGCAACGTCAAGAACGTGGCATCATCCAGCTTGAAACTCCACCTATTCCATCTTCCAAGTCCGCGAAGAAAAAAGCGGGTATTAAGCTGTCGCGGCCACTATCTGGTTCTCGAGAAGTTATCCCATTGTCCAACCGTAGTAAAAATGAAGTCTCTAAATCAGTACGACGCAAAATGATGCAACTTTTGGCAGTTAGTGAGCGAACTGCAGACGAAATTGTAAGGTTGGGCGGATTAGAGAATAATTCCTCTGAACGATCGGATTTGATTGACCTTTTGGAACAGGCAAGTTACTTCTAACTTGCTCGTACTTTTTCTGAGTTGTTTGGGTAGATAGCGGAACCATCTACCAATGGATCTGATGCAAGTTCCAAGTTGCCAAGGCTATATCGTCTCAAGCTCAGGTCCTGGCAAGAGGTTCGTCCCATTGAATGGGATTGGTCCAACGAACAAGAGCGTTCTGCAGTTTCAGCTAAGTTCGAGGCTGCTCTCCGAAGGTTGAATATTCCGGAGGCGGATTCTGTGTGGGACTTCTCAGTGCAACGGAATGGAAGAGACATCTCTTCGAATGGTAGTGTAAGAAGCAGAAACTCAATTGCCCACCCTGCAGTCGGGATTTCGAAAACGGGGGGCGCGCTGCTATCAACAAAAGATAAACGACCGAAGACCATGAGAGTTGATGGTGATGATCATGTTGGAAAGGATGGCCGCAGACACGAATTGAAATCGACCATTGCTCAATCCAAGACTAAAGCTCAAGTTCAGGAAGCCTCGCCTTCATTACCAACGCCAAAGACATCCACTTCTTTTCGGAAACCTCCCGGTTCCGGCTTTAAATCCGGGAAGGCGTCCCCGCAGATTACAATGGAGGATTCTAGGGATATAGCAGATCTTGGAACGAAACCCGGGCAATCGTCATCATCCTTGCGTAAGCAGGCCGTAACCGGTCAAGCGAACCAAGTACATCAGCTTATGAAAAAATCTGATACAGAACGTCATCGACCCGTTAAAAATGAACAAGAGTTTTCAGACAAAGGCGGCAGTCGTCGCGTCGTCATTCCCGTTGACGGAAGTGCTCAAAAGCGCGGAATATCCGGCCGCGAATCCGATGTTGGACTTGATGACATGATGTCCCCTGAGCCTGTCTCAAAGAAACGGAAAATAGAGCGTGATGCCGTAGCAATGGACTTATCCAAGGCAGGACCACGGGTAGTTAAACCTCAAGATCATAATGGATTGACAAAGGTTTCCAAGCCTACATCATCGACGCGCCATAGGTCAAAGGACGAGTCGAAAGTGAACGCTGGATCACTGCCATCGTTTGACGCAGCCTCATCAAGTCGGAATGCAAATAGTAAAGTTGGCACAAGCTATAGGCGTCGCCGTTCACCTATCTACACGTCATCTGAAGATGAAGATGAACTTCCACATTTACCTGAAGACTTTGCGCATACACTACCTTCCGATCATGCCTCCCTGAGGAGAAGATATAATAACTCGTATGGCGAATACTTAGCGGCCTTTCATAAACTTGTCACACTTAGAGACAAGATAGACGGCATTCTCAGAAGCAATGATGACAAGAATGAGGGTTCAGCCAGCGATTTGGATGGGGATATGGAGTTGATGGATCCTGATGAATTTGGTCGATTATGCTTACACCACAAGAAACTACGCGAAGAGCTGGAATCCATTCAGCTACTATTCTCGCAAGCTGGCGGGAGAGAATTGTATGCGAGTACATGATGTGTACAGTACTGCACGTATTGCAAATTATTTGTGAATCTAAATTCCCACACTGTCAGACGTGACAGTCACTCCTACAGAGTCACGTCGATGTTTCAGCGACGGCTACTATCGTCCACCATTGGTAGCTGATATATTCCCCTCAGGCAGTCCTCGTCCGGCTGGATAGAAATTCAAGATGAATCCAGTCCAACAGGATATACCAACGCGGGAACGCTCCCACTTCGATATTCAGAAAGAGAGTAGGAAGGTATTCGGAAATAACTTCACTTCAGATGATGCGCTTTGTCCTGGTTGTGGGACATCAGCAATTCGAGAGGAAGGTGGCCTTGTGGTTGCGTTCGGGTAAGTTATTTGGATTCAGACTTTCAGTGTTAGCAACGTGATTTGTTTTGTTGGTTTATTTGGTTAAAGCCTTGTGCGACAGATACTGATAAAACCTACTCTTTTGTATCTAGGCAATCCTTTTTTCACGTGGACTGTTTTAGATGTGCTAAATGCCATGAAAAAGTGACGGCCGATACAAACCTGCTGTTGTTATCCGACGGCTCTCCCGTTTGCGCCAATTGCACTTATTGTTGTACTATATGTCAACAAGCGATCAATGATGAGGCGATCATGGCAGGAGAGGATTCATTCCATGCCCATTGCTTCAAGTGTAAAATTTGCAAAAATCGGATTGACGAGCTAACTTATGCAAGGACGAGCCACGGCATATACTGCATGGATTGTCATAATGATCGGGTAGCTAGAAATAGAAGATATGCCCAGAAGAAAGCGGAGATGGCTGCCTCTGGAAATGGAGGAAGCAAACCAAGAGGTATTGAGACAAGGAAATTGGTTCAAGAAATTGAAGTGAGTCATACTTGCTATATTGGATCTGAAAGTGATGAAGTCGCAAAGCAATCTTCTGCAGTTAGGCAGACTTCATCCAGGTTACATAGACCTGTGACCCCGAATTCAGATGTGGATGCAAAGCCGGAACTTAGTCCAAACAATGACACATTCTCTCATTACAATCTTACAAGTAATGCCGCAGGACTTGGTTCAGGACATCAACAAGTAACTACGTCGAATTTGCCCTTGAACGCAGTGTCCCGCTCAATATCGTCAGAGCCCAGGAAATTGGGGCCCAGGACACAGCCTGTTACACCATTCGCAGGATCCGTTCGAGACGGTAGACGGAGGAGCTTAGATGACGGAGTCCGCCCTTTGGATGTGCGTACTAAACGGAGTGAAGACAAGCTTACGAATGTCGGAACAAGTGCCGGCCGCACTTCATCACCTATCGATGTGCAAAGCGGCAGTCCAGTCCCATTCTCGCCAGCTATATCCGACGATACCTCGACAAGGAAATTCTCAGCTTCGGGTTCACGATTGCACTTTGACGAAACATACACAGCTCTTCCAAAGTCTCAATTCGATCACGTTCCTAATGTATCTTTTGGCCAAAAGTATCGGGAGTTATTTGATGGCAGTATAAGCTCCCCTCCATCACATCACTCTTCCGCTCGGCAGTCCTACCAAATGGAGGATAAACTGAACACAGGTGAATATGATTCTTTGAGCTTGATGAATCAAAATTTGAGTACGTATTTTGCGTATCGCAGAGCATTACAGAAAGGAGATCTCTCCTTCCAGTGGCCTTTACCCTCAATCAGTCCCTTTGCATTCAAGCGTCACAAATGGGGGGCGCTCGCCCTCCCCAACATCCCAGGCTTATGAGCCTCAGAGCACAGAGAATGACTTAAATGTTGAAATGGAGGCCAATGTTGATTGGACATCTCGACAAGCTCCGCCCCCGCCTCCCAAGGACCAAAGGGCTCATGATATCACAAATAACGAATCCAGCGACTTTGAACCTGATGCTTCAACTACATCTCACGATAGCGCAGTGAATGAGGCGGAGTCGTTTCCCTTAGCTCAAGTTCCTCACACCGCTTATATTGCACCTGCTCTTCCGCCAATACGGTTTTCCATGAACTCGACGGACTTCGCCGACTTGCTAACTTCTGTATCTGTGCTCAGATCCCGAGAAGGCAGTATGACTCAAGCTAAAGACAAGCAATCCATTCACCGTATCACTACCCAGTCGTATGAACGAGGAGCTGCAGACTCGACGATAGACGGACTCGAACCGAAGCCTTTTTTCGAGGGTTCTGACGATGTTCATAGGTGCGTACAACTTTGTCTGTATGTGGCAAAAGCTAAACCTACGCTAGAGAAGATTCTGATGCCACGTTTCAGAGCACAAGCATCACAGAACCTCTGATTGACGTATCCTTGAAGTTTTCACCTCCATCAAACCAGGAAAACATGGTTCATTCAACTTCTATGGCTAGCCCGGACGATGCAGCTATGGAACCCGTGATCGTCAGTGGTGATGAACAAGGTACACTGTATCCTGGCGACGGGGTAGAAACTGTTATATTGCATCTAAAGGACCTTCTGCGAGGCGACGACGAGGGTCGAATTATTCTAGATCGCAAGCTCACAGAAGCCGTACTGAGAGCTTGCAAGGTTCAGCATGACGGATTTGTAGAACTTAAGGACCAACATGACAGCATCAAGGTTCACTCCTTCTGTTTCATGCCTCATACGCTCATCCCAACCCTATAGCGAACAAATGAGCAATACGTTGAAGGTTTAACCATCGCTCAGGCAGAATACGAACGTGAATTACAAGCTCGACGTGATGCAGCAGCAGAAATCACACGTCTGAAGGTGCTTGTTTCTGCACAAACTGCTAAATTAACGGCCCTTTCGAGTGATAGTCGACGTCAAGAACAGAGGCAGAAATCCATCAAGGACGCTCATGATACCCTTGCAGGGTTGGAAAATGACCTCTCAAGGCTTATTGTTCAGCGCGACATTATTTTGGCTGAGGTGCAAGACCTTGCAAACGCGAAAAGGTTGTCCTCCATATTCAATTCATTCGAACTCATGACCGACGAGTTCCAGTTCGTCCCCTGCGAACCTCATTCGCACGCTGACACAGAGCATGGACAACTTGAAAAATCAATATCAAAAGGACCTGGTTCCGTTGAAACAGGAGCGCCAGACAATCGGCAGGGAGATGATGGAACTAAAGGCTATGCGCGATGCATTGCTTGAAGAGACAGCTGCTTTGAACGCTCGAAACGAAGAGTTAGCCAATCTAAATCAAGAATATTTCAGACGAATAGATGCATTGCACTTGACTAACGCTAAAGATTCAGCACATGTACGAAAATCGCAAGAAAAGGGCAAATTACAACCTCAACAAACCGTCAATATGCCGCCTGTGAACGTACCATTATTTCCTAACGAAGAAAAAGTTAAAAGCAGCCAGAGAGCAGACGGAGATACGGCAACCCCTTCGAAGAAGTTCAAGTGGCCTGGCTACAAAGGAAGAGATAACACGTCACATACTCACAATACCGACTTGGCCAAGAGCAAACCCCGTTTAGAGCACAATTTCACGCAAATGAGCATTTTGCGTTTTGCGCGTTGTGACCGTTGCGGAGACAAAATGTGGGGCTCCCAGCTGCGTTGCACTCGTAAGTCTGTTTCCTTACGTTGTTTTTCCCCCTGACTTGTGTATGTTTAGTTTGCAATATGTCCATCCACGTTCGCTGTGCGGTCAACGTCCATGTGCCTTGTGCCCAAAGCATGATCGCTATGAAAAATGATCATGTAGTCCCCGGTCAGTGAAACATACGCATGTGCTTCGCTTCGCCAGACTCTGAACTGCCGTTTCCAGTTTTATCAATGTTCGGCAGGGACCTTACAGAACAAGCAACAGCGGACGCCACGGCAACTGATTATTTTGTACCATTTATAGTTGATAAATGCATCGAAGCGGTCGAAACATCAGGTGAATCAAGTTGTGTCAATGCCTTTACATTACTTATGATCACAAGCACTCGACTATGAAGGCATTTATCGGAAGAACGGTGGTGCTGGGCAATCAAGGTTGATCACGCAACTTTTCGAACGGGGTGATTATGCTGCTTTCGACCTGCGCGATTCCGAGAGATTTCCGGACATCTGTAGTGTGACGTCTGTTCTAAAAAATTACTTCCGTTCCTTACCAGTCCCGCTCCTCACATTTGACTTGTACGAGGATTTCGTATCAGCAGTGCAAATTTCAGACCCAGTCTCTCAAGATCAAACCTTACGCCAGTTGATAAACAAGCTCCCACCTGCACATTACCATACTTTGCAGAGACTCATGCTTCACTTACATTGGTCAGTTAATCAGTTCATCCTGCTTCCCTTTGTTGTCTTATGCGTAACATTCCAGTATTCACGAGCACAGCGATATGAATCGCATGAATGCTCGAAATCTAGGTGTTGTCTTCGGACGTGAGGAGTCGCTATGCTGTTTCCTTTCATCTAAAGCTGATTGTGTATAGCAACGCTAATGAAATCGCGAAATCCTGGCGCAGAATTTAGTGACATGGCAGAAAGAACTCGTTATATCGAATGGCTTATTGGGAATGCGCCTTCAATTTTCACTGACTCTGAGAGCCAGCAATGATTAATCTATTTTATTTATTGTTTCTTATTAGGCGATATATCTGTAATGGCAGTCAATGTAGTCTTTTTCGGCAACTAATGTGTATTGAATATCTGAATATCTGTTATACAATTAGTGATTATCTAGGATACGTCTTTCGATCGTCGCGATTTATGTATTGACGCCTCAGATTTCAAGGTGCAATAGAGAAAATGGCGTCTGGAACCATTACTCGAGCCAGACATTGATGTTGCAATGCTCCGTGAGCTCAATGATCCCCCGTCGGTGACTGAACTGCGTACACCAAGGGAAAACATACGATCGAACACTGTCAATGAGAATAAGTGGATATGTCTCTCAGTATAATTATCAGAAAGCACATGTTGCAGTAAATGCTTTCGCACTTGCTTGACACGCTGTCTGAGTCAAAGACAGCGGAGGACTAACTCCCTCTAGCATACGGAGATACCGAAAAACCATTGATGGCTGAGGCGGGCCTGCAATCAGTGTAATCTTGAGGATGGATAACAAGAATCATCGTACGCACCAAAGCGGAAAACGGAGTGATAGGCTTGCCTCCATTTATCTTCAAGCAAACGGGCACAGATAGGTGGGTCCGGACATGTAGGGCACTAAGGGGTGTTGATACAGGTAAATGATAATGGATAAAGAAGACACATACACATTGGTATTCCTTGGCTATCATAGTGAGTCCCAGTTTGAGGACACGTTCGAGAAACCAATTACGCCTGTATGATAGTGAGTCAGTGACTTACCCACTCCACAATATTGAAGTACCGTTTCTCCAATTTTAACAGAGTTTCTTTGCTTAAAGTGTTTAACTCGTGTTCTGACCATCCACCTGGGTTATCGAGGACAAATCGGCTGGCTTCGCGATATAGTTCCTCTTCTTCGAAAAGCTCGGCCATTCGCAAAGCTTTGATGGGTTTTCCGGCCGCGTGGGTTAACAGAAATGTGAGGCATTCACGTTGCAAGGTTGGCAGACATAACTTATGCGACATGCTCATAAGACCTTCTACGTTATTCCATGTGATGGTACATTCGAGGCTAGAATACTCATTTAATGCCATAAGCGAAGGAAGAAGGTCAACATGCGCACTGGGGATACACAAACTTCAGCAAATCGTGGAAAGTGCTAGCCTTGATTACCGTATGCGACTTTTGTCAGAGAGAATGACAGATTTGACAAACCTTTTCTTCTTTGAGCACTATAATAGCGTCTAGTCCTTCTTTGAAGCTATCAACTATTGCATAAGCAGGAAAATCATTGTCAAAAGATACTAAATGAACTTTGTTGTCCGGGATCGGCCCTCGCGATCTAATTGACGGCGCAGACCACTTGTCTGCATTTGTGTGTCGTCCTTTTCTGCCATGTTGACTCCATTGACATTCTCTATGTTGTGACTTGCTATGTCAGAAGCGTCCTCCTGATCGTTCGAGGATTGCGGAATTGTGACTAGGGAAGACATGGACGAAGGTCGCCCTGTCTCAGACCAGTTTCCGCTGAGAGCAGCTTGAAAAAAGGGAGATGCAAAATATAACACTTCTTTGTGTGCCCTGGCAGTATAGTGTGTTGGTATGGACGAGGGAAGGGATGGTGACCTACCAAAATGTAGTACCCTCCACTACGATTTTTACAGATCCTGGAAAAAGACCATGCTTTGTAAAAGTCTGATCGATTTCTATGGCCTCTTCTTCATCCTCGTCACTGTTCAAAGACGACAAGTGACTGTCTACTTCGCACTCTTCCAGGAGCCATGGAGGAGAAACCGTTGAGCGAAAGATACCGGACGCGGCTGCATGAGTTTCTGTAGGAGAACTCAGAGAGGCTGAGGGATTGGTTGAGCTGCGAGAATTTCGAGCGATGAGAATGTGAGATGGATTTGTGGTCATGGTACAGATTAGAGTTACGTTAAGCACTCTGCTCTATAGCTACGCGCTTCCAGTCCGAGCCTCTAGCTTTGTTGTCTGCTGCATGAACAAGTGACCCATGCAAGGACAACATCTCATTTGCCATTGTCATCCTGTTTGTCGTTAACGTTAACGGTTGGCACACAGAACAAGACAGACAGAGCCTTACCCAACCACTGTAAACTTTAAGTACCCGTCAGCCCCGCCCAGTAGCTTCCCCGTCTCTCTGTGTCGCCATCGTCCCTGCCCTTCGATGTCATTAGGATCGTCTGTAACACGGGGACCATATTCGGGATCATTCTCAGCTGGTCCATGCTCATACTCCCATGAGTCCACAGGAATGTGATGTCGTGGAATAGAAACGTTGAATGTCCGATGTAGGAGAAGCGCGATATGGTCCGGAGAACATAGATTGACCTTACCAACTTGCAACAGGCAATGAGACGAATTGCTCAGGGGATTATTAACAAGGATCTACCAAGGCTCATGCCAATCTGTGGACTCCATACGGTGGCATCGAAATTGATTTTGCACACGAGATAAGGACAATCGTCCAATATGGAGGCGGTTTTTGAGAGAAAGGTCGTGTTCGAGTGAGAGATCAGAACGCCTCGAAGCACGCGAATATATCTGGTGCAAGGTTCACGTCGTAGTCAAGCAAGATAATCTCAGCATCTTCACCTCATGACCATTGAATCGAGCATCTCCTCGACACCGGCTCTTGGATCATTCGAAAATACAGGCGAAACGGGTAAGACGAGCGATGCCTTAATAACATGGAATTCCTCGTTGTGCACAGGTTCATGCCTGATTCTTTTTGAAGCCGTCTTTGCGAGATTTGCTGCATGGCTTTTTCGTTTTCTACTCGTCGACATGACAAGTCTGACTTTCCCACGAATCAGCTCTCACTTTGCATGGCAATGGCATGTTCCTCTCTTTTCCTGCCTTCATATTACATTACTAACGTGAAACAGGCATCACCCAGGGTTTTGATACAGATCCTCGCTACAGGCTCAAGAATATTGGGCAAGGCTTTCTATGAAGCTGGAAGACAGGCCGTTAAAAGTATTTTCAAAATACGCTTGCTGTCGACTTGACTGACTGATGAACATTGTTTAGACGCACAACACAGGCCTCCCGGCGCGGCTGGTAGCGACGTCGCCGGAATCGAGAATGCAAGGACAAGTTCAATCACTGACACACTCACGCGCGAGCACCGAATGACTTTAGACGAGGCTCATCTCATTCTCAATGTGAAACGGAGCGAGGAGCTGAAGCAGGTGCTACAGGTATCCTTATCCCGGACCTTCGTCTATAAGGCATTTAAAGCGTTCTCTAGAGTTATGAGCATTTATTCAAAGCCAATTCACCTCCAGTAATCAATAAACTCTCTTCCACTCGGACACCGATGCCAGCATATTCTCATTATCTTCAATCAAAAGTTGTGCGCGCCAGAGAAAGGATAGAAGCGGAAGCGAAACAGTTAGATCCCGCAACGTCTCCAGGACCTTCCGTCAACTCTCACTGAATTTTCCTGGGGCATAATTGCATTAGTTATTCTATTCGCTGCACATGTAGTGTATTGTTTACACAAAATATAAGCTTTACATCTCCTTTGAAAATCAGTCTAGAACGGCATAATGTTTCAGTTGCGCAGGAATAGCTTTCTCTAGGTGTTTTGACTTTAACCATTCTTTGGAAAACAGTCTGCTTTGATAACGATATGCTCCATCGCAGAGGATAGTCACAATCCTGGAACCTATGTAGTGTCATTAGTAATTGTTGCGTCTAGCTAGATCTGATATACCTGGGCCAAGCTTCAGTGCAAGCTGCACGGCGGCTGCGACGTTCAACGCAGAGCTCGCGCCGAGATAAAGACCTTCAATGTCTAGTAATTTGTACACCATAGTAATGGATTCTTCGTCGGGGACAGTGAAAGCACCGTCGATTTCATTTGCAATCACCGCGAGGTTATCAGTGACTCTCCCCTGTCCTATACCTGTCATATCTAAGTGAATGGCAAGTTGAATTTTTTCAGAAAAGCTTACCTTCCGTGATGGAGCTACCAGAACGTTCAATCAGCTTTCCCCCGCTGTTAAAATATTTTGCAAGAACGCTTCCAGGAGGATCCGCTAACCACAGCTGGGTTTTTCCACTACTCTTCTCCTTTAAAAACTTTCCTACTCCAGCCAAGGTGCCACCTGTGCCAGTTGCACAGATGAATCCATCTATATTTCCTCCCGTCTGCTCCCAAATTTCAGGTCCAGTGGTAAGGTAATGAATGTCGGTATTAGCCGTGTTATCGAATTGATTGGTCCACACAGAATTTGGTAAGGCGGCAGCGAAATCCCGGGCTTGATGGTTATAGTTCTTGGGGTCATCATAGGGGACCGCAGGGACAGGGCGTACATCGGAGCCAAGCATACGCAGCAAGTCAATTTTTTCTTGGCTCTGCAAATGTCGAATCAGCTGATGCGCCAATATTCCTTGAAAAGACCGTCTTGCCTGTGTATCTGGCATGTATATAACGCATTTGTACCTCTTTGCGCGGCAAACGTGGGCCAAGCCTATGCCTGTGTTTCCTGCAGTGCCTTCGACAATAGTTCCCCCAGGCGCTAGCCTTTTCGCAGAATTTCTTGCCTCAACTCCTTGACCACTTGCACAAAGAACTTACTGGCCTCGTTTCTCGGCATCCCATATGAGTCCAAGAGCAGCGCGGTCCTTGACGCTTCCTCCTGGATTTTGGAACTCTGCCTTGCCATAGATATGTGAACCGATTTCCTCCGATAGCCTCTTCAGAAATATCTAAACATGGCCATATGTGGGTGAACAAGAAATATGAAAATGGAGCTTACTAAAGGCGTGTTACCGATGGCGCCTGTGAAACCTGGGACAGTTGCTAAAGTGGTCGAGTTCCTAAGGAAGAGCCTCGCCGATGCGGCCATGGATGTGTTAACTATAACATGTGATCACGTGCTTACGGAGATTTAAATGGCTAATAAACTCAGACCATGGATTGTTGAATATCTTCTAGATGTCGGCAAGCAACATGGTGCGCAGATCTACAAGGCTCCCATCATACGGAAGCCAAGAGCAATCCAGCTAGTTCAGGTTTGTTCCTTTATCCAATTTTTTAATTTATTTCAACAAGACATACTAGTTCCTTACATACTCGTCTGAAAGCCAACCTTTCTTTGTCTGGGCTATCGCGTCCGACAAGTCGCACAAATTACCAATTAAATTTACCGCAGAGGCAATGAAAGAATACCAGGCGTGCGCTCCTAGTTCTTGGCAAATGCACGATCAGGTCTCAAAGTAGATATCCCAGTGCCAATCCTGGACGGCGACTTAGCCAACAGAGGACTGTTATGGTGTCTATCAAAAGGTTCCAACCTATCTTTTGTCGCGTGCCAACCGCTCAAGGTGTGTCAAACCATCCCTGCCTGGCTCTCGTTTGTCACAGTTTTTCTGTGCTTGGGAGCTATGGAGAGGCATGCTTTGGTGAACCGATGTCAATAGAAGATGTCGAGGACTTGAAAATTTGGAGCGAAGGACTAAGGCAAGATGGAGGTGCCGGGCAAGTCATATCTTGGATCTGTGTCGTGGACCCAGCTAACACTATGTTGCCATTGATGGCAGAAACGTACTTCAAAATCGCACGGAGAGCTATGATTTCGAAAGTGGCTACAAGATTAGTTGGAAGGTATAGTTGGTTGTCTTGCTCAAAGAGACTATGTATGACAGGATCCTCCCCTTCAGTGCTGGGACAATGGGTTTTTGGCGCATCCTTGCGAAGATGTCAGAGAAATGTTTGACCAGCTGGAAGGTCAGTACTAGTGTATTTTGTCCAGTGAGATGTGAGTTGACACAGGGTCTCAAGTATGTACTCCAGAGCATGTCGTTTCTGACTGGGAGCAGACGCCCTCTCCCGAGAGTTGGCTGGGCTGGACGGACATGGAGCAGATCCTATGTTTGACTAGACGGGAGCGTGGGAAGAATTAGCGTACTTGAAAAAAGCCCCGTCGTCCTCGCCTTGGCCATCGTCCTTACGATGACCGTCTCCGTCGCTGGCTTCGGTCATCCTTTCCTCCGTCTCTTTACCCTGCTGTCCACAAAGGGCGACGCTAGATCCGTCCTGTGTTTCCTTTCTTTCTGCATCGTTTTACTTGTCCTTGGTCCGTTCCTGGTTGCATATATTAGTTCCATATCTAAATCATGTCTGAGCAGCATATCTCACCAATCCATCCGAATCTTCTTTCCGTGCATATCTCACCGAGCTATCCTTTCGTCATCATCTCAGTCGTCTTGACCACTTGGATGATGGCATCGATGATTCCTTTCATGATACTTCTGCCTCACCCTCCTTATGCGACCAACCGTCCTCTTTTACATTAACTATCGACAAAGCACCACTGCTTCACTTTGCTACTCGAGCATCTGTCTCTCTCCGCACGCCAAAACATGTTTTCCACAGTTTTGGAGTGTTCACCGTGGCCACAATGCTCCCGACGGCTAAGTCTAGCGAGCGTAACAACAGTGTCTTTCCATCGATCATCACCGACTCGTGGTATGTCGGGGCCTTCGGAAAATGGTGGCGCGGCGGTATCGTCGAAGCTTGGTACAAGGATGTTGTTGCGCGGTCAAAGGATGAAGAAAGTTGGACTTCTGGTATCTTAAGCTTGAGCACGGACGTCCGACACGAGTGTTCCGGTATGTTCTTCGAGCCTTCATCATGGAGATTTGAACCAATTTTTATTTTTATTATTCTAGGCCTCCCTCTTTCCCGTGGACCCATCCAGCTTAATCGAGGTTCTCCGCCAAGATTACGAAATCGTGAAAAATCTTCTCAGCAATTGGATCCATCACTTCGTTGCAATACGCCACCTCCCTTGCCCAAATCAGCATTATTACCGCTGCATGCATCACATTCACAGAGGAATTGCATTGCTCGCTCGCCCTCGTCACATGTGTCGCAATCTCTTCAAACCAAACCGAGCTTATCATCCGAACAAATCAGTTTGGGAGTTATTTCGCAACCATCATCTGATTCCTCTCCCCCAATCGCAGACCTGCTTCGCCAGATTTCATTTTCAAAGACAACCTTGTTAGACCTTCAAACGCAACTGTCGGAGTGTCAAAGAGCGTCATCCCAATCGCGCGCTCATTTGCAGAGCAAAATTGATGACTATCGAGAGCGCAGGCGTCGGGAAGATGTCGTTAAAATGGAACTGAAGTCTCGCACCAAATCCCTTGACGACTCGAAACGCCAGGCTGAAAGTTTGAAGCGAGAGGTTGAGAAGAAGCTCAAAACTGCTCAAAGTACTCAGAATAACGCAATTCACTGCCTCACACTTCTTGATGAGAGGGTGACGCGATTACAGGACCAGATAGCCTGCGATCGCGGCATTGTTGGCGGGCGGTCTATTCAGCAATCTGGCCATGAGCTAGCAGATGAACTGGAGCATAGGAGATATCAGGTCAAGTTTACGGAAGAAAAAATAGCCCATTCAAGTCAACGTGCCAGGGAGCTTGAAAACAAATTGAACAGGGAACGTGAACGGCTAGCAACGTTGAGACATCGGCTGGATTCTCGTAAAGGAGTTGTGCAACGTTCGGTCGATGATCAGCATGCACGTTCTTGGTCGGATCCTTCGATGTTATTGATGGATATATTGGAGTGTACTGCGCCAAAACGATCGGAACAGTCAAGGGGCCTGGAGTCACCCATAGATTTGCCTAAGCCGCAGTCAAGCATTGATAAGCATCCAGTTGTAGATTCGAAGCAATCACCAGCATTGTCGTACAATGAAGCAACGTTTCCGGAGCGCTTTTCTAGAAGCGCGCCCTACCTACCTGATCATTCACCTTCATTTTCTCTATCATGCGACAACAACGCCCATTCCTGCTCTGCTTTGTCAGACCATATGAGCAAGAATGCTCCATGTTCGACGGAAACCTTTGTGCCTACGGGCAGCAGTTCCTGGACGGCACTCTTTCCGCAAGTTGAATTGGAAACTCAGTTGGACTCGGAATGCGTTATGACAGGGGCAGACTCAGAAGGCCTTACGCAACATCACTGGTTCCCTTTCGATCTTGACGAGAATTCTAGAAAAAAGCTCAATCCTGGTGCGAAAGAGTTTAGCCTAGGACGAAATTCTGCACCATATTTCGCAAACCCTGATTTGGGGAGCAGACCGGGATACGATGCTCTAGATTCCCATGGACTGCGTACTAGTACAGCCCCGTCAGCGACAACATATAGTCCTTCTGTCCTTCGCGCATTTGCACCGTCTGCAGCAGAGAGGCAGGTACTCCGACGTGTGCTGGGCGCAACGTCCAATGCAAGTTTAGAACGCTTACCCAGCTTGGGTGATGTTGGTAGCATCCCAATCTCACTTCCCCCGAGTGCGATTTCTACGGAACCTCAAATACTTCGTCGTGTTTATCCATCCTGGCTGGTTCCTCAAAATTATAAAGTCAACTTTAGCCCTTGGGATGATGAAGAGCAGGATCAGCACGGCGGCACGCAGAGCACTGGAGGGCCTAGATAGGCATTACTTGCATTTGTAAACCAACAATATATTATTTTTAAGTGAAAATTTAATCTTCAGTGACTATGCTTATGTAATGCAGTCAATCCAGGCGGAAAGTATATTGTCATAACATTCGTGTAGTCGTAGAGATTAGAGTCACTAAGGAAGAAAGGAGAACGAGTGTAAGTAAAGAAGGTGCGTCAGTTAACGTGCAGTACATGAACTTTTTCGAGAAACAGAAAAACAAGGGTAATTTTCAAATTCCCCAAGTAACCGACATGGTATCAGGAGGGAAGACCACTTTGGATATTATAGTTGACAATTAAAAAAAGAAAATTTGGGTATGATGATCAACCCGTTCAGCTCACGCCCCATCGGGCAATGAAGGAACTGAATATGTCATGGTAGGACTAATCCAAGCCCAAGGATGTCTGCGCAGAAGTATTACCGTGCACCATCCAGAACGCCCCTGACATCGTCTACAGTACCTAGATCAGCCAGGAAAGGCACTAGGTCTGTCAATTCAGTATCGTGCGGATCATTGAACCAGGATGAAACTGGAACGGCATTGTTGGGGTGAAAGATATAAGATGCCGGGGAATTATCGAGTATTATGGTATCTGCTATGGGTCGTCCTAGTTGAGACAGGTCCTGGTTTTGATAAGCGAACAAAGCTAAGGAGACAAACTGATGTTGTTCACCTTCACATAATTCCCTTTGTGGTTGTAACAGCTTTCTCGGAAAAGGCGATGGGAAACAACTCGATGAGTATCCAGCTTATCCAGAACAGGATCGGCGTACTTTGTGCTTACATTAATAATAATAAAAATAAGATATAATTGCTCACTTTGCTTAAACTGGCTGTAAAAACGACGACTTCGTAGATCTCGCCCATCTTTTTCAAGAAGTTGTCAACACCAGGTCGCTTGATGACATAGACGTTATGCCAGTGATACTCAATCTCAACGGGTACCACATAGTCGGCTTGTTGTATTGACTGACAATCCAAGGTAAATAGACCACTTAGGCATGAAATTCAACTGACCTTAAAGCTGCTGTGCACTAGAGTTTCATCAAGGTCAAGTATCAAACACTTCCTGCCAATGTGTTGTGGAGCGATCGGAGGTAATAAGGGTCTAGGAACGCCATCCTATGTCGAGATGAGTGGATCGTATAACTATAGTGTAGTTTGGTGACTGACAGGCCCAATTTGAATACCTGTGCCTCCGTTGAGGATAAGCCTATCCTCATCATCATCCACCTCATCCATGCCATTAATGTCATCCAAATCATCATCTTCTGTAAAACTTGAGCCTTCTGATTCCTCACCAACTCCATTTTGGTTCGAATCTTCCCCACCTCTGGTTCTATCGAGAACGGCACCAGCACCTGGCTGCTGAACACCACCAGACATAACATTATCCAAATCTGTATTCAAAGGACGTTCTAAATCTGTAGAAGGCTGAACAGAATCGTCCGCGCGTGGTTCAGCGTTTGCCTGAACTGCCGGTGGCGGTGTACTAGGTGCGTCCTTAGCATCGCTTAACTTCTCCGTAACATCTTCGGGTGTGGAGGTAGCCACTGGACGTCGTATTGATATAGGAGCTTTAACTTCGTCAAATTTCTGGTGGGTATCCTTGTCATTGTTAGATCCAGGTTGAGGAGAAATCTGAATATCTTCCAAGTGGGCTCTTGGAGATACGCAAGGCACAAGACGATAGATGAGTCTAGAGAAAAAAGATGGTCTATGTGCTTTTCTTGCTTTAGACGCATCTGGACTACCACTGCCATTTGAGGTCGTTAAAGATCTTAGAGTAGTTGAGGCGTCTGCTCTAGTAGGTGGATTTATATGCATTTTGTTACCGGACAGCGTGGAAGATAGCGACGAATTTTCGGGTTTTCCGCTCTCCTTGTCCTGATATGTTTCCTTTAATGACGCATTTCCATCTGGGTCTCCCACGAGCTCTACCTTTCCTTGGTTGGGAACGAGTGGATCGCTTAGAAGAGGGTTTGACATTTTCTCTAGGAGGCCCTGTGTTCCGGAGGCTGAAGGAGCATCGTTGAGCTGACAGTTAAGAAGCCGCAAGATGGAACAGCGTAAGCGTCGAATGCTGGCCGCAGCAGATACCCCCACTGACCTTGCTGGCATCTTGAGCATTGTCAAGCGTCGCAGGAGACACTGTGACCCCGGACTTTGTATGCTCGACGCCGTCTTGGAACGCAGGGAACATGGAGGTGTTAGCAGATCTTCTAGAGCTGCAAAGCGTTTATTCCATGTGCATTTAAACCCTGCTTCTCACGCTGTGCTTTAGAATATAACAAATACAAATACAATTAATCCACTACCTAAACGGCTTGAACATTTGTGGGACAGCCAAGGATCCTGCGTGACCAGACTTCGTAGGAACACAGTACTTTAATATGTAACTCTCCAGCAAATACCATTCATTGATTCAATAACTGAGTTGTAACGCAGCACAGCCCTCGTGCAGGTCACGTGGCTAAACGCTGATATTACTCAGACCAAGCTTGAACGCTGAACTGCCAAATGTCGCTGAACCAAGACCTACTGGACAGTGTCCGTGCTGATATGCTTTTACCAGAGACAGAAGAAACATGGGACCGCATAGCCAACGGCATCGACAGGCTAATGGACCTCTGTCGAGATGGGGCATGCGACTTTCCCCTCGAGTTAATACCTGCACTGAAATCGCTCTCTCGTCCATTGATTAACGCTCTTAACTCAGAAAGAACGCGTCTATCCGGTCCCGCTATTGAGCTGGTAGCCATGGTAGCGAGTGGCTTAGGTTCTGACTTTGACCCATTATTATCCCTACTTTTCCCGCCTCTTCTCTTGCTTTGTTCTCGTAGTAACAAAGTGGTGGTTGGCCGAGCAAAAGCGTGCGTTCTCACTATCGTCCAATCCACCCAGTTACCCTCCATCCTGCCCCATCTCTTACAGCATTCTAAGGACAAAATGTCTTCGTTGCGACTAGTGGTTGCAGAAGGCACCCTTGCGTGCCTTAACTGCTTTAATCCACCCGACTTGGAAAAGGAGTCACGCGCTAGAGACATTGAATCACTTATCCGCATAACTGCGAAAGACGCCGCCGCCGACGTCCGAAAAGTTAGCCGTGACATATTCAAGGCCTACAGCGTCCTACTGCCCAGCAGAGTAAAAAGGTAGTACCTTTATTCTCAGTACTGAGTTATATCTTCATCTATTTCCCTAGTTTCGTTGCGCCTCTCTCACCAACGACTAAAAAATATCTAGATATCAAGTTTTCAAAGGATCCTGATGTGCCAAACGATAGACGGCACCCAAACCTTGCTGCTTCTACTTCTTCTTTAGTTTCTGTTCATCCGACTAGGTATCCGGAATCGGTGGTACCAGAGCGACCTAAATCTTCTTTTTCGTATCGCACAGACGATTCTAAATGCATCAGAAAGTTTAAATCGAACACTCAGTTATCACTCTCGGTGCAAAATAACCCGGCTCTACTAGTCAGCCAGGAGGCTAGACGACTGCCTGTTTCGGCAGCTGAACGACTACCCACCACTCATGGATCCTCCACCCGACTTACGCGCTCCGTTGTGGCCAAAACTGGTGGATTTGTTGCTGATGAACCCTGTAGGACAGAAGTATCCACTGGGCCGAAACGGATACTTAAGCCTGAGGCCTTGCCGACCTCACAGAGTGACATTCTGTCACTTCCTACTCTCACTAACGATGTTACGACAAGTTCTAAACCTATTGAATTCCAAAAGCCTCTCAAAACATTCAGGAGCAATACAAAACCGATAAAGCAGAGGGATGATAATACCAAAATCCGGTCCCTTAATTCGACGAGCTTGCGCCCATCAGTACAGCAAGGTGTACATCAAGCGATGCAGTCACAGAGGGCAAAAACAATCGTGCCCAATATTATTCAAAAGCGCAAACAGGCGAATTCCATTGCCGGGAAGAAGACAATGTCTCGTCAGCCTGACAGGAATCCACCTCTGCCGGATACTACACAGAAAAATAGCGACTCATTGATGAATTCAGAAGGACAAGACGCAGTTGCTGGAGGTGCAAAAGGACAAGTTCTGGAGCTGGGCGAAGAAGCGCAGCCCAAATTAGCACCAGAATGTGAGACACCAAAGAAGATTAAGAGTATAATGGAGGACAAAACGCCGATATCAGCATTAGTTAGCTCAATAGAACAGGGCTTTCTGTTCACACCGTCGTCACCACCCTCTCCGCCTCAGTCATACTTGAATTGGGGAACAGTCATTCCCAGTGTCCCATATCCACTGCGGCTGCGACAGAAAGACGTTGCAACAGAATCAATTCAAGTACGTACGACAGGTACGAAGGAGGAGCAGAAACAGGCTGTCGCAAACAAGGATATGGGTAACTAGCGTATATCTGTTACGCTGACCGTCAGTAATACACGTTGATCCCATGCCATGCAACACTGACTGGGACGTGGCTAATGACTGAGACGCCTCCTCCCTTTTGCTAAGCGACGACCGAGGACCTTCCTACCTCCCAGAGATCTTTTGCGGGCCAGAAAGCCGTGCTTTCTTTTTCTTTTGCGCTGAGATGGCTGATACTCGGCACCTCTTTGTACATTCCTGCACTGGATGAGAGGGAGGAAACGAGGCAGGGAGGGCAGCGAAAGAGGAGGAGCAAGTGGAAAACGGGGGAGGGGTGTGTTGCACGTAGCAGGTGGGGCGAGCGGGAGACGTGGAAGTGCAACGAGAGGAGGCGGGCGGGCAACGAGTCGAAGAAACGCTCGGGGGAGACGCATCGTGCACGACGACGACGAGGCTCGCTATTGGAGCTTTTCACGTGATCCGACAGTCTCGTTTGTCAATCACGTGACCCGGCAGATGCTCGCTCGTCTCCGTCTCCTTCTGCATCTTACTTCCATCCCCCGCCGCTCTATGTCGTCGGATCTCCGCGATGGAAGTTCTGTGTCCTCGAAAAGAATTCGCCAGGAGTTTTTCACCTACTTTCGCTCAAAGAATCACTCTTTCGTTCCTTCTTCCTCGACCATCCCCTATGACGATCCCACTCTCTTATTCGCCAATGCCGGCATGAATCAGGTATTTCCCTTCTCTTTTGGATGCCAATCGTCTATCTCATCCTTTTCTCTAGTTCAAATCCATCTTTCTCGGCACTGTCGATCCCAACTCAGAGTTGGCCAAGCTCAAACGTGCATTCAATTCGCAAAAGTGTATCAGAGCTGGCGGAAAGCACAATGGTTGGCTATTTCCGTGTCATTTTATGGCACAATTCATCTGACACACATCAGATCTTGAAGACGTCGGCAAGGATTCTTACCATCATACCTTTTTCGAAATGTTGGGTAACTGGTCATTTGGCGATTACTTCAAGGTATGGCTAACCGTACCTCATCTTGGCACAATAAACGTCATTTTCAGAAAGATGCTATTGCTTATTCCTGGGAACTCCTGACGGACGTGTATGGAATACCTAAGAATCGACTCTATGTCACGTACTTTGAAGGAGACAGCTTGAATGGTTTGGAGCCTGATCTAGAAGCTAAGAAGTTCTGGCTGGAGCAAGGAATACCAGAAGACCAGATCATCCCAGGAAATGCCAAGGACAATTTTTGGGGTAGGTTTCGGTTTCACTCAAGGACTCTGTTTTGATGATTAGTGAAGAAATGGGTGCTACTGGACCTTGTGGACCTTGCAGGTTTGACCGGGTTTAACCTGATCGAGTGTTGAGATGTTTACACGAATTGCGACAGTGAAATACACTACGATCGGATCGGAGGTCGCAATGCGGCTCATCTCGTCAACAAAGATGATCCTGACGTATTAGAAATATGGAACAACGTTTTCATCCAGTTCAACCGCGAGGAGGATGGATCCCTTAGACCTCTGCCTGCAAAGCATGTGGACACTGGCATGGGGTTCGAACGATTAGTATCGGTTATACAGAACAAACGGTCAAACTACGACACCGACGTCTTTCTTCCCATATTTGATAGGATTCAGCAATTAACGGGTGTCAGGCCATACCAAGGACGTTTTGGCAACGCCGATGCCGACGGTATAGATACGGCTTATCGAGTGGTTGCAGACCACATACGTACTCTGACTTTCGCACTAAGCGACGGTGGTGTTCCAAACAAAGATGGACGTGGCTACGTGCTAAGGCGAATCCTCCGTAGAGGCGCACGCTATGCTAGGAAGAAACTTGGAGTGACTATTGGCTCGTTCTTTTCTTCCCTTCTGCCTGTAGTTGTCGAACAGATGGTATGTTTGGTGGGGCTTATAAATTTCAACATGTTACATTTCTCTTATAGGGAGACACCTTTCCGGAGATCACACGCAGGGTAGATGAAATCAAGGAAATACTAAATGAAGAAGAAGAATCTTTCTCAAGAACACTTGATCGAGGCGAGAAGTTGTTTGATGAATTTGCGTCAAGGGCTCTAGCGTCAGGTTCTCGAATGTTAAGCGGTAAAGACGTTTGGCGTCTCTACGATACATTTGGCTTTCCCGTCGATTTGACTTGGTTGATGGCTCAAGAGTTGAATCTCGGCGTAAATGAAAAAGAACTTGAAGAGGCTCAAAAGCTATCCAAGGAGGCAAGCAAGAGTTCGATTAAAAAAGGCGATGTCGAAGTCATCAAACTTGACGTACACGATATCGCCTTTCTCGACGGGACTGTTCCAAAGACTGATGATACCGCAAAATTCAGTTAGTGTTTATTTGACACCTTTTAATTATCCCTGATTTTGAGCCTAGAGCTCGGAAACATTACCGCCACTGTCAAGGCCATCTTTCACAACAAGTCATTTCTGAAGTCGACGTTTGAAATCCCAGAGGGGTCTAATTTCGGCGTCATTCTGGATCGGACCAGCTTTTACGCAGAGGCGGGTGGCCAAGAATATGATACCGGCAATCTCGTAATCGATGGTGTGGCTGACTTTGAAGTTACGAATGTTCAAGTTTACAATGGCTACATCTTGCACACGGGGCAGTTGAAGTACGGTCAACTTGAGGTTGGTAATACCGTTGTCTCGTCCTACGATGAGGTAATGTGGATGTTATTTATCCGAAACTCCACCCAGTCACGGAACTGCAAAACAGCTTCGCCGTTGGCCGCTTCGGAATAATCACAGTGCAACCCATATACTCAACTTTTGTCTGCGCGAGGTTCTTGGTGATCATATTGACCAAAAGGGCTCACTAGTCGCTCCAGAAAAGTTGCGCTTTGACTTTTCTCATAAGGCTCAGATTTCTCTTTCGGAACTGTCCTCCATCGAGAACATGAGTATTCAGTGGATCAAGAGAGATGTTCCTGTATTCAGCAAAGAATTGAATTTGGAACAAGCGTACAAGATACTGGGCGTCAGGGCGGTATTTGGAGAGGCCTATCCCGATCCAGTACGCGTCGTTTCATTGGAATATGATGTCGATGAAATTGCCAAAGAAATTAATAATCCTAGATGGCGCCAGATAAGCGTAGAGTTTTGTGGCGGAACGTTGGTGATCGTGTTCAGCCTTCTAATAATTTGGCTAATGGCAATTTTAGGCATGTTGCGAAAACTGGTGACATAAAGGATTTTGTCATTACAGAGGAAGGCGGTATCGCAAAAGGAATCAAGAGGATAGTCGCGGTAACAGGCCATGAGGCAAATGAGGTCACGCGTCTGGCGCAGCTGTTGAAGGACAAGTTGGATCGTGTCGAGACAATGACGGGTAGAGAGAAAGAGTCCGCTTTAAAATCTCTTACTGTGGTACGTTCCACTGGCGACATTTGTGATACAAATTCTCAACATTCGTGAAGGAATTGGAGCAAACGAATATTTCCGTGATTAAGAAGGCCATATTAAAGGATCGACTTGTGAGCATCCGTAAAAACTTTGAGAAGCAAGCGAAAGAAATTGAGAATACAGCGAACAAGAAGGTTTGTTACGCCGCCGCATTCTTAACTTCCGGTTTGAATCAAGGCTGTTTTTAGGCAGTTGAAGATTTCGTGAACTATTTCAAGGAAAATGAGAAAGCGGTATATTATATTAATCGGCTCGAGGTGAACGGCAATGCAAAGGTAAGTTGAGCTGTGCGGGACTTAAACTGCGTTCACCTCGTTCGCAGATATTGCAAAGCGTCCTAGCGCAAGCCAAAAAACTCGCCAAAGCAACGTACATTTTCAGTGTAGATTCAGAAGAAGGAAAGGTTGCGCATGCCAATTACATACCACCTCAATTGAAGCTGCAGGGTGCGGACGCAAGAAAGTGGGCTGTCAAAGTCACAGAAGTACTAGGAGGGAAGGTGGGTAACCAAAACTCGCGAGTTTAGTTTAGTCAGAAAATTATGAACAGGCTGGCGGAAAAGAAGATAGCGCGCAGGGTGTAGGAACATCTGTAGACAGAGTGACTGAGGCAATGGACGTTGCTGGGCGATATCTCCTGACGTTGTAGAGTTAATTAGATAGATAGACAAACCAGACAAAACAATGCGGAAAGTGCCGAAATCATCACCTACGTAGACTTCATTGGCATCTCTTAAGGCAAGACCAGTGGTTTGAAGGTGAGCATTTCGAAACTGTGGATGCAATTCAGGGACCTGCACAACATTGTGACGGATAACGTTTTGTGCCACGAAAGTGACTTTGTGGGATGGATGGGCAATATGGGCGGTGGATGGATATGGACTTGCTGATGATCTTCTTGCCTTAGGAAAATTCAAAGTCGAAAAATGTCACTCGTTGTTCCGGAGGCGCATCAACAATTCCAGGTGGGACTCAGAGCGTATAGTCAAGGACTCTTTTTTTTTTACAAATGTAATATCCAGCACATTCTACGTCTATTGAACACCAACGTGGACGGGAAAAGGAAGGTCATGTACGCTTTGACGGAAATCAAGGGAGTCGGGCGTCGTTACTCCAACATAGTTTGCAAGAAAGCAGACGTGGATCTCAATAAACGGTAGGAGAAGTACGGTTTCATATGGAGACAGGGTCTTACAAAAGTCCATATCTCCAGAGCAGGGGAGCTTAATTCTGATGAGCTCGAGCGACTTGTGACGATTATCCAAAATCCGACGCAGTTCAAGATCCCGACGTGGTTCTTGAACCGACAAAAGGACATTATTGACGGCAAGAACTCGCAGATATTGTCGAATGGTGTCGACTCGAAACTGCGTGAGGATTTGGAACGCTTAAAGAAGATTCGTGCGCATCGTGGTCTAAGACACTTTTGGGGACTGCGTGTGCGCGGGCAACACACAAAAACAACAGGTAAATGGGAATTGTAGACTGATTGCACCTCGATATGTTTGTTCTGATTAATAAACTCTTAGGGCGACGAGGAAAGACGGTGGGTGTGTCCAAGAAGCGTGGCTGAACTTATCCCAAGTGCGAGTTGTAATTTTGATGTAATGTCGATTACGTAAAAGTTTTTTTGTAAATGCATTCACGTGACCATTACCAACCTTTGTAAGGGATGCAACCTGAGGTGCGCCACCCATGGTTCCATCCGTTCGCCGTGAAGCGCAAGCATTGGCCAAGCTGCGATAACATGGCCATCAAGGATGCAGACACCTCGCGCCCTGTCAAGCGTCGCCGATATTCTACACTCGAATGTGGTTTCGCGCATCTTAGCTTAGTTGGTGGACCTGCTATAGCAGAGGACGTGGAAGATGTGGACATGCCAATGGATGCAGATGCATGGACATCCTGGTCTGATGCGAAAGCAAGTATGGGAGGGGCGACATCTGATCTGAAAGACGTGAAGATGCGGAAGTCGACGTGGTACGAACTCGAACCTGACCGTAGGTATCGTTTTATGGTGTCTGAAAACCGCCACTGTATGCGTGGTACAGGAATTGTCGTCACCGAGCTGGAGACCTCATCTGACGAGGAGACGGAGACACAAGAAGGAGGAGGAGAGCTTTACATCTCTCCGGCCTTGTTGAAGCACATGCGACCACATCATGTGCTGCACTCAAGTCTCAAGCAGGCGACGAGCCAAGCACTCGTGCTTTATCAACCAGCCACTATATCTATGGACAGTACCTCCCCACCAGACAAAACATTGATGACAGAGGGCCAGGATGCTATGGATCTGGAACCGTAGATATATTTTTTGTGAAAAAAAAAAAAAAAAAATACCGGAAAGATAATTATGTCTAAAAATGTTGGGACGCGTTTAAGTGGCTAGTCTGTCAAGAAGTAGCAGCACCGAACTGTAACATTTCTTCTGACCTCTGTTGCAAATCTTCACCAGTAACATTGTCTGGAAAATTTGCAACAAAGGCGTCCAGCCTTGAATGGTGGTGGCGAGCATGCGCGTGAGGGTGCGGAACGTGATGCATCTGGATAGGAGTGTATGGCGCAGTGAGGGTGATGGGCGCCGGGTTGGTCGTTCCCTTTGCATTAGGCTCTGTATAGATGCCGTTGGCGAGGGGGGGCTTGGAAGCCAGGTGGGCCTGTGGAATCGGAATGGAGAACTGAGAACGATAGGCAATGGGGGTCATGGCAACGGGGGGCGGTGGCAGTCCTGGAAAGGAGGAGTCTGTGTCAGAGGGATGAAGGGCATCGTGGACGGGGGACGAGGAAGAGGAGGGCTGGGTGGATTGGGCAGCCTTTTGAGCAGCGATTTCGTCAGCGGTGAGGAAACGGCCACCGGGACCGCGAGGACGACGCATGGCATGCTTGTGACGAGACTCGTGGAGATACGGCTAGGAGAGAGAAAGGGGAGAGAGGGGGTGAAGAAGGAAAGAGGAGAGAGAAGAGAAGAAAAGACCTTGCGCTGTTTTGAGAGACGATGGAATTCATCGAGACGTGCGCGTGCGACGCGGCGCTTGAGGATGCGGTAGTACTGTTTAGCGTTTACGTACAGAGGCTCGTCGTCTATTTGAAAATGGTGGGGTTCAGCGGGAGGGACGAATATGTTCTGGTCTGCAGGTCTGTTCCAGTGATAGGCGGAGGAAGGAAACAGCTGATCGACTCGAGTGTCCATGCAATGATTGGCTGTCGTAAACCTCCACTCAGGCGTTATGTCACGTCACAATAGTCACATGGACTCTCTCTCCTCCCTCAAAGTCGCCGATCTCAGGCTCATCCTCTCCGCCGCTGCCGCTCCCGCTCCTGCCCGCGCAACAAAGGCCGACCTCCTCGCTCGTATACGTGCAAGTAAAGACGCAATCTCACTTGCACGCGCTCGCCATCCCCATCTCTTTCCATCCCCAGAGCCCTCACCTCCCCCCGCACAAGTCGTCCCTGTGCCTGCTCCTGTCCGACAAGCTGTTGCAGTGCCACCCCCTGCCCCAATGGATCCAGAGCTCGAAAAGCGCAAGAGACGCGCAGAGCGGTTTGGTATTCCCCTGCAACAAACAGACCCCGAGTTGGACAAGCGCAAAAAGCGAGCGGAGCGGTTTGGAATTCCACTTGTAGGAGCCAAGACGGAGCAGGAGCTCACCACGACCATGCCGGTGATGGATGGGACGGAGCAGGAGCGACGCCAACGCCGAGCAGAGCGGTTTGGGGTTGTATCTTACGTCGTAGACTAACCCATGTCCTGATACTGATACTCGATACTCGATACTTGATACTCGATACTAACATTCATGGCCACACTGTGGACTGCTTGGCCCATGGACTCTCTCGCCACCTCCATCGCCGACACAGACTGCATCTCCTTTCAGCCCTCCTCCTTCCCAAACCAAGACCGCTACCTCGTCCAGGACTGGCATACCCCTTCTGGCTCCTGGTCCTTTCGCGCCGTCTTGGACGGCCATGCCGGCCACGAAACCGTCAATTTCGCCTGCCACCACTTGCCTCTCATCGTCAGAAGCAACCTCGAGGCCTCTCTCACCCAACCTCTTCCAGACATCCCCACCGTCCTCCGTCAAAGCATTGCCTCTTTCGATAGCCTCATTGTCGCCGATCTGCTCAAGTTGTTTCCAGATCCCCTTTCCTTCCGCCGCCTCTCTGACCACGAGCTACGATTCATCATCAACGACCGAGGCAGAAACTCGGCTGCTATTTACAGATGCATGAGCGGCTCTACGGTATTGCTCTCTTTGCTGGATCCGCCTAGAAAACACCTCTGGGTCGCCAGTCTCGGTGATAGCCAAGCAGGTCTGTGATACCCTCCGCTTTGGAGCCATCAGCCGTTTTTCTAACCCGACCCAGTCCTCGGCTACAGGGCTGCTAATGGTGCATGGCAGTCAAAGCTTCTGAGTTCCTTTCACAATGGCCAAGATCCTTCTGAAGCAAACCGCATCAGACAAGAACATCCCGGAGAAGGAGAATGCATTCTGGATGGCAGGGTTCTGGGTGCCATTGCTGTGACACGCGGCAAGTCCTGATAATCCTGCCCTTGCCATATGACTCTTCCCTGACCTTCTCAGCAGCGGTCGGTGACTTCATCTTCAAGCTCCCCCGCGATTATGCAGATCGCGTCTTCAAGAATACAGAGCCAGGCTTCAACCTCTCTACCAGACCCGAAGAGTTCCTAAACAGAAATCTTACACCCCCATACCTCTCCAATAGTGCCCATGTCGTCCATGTGGATTTAGAATCGCTGAAAGCCTCAGAACCGCACATCATCATGTGTTCAGACGGCCTCTTGGATCTATACGAGGACAAGGGCTTTGATTTGGATGAAATGGTCCCCATATGGTCAGACATTGTAGTCAGCGGAAAACAACGCGACGCAGAACAAAACCTAGCCCTTCTACTTCTACGAGAAAGCATCGGAGTCCAGGATTGGGAAAAGACATTGCAGGCGATGACAGTCGAGAGGAGTTTCAGGTGGATGGATGACACGACAATTTTGGTACAGCGATTGTAAAAAATCAAAACATAACCAAATACATATCTCATCATCAGACATGCAAGACCCCGTCCTTTTCACCTGTCTTTCATGCTCCATAGCTTTTCTTTCAGCGCAAGAGCAAAGTAGTTTCAGTTTCATCTCACATCCCGGGCCCATCTGCCTAACTGCACATTTCACTCAGGATTACATTACCGGTCAGATCATCACCGGTACAATATAAAGCGCAGAGTCGCTGCCCTACCACCCGTCAGCGCTTCTCTCTTCAATGAAAAAGTCAAGGAACGCATGCAAGAGACGGCTGTTGTGATTTCTCCAAAAGACTTTACTTGCTTAGTCTGCAAGTGAGGCGCCTGTCTTTCCCGTTCCCTTCCTCGTCACTCTCATCTTTTACAGCAAGGTTTACACTACGGAGAACGCCTACAAGTCGCACCTGTCTTCTAAAAAGCATCGCGGAAATGAGTCCAAACCCCATGCTGAGGACCGAATGAAAATTACACCCAAACCTCAAACGCCGACTCCCGTCTTCGTATCACAAGAAGTGGAAACAACAGAAGCAATCAATCAGAAAATAGCTGCAGCCCAGACCAAATTATCAACATTAGACTGTCTTTTCTGTCCTAGCACGTCCGCCTCTCTAGACGAAAATCTGTCTCACATGGCCCTTTCACATTCGTTCTTTATCCCCGATGCAGAATACCTCGTCGACCTTCCAGGTCTTATCACATATCTCGGAGAGAAACTCGCCGTCGGAAACGTCTGCATCTATTGTAGTACAAAGAGCCGCGATTTTCGCTCGCTAGACGCGGTCCGGAAACACATGACGGACAAGACTCATTGCAAAATCGCTTACGATTCCCAAAACGATCGACTCGAAGTATCCGATTTCTATGATTTCACCAGCTCTTATCCAGATGCAGAGTCTAAGGGCAGCGAGAACGAGGAATGGGAAGATGTCGATAATGATGATGATGATGATGATGATGATGTCGACATCGCCGAGGCAGAGTCCGATCAGGAGAGCATCCCTGATAATCAAATCACTTTTGGAGATACAGAGTACGAACTCGTACTGCCGTCCGGTGCCCGCATAGGACATAGGTCAATGAGAAGATATTACGCTCAATCATTCCGCTTCACCCCTCCATCTAATCCTGAAACGAACCACACTGACTCGGGCATGGCACTCGTTCGACGACTGCTCGCTGACAGAAACGCAGCTCTAGTCCCGCGCAAGGGTGGCTTTGGAGCTTTTGGTATGGGGACGGCCGTCGTAAAAGCACGGAATCCAGGAGAAGCAAGAGAAGCAGGTCGACATGTCCGAGAATTTCGTGATCAAAAACGCCGCGAAGAGTTCAAAACCAGAATCGCCTTTAAACACAATCATCAAAAACATTACAGAGATCCCCGTACGTCTTTCTGCCAGTCGCAGCTTATAATTTAAATAAAAACGCCTAATTTAGTGTTACAATAAATGGATGACGATGGTATTAAGTAGAGGAATACCGGAAGGGTATATGTACCGAGTGTACCGGGTAGAAATATCAGTACAGGTAGGCTGCCGGAACGACCCCTTCCCGGCCTGTCTGTACATCTCGTGCATACCACCATCTGAAATCGCCATCTTAGCAAACATTACCATGTAAGCTTTATTCAGTCACTTACGAAGGATCCCGATCGTCCAGGACTTCCACCTCGGCTCCAGCGGAAATCGACAATTCACCCTCGCCACCTCCATCGAAGGAATACCGTGCGTGGGCTGGCCGACTCATCTCCTCAGGCGTCATTATTCCCCCAACGGCATCGCTAGGTGTTTCCGCTCGAATATAGTTGCTCTCATCCGCACCAAACACATCCGGCTCTAATCCTTCTTTGTTGGTCTTTTCTTCCTCTTTCTCAGCATTAAATTGGCTGTACGGGCTAGTGCCAAGGATCGTTGTACGAGTTGCAGCATTAATATGCTCTAAGAGTGACGAAGGTCGATGCTGCAAGGAAGAGTCGTCATCTTCTTCTACTGTTTCTACTTTGCTAAATCTGTCATCTCGTCGAGAGAAAAGTGTCCAGAGGATCCCAATAAGTGCCAACAAGAACACAACTCCTGCGGCAATCGCGATGGAGATGAGTATAACCACCCCAACAGCAAGAAAATCTATCAACGTATTAACTCTCGCCCAGAGCGAAGGGACAAAACGACTCACGACGTTGCACGAAGGAAAACCCAGCGATAGAATAGAAAAGTGACGCAACGTATCCCGCCGTACCGCTCGCGGACAATGTAACGATGTATGGTGTGAGTGTTTCGCCGTCGAAAAGGGCAGTTGATGCATTGCCAAAGATGGAATCATTCAGCAAACCGGACACCATAAGCGCGCGGTCTGATTCAATGATATCATTTGACCCATGAGTATTTTGAAGGGGTACCATCCTGAGCTGTGTGATAGTCGTATTACTTTCCGCACTGGATTCTACATCTTGTCAGTGAGATAGTAAGGTCAAACGTGAAAGAGTATTACCAAGAATCGTCCACTTCGAACCGTTCCAGAAAGACAGGAAGGAAGTTGAATCATCATTCGATCTGAGGTTATATAAGCTATATTAATTCAAGGACAGCCTGAGGCACTAACCGTCCAGCAGCAAAAATGCTATTAACCTTGCCATCATTCACTTCAACGGCAGTTACAGGACCAGGGAGCTCGGAACTTGATCCAAGGGAAGTCCAAGTCTCGTTTGTAAAACTGTATTGAGCTACACCGGTAGTTGTACCGTCCACTAGTTTCATCGAACCGGCTGCGATCAACAGATCTTGATTGGCCTATCACAGGACATGAGGACAAAAAAGACTTATAAACCCAGAAACATACACCAGCATAGGCCACAGAGGCTACCTCACCCTCAATACCTTTTCCAAGCAAGTTCCATTGAAGAGTTGTTGCATCAAATGAGCATATCGCTGTACAAGATAGGGCACCTGCAGCAGAGAAAGAACCGGCGACAACGATCATATTGCTCGAAAGTGGCTTGGTAATTGATCTAACAACAACAGAGGGTAGAGAACCAGCTTGTAATGGTTGTAAAGTGACGTTCCATTCTTTCTTGAAAAGGTCGTAGATAGCTAACCCATTTGCGCTTGAACCCGAAAGCGTAAATTCTCCGCCGACAAATAGCCTTTCGTGGTCCACCAGTAATGTACGCACGGTGCCATTAATCTGCTGGCCAGCCAAGCCTTGGATCACCATAGACTGGGCATTATAGATAGCCACTGAACTGATTTGTGACGTTGCGGCCATTAATGAGAAGTTGCCGCCTACAATGACCAACTCTTGCGAACTATTAGTCCAAAATGCACCAGCAAGTATGGCTGGTGCAACAGCAGAAGGGGGTGGTGGGAGAGGGACCAACTGTCCTGAAGACAAACTCTGCCGCGCGGACAAGCGAGAGAAATGAGCATGTTCGAGCCGATGGGCAGCGGGAGACGAGTGCCAGTTCCTACGCGTGATATTGGAGATGGACGTGGTGGCATCTCCCGCGGCAAGCTGGATGCCAAATGGCGTCACCAAGGGTTCGCCATTACCGCCATTCTTTACCATGACCAAGCCACTGGCACCAAATTTCTCCAGAGCATAGACTTTGCCAGCCAAAAGTTGCGTCGTTGAAGTGATGTTGTTGACCATATCCAACTCTGAAACCAAAAATCCACCGCTATTGACCCATTCGCCGACGAGCACATTCCAAGCCGCGAATCCAGCTGCTTCAAACCCGTCAGTCCCGTTCGCCATAAAGGCTTTCGTGAAATTTCCCGCCACTAACAGCTGACTACCACTCAACGCGAGATCTGTGACCATGCCATCTACTCCACCACCAACAGGTTGCCATTGATTCTGTTGGGAATTATAAAGAGCCAAGCCTCTAAGCTCTCCCTGAAACGAGCCATCTATGGTATCACTGAAGGAGCCACCGACGAAAATCAGGTTGCCGTAGATGACAATGGAGGTCACAGCTCCGTTCAGTCCGCGTCCTGGAAGCCCAGTCAGAGTCCCATTCATGTGTGCCACGATATTGCCTGATCCTGATGCAGACCCAGAGGACAAGGAAAAATCTCCACCAAGATAGACGACGCCCAAAGGGTGATGTGCGACAGCTTTCACAAAGACGTCAGAAGCCACATTTGCGATACCGATTCCATTGAAAAGATCCACTCCAATCGAATCAAATGTGGTCTCACTCGAGTCTGTGAGAATGGTCGTTGCATTCGCTGTAGCACCACCAAGATGCCACTCGAAGAGCCCGAACCCATTCTTCGAACCCTGAGTGCCAACCGTACCATTTCCCGATGAAATCGATGAGCCATTTACAGACTTGAGAACTAATTGTATTCTATCTGCGATGATATCAAATTCACCATTCTGACCAGACCCTTGGGGGTGATCGGCCAACGTCATCGTGACCGTAAGGGCAAAAGAGGAAGAGGAAGGGAGGACAGGACCGCTATATATGAGCAGGGACGCATCTTGTTGATTGGTCTGAGATACAGTAGTCACGGACGGCTGTGAACCTGCTTCGGGAAAAACGGTAACCTTGACTGAAGTTCGCAAACCGCAATCTTGCAGGTTGATGCAACCAGGGACCAAAAGAATGATGTCGTAATTACCCGGAGCGGAAACATAGGGCATCCAGGTGATACTCGGAGCAGAGGAAGACGGGGTGCTGACACCAACAGTTGATACGAGTACCGACTGTGTCGTCCCAGCAATACTAGTATCAACCAGTTTTTCGTGCCAGCTTCCAACGAGTGTCACGTTGGATGGATTTGGCGCAAAGCAAGATTGGCGGTTATTTTTAGCGACTGCTGATGCAAAAGCACCAGAAGATAGAATTTGGAGAATGTGGAGACCAGGAGACACACCCTCGAATGCAGAGATTTGGAGTTGAATTCCTGTGATTGACGAAGGGCTTTGGAACAAAAAATCCTGATAGAGGACCGAAGCGTTGGTCGCAAGGGGGCATGTAGTACAGGTCAGAGTCTGACCCGAAACAGGATCAACGTAAGAAAGTGTCTGCACCTGATTATCGGGTATAGTTGTTACGCTGATGACGTCGTGTGAGTTATTAACACATGAAATGTTCAGGAAACTCGTACCTAAATTGCGTTGTGCCGTGGTCAGTCTGAAATGTGTTTCCGAGCCGCACTCCAGTGGCAGAAATAGAAGAAAAGGTACGAATCGTTATGAGCGCTGGGCTGCCGTCCTCTCCAAACCAGGTATTACCAGGCCCATCACTACCTGTGGGACAGAGGATGTTTTCTATGTTGGTAAAACCTGGGATATTGGAAGATGGAGAGCCCAAGATCTGGGCATCTTGTAATGGAATAGGCACAAGGGAGCTCGAGAATGGTGTGGCGCCTGCAGAGTATGGCACATTGGGATTATTTTGACCTTGAGGGGGAGGGGAACCAGAGCCCTGGAAGTACGTGAGGAAAGAACCTGCGAAAAACAAGCTGTCTTCTGATACATTTGTAGATATCGACAAAACACGACTTTGTGCCCCAATGAGACCGTCGAACGGAGGAGGAGACCAAGATTGAGTTTTAGTGTCGTAGACAGCCACGGCATGAGCGGGAGAGGTGATGTTACCGCCCACCCAGACTTTGTTTTCTCTCTGGTCGCAGAAGACGATATCAATGTGTCCATTTGGAGCATTGTTGGCACTACGCAAGGGAGAGAATGAATTGGTAGAAGGATTGTAGGAAGCGATATTCGAAAGTTGAACGTCGGCAATAGAAGAAAAAGACCCTGCGAGATAGACGATGCCGTTTAATGCACAACTGGTAACGACATGCCCGCCTGGGTTTGTGGAAGCGATGTAGGCGAGGGAACCGTCGGCAGCGCGGGAAATGATGGAAGCGGAAGAAGGGTTGAGGGAGTATGAGGAGTTTGAGAAGAAATCAAGGCCAGCAAAGGCCCCGGCGACGCCCACGAGGCCCATGCGGTCGAAATCAACGAGCGGAAGAGCAGCGCGGGCAACATTGAGAACGAGGAGGAGCGGAAGGAGGAACATTCAGAGAGACGGTTGCTGGGCAAAACGCATGTCATTTTACAGACGTCACGTGCACACTAATAACCACCCGGTCACACACTCTCAGTGAGTCTCTCTCTAAGTTAAGGCTCACATCCCAACGCCCTTGAGGAATGGCGATGCCTGGTTCACAATCCTTCCAGACCGTTAGCTCCATGCTATGGCTATGGCCGTCTACTTACTGAGGGTAACGGTAGCGGTGAGCTGGTTCCTTCTGGGCGTCGCTGAGCAGGATGTTCTGCTCTGATGCTTCCAGCTGTTTGGCCGTGTGATCCGCATTCAACTCGAGCCATCTCTCGCCTGGTGTCTGGTAGAGGGCAATCCATTGTGTGAGATAGGCTCCGTCTCCAGGTTCGGGAGCATATTTGCATGCCACGACGGCAAGTAGCGATGCCATCAGGGCGTTGCGCCATACAGGACTGCTGAAATCTGTTCGGAACAGAATGGGTAAATTGCGCGAACAATGAAATTGTACGATTACCTTCCCTATGGTAATGGTAATCATGAGCCGTATTAGACACAAATCTGCGCTGTGTGGGACGGGCGAGAGCCTGTACGGCCCGCGTCACTCGCAGTGACATGGAAAGAGGTGGATCTACTCGTGACAACGTGACCACCCATCACAAACCCATGACTGACCAATCTCTTGATCTCTTGAATGAAGCTGCTGTCAGCAGGCTAAAACTTGAGAAACAGCTCAACGAACGTCCTGACAAGCAGGAGTTGATTCAGCGCAACATCCTTAAAGGTGTGATTTCCAATCGCGGAGCGCCCGATCGCCTGTCTTACGCTTCAGCTTCAAGACGATAAAGGCATTGCTCCGTCTCTGATCGCTGCACGCGAAAAGTTGCAGAGGTCGCGCCTGGAGGTCATCATCAGTGACTGCGGAATGTGCTTACTGTCTCACTCATGATTAGGACACTCTTGATCATGCGTTGCAACGGCGACCGACGATCGAAGAACTTGTGAAGCAAGGAATCCTCGAAGGTAAGGGATCTACTTAATGATGCCTTCAAAGCACTGGTTCTGAACTTTAAGCTCCCAGATGATGAAAAGCACGCAGTTGACATGTGAGAGTGGTGATCACGGAAGTATGTATCAGAAATTAAGAACATTCAGTCTGAATTATCCACACGTCGGCCCTTCTCTGTAAACTTGGCTCTCATCTCAGCAGCGGCGCGTCTTGCACCGCCCCCACCTGTCCAACCTCTTGCATTCAGCCAGTTCACGAATCTAGGCGTAAGCGCGGCAGTCAGTCCGACCCTGACGGGTAGGAACAGCGTTTTGTGGATGGTGTATGCCAAGACAAGCATTGCATAGATGCCTTCTTGGCCGTTTGCTCCTGCGGTGTTTACTGTGTTACGTGTGCTGTCGAGCTCATCGAGCCCTGGTTCTGCCGGCTTTGTCGGGAGTATATCATAGATGGCAGCCTTGACGGTGGTGGCGATGCCAGCGACATAATCGGCACCCAAGAGATAGACACCGGCAAACGCGACGGCGAAGTCGAGGGTGGAGAAGAAGATGTATACGCCAAGAGCGTACCAGCCATAAGATTTTATGAGAAGTTTGAGGCGCTGGGAGAGAGAAGGATCTGGCGGAGGTGGCGAGTGGAGACGACGGGGAGCGGGAGTGGGAACGGGAGCGGGTGGGCGGGGGATGGCGAGACGAAAAGGTCTGGTACGTGTGAGAGGAAGGAGAGGTGCGGAGAGGCGGGGAACCAGCGCTCGCAGACGATGGAGCAAAGCCATGGCGGACGGTCGCAGGGACAAAATGAACTTGTCATCTCATTCCACGTGCAGATGGACAACACCGACGCGGCTGCACCCTTCGAGGGCCCTGAAAAGCTCCTCGAGCTCTGGTTTGCCCCCTCACCCTCCGCGCTGCATGGTCAGGGCCTTAGGAACGTAGACAGGATGCTCTGGGAAGAGATGTTGGATATCGTTAAGTGCAAGATCCTCAGCGCCGTCCATGGCTCGGAAATGGACGCCTATCTGCTCAGCGAATCCTCGCTTTTCATCTCCCCCCATCGCCTCATTCTCAAAACGTGTGGGACCACCCTCAATCTTCTCGGCCTTCCTCGCATCCTCGAGATCGCCGCGACCCACGCCAATCTACCCAATGTCTATCGATGCTTCTACTCCCGCAAGTCCTTCATGTTTCCAGACCGTCAGCATGGTCCTCATCGCGACTGGAAACAAGAGGTAGAATTCTTGGACAATCTCTTTCCCAATGGTGCTGCCTACACCGTCGGCAAGGTCAACGGCGATCATTGGCTTTTATACCTAACCAATCCCTCCATCCGTCCTTCCGATCCAACTACCAGGCTTCCAATACCCATACTTCATCAGAATAATCCTGACAGCACCATAGAAATACTCATGAGTGATTTATCACCTGCTGCTCGTGAGGCTTTTATCTTTCCCTCGCATGATGACCCCAGCTCCCCTTCCACCTGCGCCCAAATCATGTCAGATAGGATAGGCATCTCCAACATCTTCCCTCCTCATTCCACGGCCCTTGACGCCTATGCTTTTACCCCTTGCGGATATTCCGCCAACGCACTCATTAGATGGGGCGATCTTCCCAGCGCCGCCCATCTTCCAATGTCTTTTAAAATGCCATCGTGCGAGGGTTACTACACTATCCACGTTACCCCAGAGCCCGGCTGGTCCTATGCGAGCTTTGAATGCAACGTCCCCTTACTTACAAGCCATTCGTCTTCCCTCAACTCTCCTGCATCTGCATCGTCACATAGCCTCGATCTCGCGTCACTCGTCAACCGCGTCGTATCCATATTCCGGCCTGCCCGTCTCACCGTCACTCTCTTCATCTCCAAGCGTGACAATGAGGACCCCGCAAACTCGGAAGAGGACGGAGACGGCACGAGTTCCGTTGATGCTGCGCAGCGGGCATTCCGTATTGCGCTCACTTCCGAGCCCTCTTCATCATTTGGGGGTAGGACTTACAGACGTACGGATAAAATCAATTATGAATTTGGAGGCTATGACTTGGCTTTTTCAAGTTTCGAGCTCAGATCATGATGCAATGATGTTTTAAAAGAGTCAGTAAAAACTAGACTTAGATTATTTTTTTTTCGCGTGCTGTGCGCAACGTCGAATGCGTATACAAGTAAAAATTGCCATGATATCCCACAACCATTCATTCTACTCGTGCAACCCCAACTATGATGAGAACTTTCGTGGAAATCTTACTCTGCCGTCTGCCGTTATATTCGTAAGACTCCTCATTGGTGTTAGGAATTATACAGGTCCTATAATTACACTCTAGCGCGGCCCTACACTGTAGCTTGTCCCTACCTCGCTTCCCGCACCCCCTGGCCTACTTCTTCCTTGGGGTGAAGCGCTTCTTGGTTTCCGCGGAGAGTGCATAATGGACACAAACGCACGTAAATCTCAGCCATAGGCCATGTCACATTAGCCTAAGGCTGGTAAGGCCAAGGACGGTAATAGTAATAATAAGAAGGCTCACAAATCCAAGCTGCTTGATTTCAGCTATCATAGTTAAGGGCAGATCATGGGAACGATGAACGTAAGTCAAAACATCATATATCTGGGGTTGAACTGGAACGCGTTCAAAATGCGATTCCTTATTGATTCCACAAGTGGCAAAATCCGTCAATGGACTGGAAGAGCTGACGACTTTGGCCTGCAGCTGCTCGTCGATGTATGTGCGATAGTCCTGGCGCAATCGTTGTGCTTCGACTGTCTCGACAGCAAAGATTGAATCACGTGGAATGAGAAGGAGGTGCCGCTTATCGGATCCTGAACATATGTGGTGGAAAGACACCCAGGCATGTAAGCGCTCCGATAGCTTAGAGATGTTGCCTGCCTTCAGTGCGTGAGATATCAATGAATAGATATCGGGTGACAAACAGGCGGTCTCCCGTAATTCGCCCATGACACCAGCGAGGAACTCCCGCAACGCTTCGTCAAAAACTCGCCTGTCTGGTATTTCAACGGAATTTATAAGGCCTAATCGTTGTGTAATGTAACCTGGTAAAGGGACAAAGGCCATGTCATTCCAAGGTTCGACGGTCGAACTCTTGATCAGGAGAACCTGTGCAGGAGAGAATGGATGGGGTGTAAAAGGAATGGCATTTGGTTTAGCTTGGGTAGGTCGCGGTGCAATTGCATGCAACCCCGATTGGTTGGCTATTTTTCGTTGTTCTACGGAAGACCTGCCTGTTTGCACATATAAAGGTATATCTGGGTCAGAAGATATATCTTGATCAGAAAGTGACGGAGAAATGCTCCGTTCGTTCTTCTGAGACGATGATGCAATATTTTGCCCATAGAATGTATGGCGATCCAACTTGCCAGATGGTTCGTGCGGGCCCACTTGTAAAGAGGCAGAACGTACAATGGCCTCGTGTTTATGTTTTTGTGATGCAACAGGTCCATTACCTGCTTTGCGCCTTTTCTTTGGAGTATAGTTGCACTCGGCTCCCTCGTCCGATGCGCAGAAATTGCACACAGGTAAATTTCGATCGCACTAGACCAATACGTTCGATCAGAAAATATGCGACCAGAAAGAGGTAAAACACACTTTCAAATTTTTGCCACGGCAACGATCACAGCGCGGAATGCCGCGGTGAGCGGGGGTGGGCAACGGCGTATATTTGCAAACCCTGCCGCTCGCCCATGAACAGTGGTTACATGCGGGAAGAACGCGGTCGCACTAATTTGTGATTCAAGTCGCTGGAAATTTGACAGAATGAGGTTAACTTACTTTGAGGTTGTTTAATCGGCAATGATCACATCGAGGCTTGCCTCTACGACCAATCCAGAGCGATTGACGGGCCTTGTAAACTTTTGGATTTGGTATTTTTATTGTGAGTTGTCCGTCATCGCCTTGATCCCCAACGGAATCCGTGTCGTCGAACGAACTCTCCATGCTGACGAATGCAGGAGCCAAGGCTCGCCCGTAATATTATCACGGAAGGACAAAAATGGGTAGTTTATGGAGCTATGGGGTTATAAGTTTGGAATTATGGAATCAACGACTGTTTTTGGTTCGTCATCTATACGAATGAGCTTACTTGTGGTGAAACAACAAGTCGGGCGAAATGCTCAAAAGCTCCCCCGTCTTTGAAAATCACAAGCAGTGAGTCTATTTTTGCTCGCACAGTTCATAAATGGGTAGCAGGCTTACCTTCCTGATGTACAATTTGGGTGCTGGGGATATCCAATGCGAAGTGCCCCGAATCTGAACTTACTTACCAGAGATGTGACGTGACGGTCACTGCCACGAACACAAGCCACAAGGGCCTTGTTCTGAGCCGCGGACGCATTCCAATTTGGTATCAAATGCGGCGGGTATGGACTCAATAAGACAATAGAAATTCTTGTTCATATCTCCCCCAGATGCATTTGGATCGACCGCTCCTCTTCCAGAGAGCCTCTCCATCTACTTTAGCTTATTCCACGACTTCACTTTCGGTTCCTGCTATCATCAGGACTCATAACTTACTGTCAATCGCACTCCCAGGTAGGACTATGATGCTTCCAGATGTCTTTTTTCAAAAGTGCAGGAATTCCATATGAATGTTGGTACAACTATTACAATGGTGCTGTAATGACTTAATATGGTTTATGCAACTGGTAAGAAGTAATAAAAAATTTATACGTTAAATGGCGGCATTCTCGTCGTGCTCGCCATAATTTCGCCTCCGTTCAAGGCGCTGTGCATGCTCAGCGTCCAACTGCTGAAGAGTCCGACGCTGTACACGGGCAAGGACGCAGTCCAGTTGCAAAAAATTCGCATCATCCATGGCGAATTTTTGATGTTTGCGGCTCAGAGTATGCTGATATCGATTCATGAGAGTCTGGTCATGGCGGCGGCATAGGACTTAACTAACCATTCTGAAATCATCAAATTTCACCCTACAACTCTCGCAATAACCCGGCTTGCTGCCTTCGTCGCGTCTTGGTAATCTTAATGTATTCGTGCTCTTGCTCTTCCTAAGCACAGCTTGCCGTATTGGTACCTTGTTAGGTGGTCCCATCAACCCATCTTTGAGGCCGCTATTATTCTTTTCCGTGGAGAGCTTACGTGATGTAAGAACTTGCTGTCTTATTCTGCCACTGAGAGCGGAAGACAATTGGGTATTACGTAGCGGGTAACCCGTAGTTGATGTGGTCCCAGCAGTGGATGCGATGCTAATACTGTTTCCTGATGCAGCTACGTAGGTCATACCGCCTGCTGAGGCAAGGTATCCAGAGGCATTGTTAGACTCCATGTCCTCATCAATCAAGCATCCTTCCTGTGGTCCAGGAAGTGGGTACGACGCTCGACGATGAAGATTGCCCAATGAAATTGACCTGCGTAAATCGCCAGTCCTCTTTGCATGCACCGCTGCAGCTACTTTTCGTGTCAATGTCTGCACGCAAAAGATCCTTTTCTTATCATTGTCATCTTTTCTGTTCTTTTCCGTTTGTTGTTGCTTTTCCCATCGTTTCTTTTCTTTCTCATCAAAAGGTAGGAACGGACCACGTGCACAGGGGTGACAATGTAGCACAGGCCAGGGGGTTTTCCCATCGCGAGATTTTGGGATCTCATATTCATGGGCTGTGATAGTAGCTAGCTCCTGCCGAAGATCCTCAACGAGAATGAAGTAACTCGACTTTGAGAAATAGTGGAAATCATATCTTTTCTGGGTAGGATCGCGTTCGCTAATACCATGTATGCGCTCTGATTGAAGTAGACGGGTCAAAGCGCGCTGCGAATTGCTTGTCGGTTGATTTGCAAGGGATGTTCTTACGCCTAATGCATTTTCAAGGCATCTGTTCAAAACACTGTCCAGCTTGGAAGTAGTCCAGATTTTTATGCCAAAGCTCAATGCTTTTGAGACCAAATCGAATCCTGATCCTGATAAGGCATCATCTGGTGCTCTGTGAATCGTTAGAATAAGGCATGAAGGAATGGGACTGAACTTACCGGCCTTTGAGTTTAATGGGACTTTTAAGTGGATGATTTGGCTTGGTACTTCCCATTTTCAGTTTTGGAACATTTTCTTTCTCAGCCTCTTGCTCAACGGGCGAAGATTGGTTGGTGATTAGGTGAGTTATTTGGTTTGAAAAAAAGTCTTCGATAGCCTGTAGACGAGGAACATAAGCATGGTAAACTAAGGCCTGCGAATTACATACACCGCCTAACTCTTGAATTCTAGCTTCAAGCGAGGAGACCACGGCTCGGTCAGGCTCTATGTGGTCCATGTCGAGATAAAATGTCCAGGATGGAAATGCACGGCGATATTTGTCCCGAAATTCTGCTTTCTGTTGTTCCTTTTCTGCCATCCTGCGATCTCGCGCGGCTTGTCGTGTTGGCTTATCGTTGGCTGTAACATCATCGAGGGCACACGTGGTAGTAGTGCGGACGCGTTTTGAATTTGCATCCACAGAATCGTCTGGTTCTGGAGATCTTGACCGCTTTGAACCAGGAGGTGCCGGGGTTTGGGAAGGTCGGTGGGCGAGGGGACGGCGGAGAGAGGTAGCCATGGCTTCAGCGGTTGAGCGCGTCAAGGCAATCTAAGACCAAACAGTATCAAATAGGCATGTCCTCTCGACACAACACGTCTACAAACTCGCCATCTTATCTGTCTAAAGAACGCTTGACTGACTACCACACGACACTATTCAGGCGCTTGACATGGGAAGGATCCGTGCCGTTGGAAATACGCGTGGACTCCAAGGAACTTCCCGCGAATTCCGATCGAGGTCTTGAATGCTATTACATACAGGCGCCCCGTGTCAGCTACCTCCCACTGCTCATGTCAGAGATACGCAAGTATCTGATGGATGTGGTATTTGACGAGGCCGCAGGCAAGGTCCTCAAAGAGGACGATTGGTGGTTCGAAACCGAGGAGGGAACGACGCTCAAATGGTGAATCTCTTTTTCTGATTCTTCATACTAGCTGAATTCGCATTTCGAAGCAAATGAACTGACTCTCGACGCAGGCATTGGCCGATCGGTCTTATCTATGACAACTATACCATATCATCCTCACTGAGAGCGCCTGGTTCAACTGCAGCATCTGTAGTTGTTCCACTGCGTCTAATTCTACACTTGGTATCTCCTCCGGCGGATAAGCTTCTACTTAATCCAAGTGCGGAGGGTTGCAAGCAGTCATTCATGGGTCAATTGAAGGAAGCTGATTTCATCAGGTGGGGGAATACTAAACGAATGACTGGTCTTCGCAAAGCCGACCAGGACGGGATGTGGGAGGGCATTCGAGAACGTAAATGCGACTACTTTTTTGTACAGCCAATCCGCTGATGAGACGTTGTCAAGACAATTTTGAAGAATATTGGCGCGTAGCGTCCAAAGTGACTCCTACAGTAAGTCCAATGCGTTCTCAGTCGCCGCCACCATCATCTTCAACGTCAATGCATTCTCGTCCACCATCTGCCGATCAAGTGGGTACGCCTGACAAGGACGGGGCTTATAACGTTCGAAGTGTACCCGTTCGGCTGTACCTGCCTGATGGTCCCGTAATTCAGGACCTAGTTCCTCCCCTTTTAGAAGATGGTTAGTTTTGATTTTGATATGGCAAATGTATGCTAACAACTACTCAGGCACCCCACACACTCTGCACCATTACCTCTCCTCCCATGTCTCATTAATCTTTGCGCCAGAACCTGCCACTGTTGTTGCAAAACGGACAACACCGTCAATGGATCAACCATATGTCCTGATTCAAGGCGTTTCTGCCCCCTTAGAGGCGGAGATGGCATGGTTGGGTGCTTGCATGGCTGGAGCGGATGGATGGGTTAATGTTTGTCTCGGTGTGAAGAAGAGCACTTGAAAGCTGAGATTGGCTCATTGCGAGGTAGCCATTGTCGTATGGTTACTTGCATAACTTGTTATTGAATCCAAGTCATATATCAAACTTGACGATCTGTTCTCGGCCGCTGCGATCTATTTTCACAAGTCGTTTCGCAACACAGCCATAGATAACTCTAGTTGTACTTTGACCACTACCTGCTTTAATCGCAAGGTCTTCTTTCACCTTATTCAGAGGCAGTGCACAATGTGGTGCTGAAAGTAAAGTGAACAGAAGATGGGCGGTTAAGATCTGTTGTGACGATGGATGGGTTGTGGTCATGGTTGACAATGTCGTTTCAGACATGCCAGATGGAGGCATGGGAGATGGTTGGAGTTGCGACAACAGTTTCAGACGCGCTCTGCAAAAGAGTTATACGATGGTCAATTGTATATTTAGTTTTTGGACTGACAGAATCTGTGGAGCGGGAGGGGCCGCAGAGGAGGGACATTCCAGAACATTGAGTTGGTGGTCTGAATTCAACAGGTCCGCAGATGTTTGCCATATTTTTGTCTAAAAGGCATTCATATACCAGTTGGTCTGCCAACTTATCAACTCACCGTGATGCGTTCCGTTTCTTCGGTCGTCTGTGGGGACAACTTTTCCGTCGTATCAGTATGGCTTTGCGATTGAGGTGGCCCTTTTTCTGGGGGATCTACTTGGAGGGAATCGACCAGTACGGTCACCGGAATATTGCTCATTGACGCTGGATTATCTTGCTGGCCCTGAGCTTCGTCCTCATGAATGCTGCTGTGTTCCGCGACTCCTTCACTAACCAAGAGCGGACCGGGAATGTCAGCCGTTATTGAAACATCTGCACCGTGGCTGAAGTCCATGACCTCATCCAAGAGGTTTTCAGTGAAATGCAAGGCCTTTGCAGCAGTTATAGGCGTAGGTTGTGCGTCAACATACGCAGGAATACTCAGCCTGGATCCAGGTCGCTCCAGTATCGTTACAGGTTTAGAGTGGATTGGCTTATGCCGAGCAAGGGCTGCCTGCTTCTGCAGTGATATTAGAACAGAGAGTGGCAGTTGAACACATAACTGACACGTTGTTGAAGGATTGCGATCTTGGCCCTGCGTTCGTTGGCTCGTTTTTCTTCGCGTTCAATGAGTGATTTCAGGGGAGGGCCCTCGTCAGACGCGCTCTTTACTTGGTCGAGCGAGTTGAGGAGGACATGTATATTTTGGCGGACATTGTGGATGCGCTGCAAGATGCTGGAGGCCTGTGCGCGTGCACGGGGCATAGGTCGGATAGCATCGTATCGATCTATGTATTTGATGGCGGCTTGGGCATAGACATCTGGCTCGATGGAGTTCCTGGTGTGGTCGTCGCGTCTAGGAGCAGTGCGCCTGAGAGGAGTGGCATGGGCAAATCGGACGCGCGCGAGACGGGGGGAAGGGTCGAGCAGGCGGAAAAGGCCGAGCTCAGAAGGATCGACGTCGCGGATGAGGTGAGCGAGGTGGCGATCGAGGACGGCGCTAGTAAAAGGGCGGAATTGGTCGTGGGCAGCGGTGTGGGCGGCGGTTGCACGGATGGCGTTGGCTGAGCGGGCAAGGCGGTCGATGTCGTCTGAAAGCGAGGCCATGAACCTGATCTAATAGTAGCCGCTAGACACTCCTACTCCTACACGTAGGAGGCTACCAGAACGCTAGTTGAAACTGAGAGCCTGAGAACACGCAGAGCCTGAGAAGGGAACGGCTAGCCAAAACGCCAAAACGCCCAACCAGGACCGCCAAAACTCCAACCAGATCCTACGCCAGCCAAAACTTCAGTAAAAACTCAAGCCAGCTCCAGCAGCCCATGTGGCAGCCATTGCCGCTTATCGTGTACGGCTACGCTATCCATCCTCTCATACCCTCCCGCCGCGACATCCGGCTTTCCCGCAGCCGTCTCTCAACAGTCACAGAGGCTTCTACAGACAGCCACGTCCTCAACAGAGATGTCGTTTCCCTCGAGGTCGGCGACGAGGTCTACGCGTTCGAGAAATACTCCCCCGCCGCAAGAGACCCCGTAGAGGGCGTCTGGTACAGAGGGTATGTCCTCCTCCTTCTTCTTCTCTCGCTTTTCTAACCCCTCCTCTCCAGATATGTCGTCACCACGACATATCGTCCTTCCGTCAACTGGTCCGTCTCAGACTCCTCTCTCAGCACCCCCTCCTCCAAGCGTCCGGAGGAGCCGCAGCAAGTCTTCATAGGCATTTTCCCTGCCTCACATATTTTTATACGTGACGAACTGGCCGACGCTGAAGGTCGACTCATGGAGATCGCTGCTACTTTAAACGGCACAGGTGGTAACGCATCTTTCGCCGATGTGGCTTCCCAATGGAAAAGTAAATCTGCTGCAAGTATGACCACAGTCAGAGAAGAAGAAGAGGATTCGGCCGCTACAAGATCGATCCGTGTCGTACTTCCTCCAGACAACACAGGTTCTACGCGTGGCCTTGCTTTATATTCTACCAGCGTTCGTTCCATGTCTCCAGTCGATTCTCAGATCATGAAGCCTCTTCCGCCCAGACCCTCTCTCAAATCTGGTGACGATACCGCGTCCGGCATCGAACAGCCTATTGTAGACGAAATCGCTTCCGCGCTCCGAGAATGGCACATGCTCATGTTTCAGTACTTAGCTAGGCGCGACTATAAGCTATTTCACACCGTTCGTGAGCATATAGAAGCGCTTCACTTGGGTCGTCGTCAACTACTTGCACAGACCTTGAGTGCAGAAGAGACAAATAACCTCAGACGCGAGTGCGTAACTAGATTAGTCTGTGCAAACATCGTACAAGACCTGGACATCATCGTCCGACACCCATCATGGGGTGGTCTCGTCACCGTGGACATCGGATCAGATATCGAGAACAGAAACTGGGTCAGCGCTATCAGGATGTATACCATGCAAGTCACATCGGCCTATCTCAATGTTATGCATGATTTTAGAAGATCAATTCCAAGTGATTTCACTCCCAGCGGGCCTTCACCTGTGTCAACCCACTCGGCCTTGCCCGACTTGATTGGCGCTCACTCTAGGACCCGATCCCATTCTCAGGGTCGCCCAGATATTTCAGACTTTGCTAGGGGCCTCAGGAACACCGCAAAGTTCTATCACCTCTATCTCGATGTTCGCGCGTTTGTCGCCTCGCCCTGTTTGCCTGGAGAAACAGCGGAACTATCCTTCTCCCTTTATAGGAAACAGGGGACTCAGTTCATTACAGAGGATTTCTGCGTCATCCTAAATCATAATGGAGTCATGGCTCGCGATCCTTCCGGTCGCATCCGAACACTGTTTACCGACTTAGTTCTTACTGATGTCCAAGATCCCACATATCTTGTCTGTCGTATCATTCGCAATGGTGCCTTGAAGGCCAATAGTATCGAGTCCTACCCTCGTCTCTCTGACACCGTTCGCCCAGATAGCAACGCATGGGCCGATACCTCTAGCCCATCGCGCGTCAGCCAATCCGGTGAATCAACTCAACGTGTCAGAAGACCGTTCGGTTGCGCAACTTTAGAACTATCACAACTGAGTAAAATGGTTGAAGACCAATCAGACGTATCGCCGTTGAAAGAATATGCGATGCCAATATATGTCCCTACCAATGAGATATCATTTTCCATGATACACCAAAGTATCATTAACAATAACATCAAGGAATTCGAAAAGTCATCTCGGTTGGTTGGCAATCCACTTTTTATGTGAACTATTGACTTCTTTTTTTTCTAGAGCTGACGCATTGGCGGTCTCAATCAAAGTCTTTCGTGGAGACTTGCGAACGGTAGTGCGTGAAAACCCCTCACTACTGCAAGACGTACCACATACGCTGCGCCTCGGATTTCCCGACGTGGTATTCCCTGGAGACGAACGAAATGAGTTGTATATCAAGCTCTGGAGTGGTGATTTTGGGCCCTCTCACATTTCATCAAGTCGCCTCAGCGTGGCCAACCTCGCGAGGGTTCAGATGGGTCCAACAGCAAACAACGTAGAAGTGATCGTTGAAGTCAAAGATGAGGATGGAAAGATTGTCGAAAATGTGATATCTCAGGGCAGCGGTGAACCTCCAATGTCACAGTTTCGCTCCATGGTCTTTCAACGTTGCAACGAGCCTACATTCGGAGAATTGATCAAGATAATACTTCCCTCTGACAGTATGCCAGAATGGCACCTCTTCTTCACCTTTCGTTATCGCAACAATCGCGAACGACCGCGTTCTCAGCCAGAGCACACCGATAGACCGTTCGCATTTGCGTTTCAGCCACTCTTACCAGATAGAGGGTCCTTTATCGAGGATGGCAGCCATACTTTGATCATGTACAAGGCCGATAAATTGAATTTCGTCACCGCGGAGACATACCTTTCTTTCCCCTATTGTCTTTTAGTTGGCCAAAAGGTAGAGCAAGTAGCAGTCTCCGCTGACATGCAACGTTTGGCTCCGCCCCTGAAAGATACCTTGACACTACGGTCCTCTCTATGTTCCACCAGATTCACTCAAAATTCCATATTATTAACTTTACTCAATTGGGAAAAAATCGAAGATAAAGATTTGCTTTCTACAATACTCACCAAATTTACATTTGTTGGCGAAGGTGAAATTGTCAAATTTCTTCGCGATATTTTTGATTCCTTGTTTGGCATACTGGTTTCCGTTCATAATCAAGCAGGAGAAATGGATAATCTTGTTTTTAATGCGCTGGTCACTGTCTTGGGCATTGTGCAAGATCGTCGTTTTAGCAATTTCCAGCCAGTATTGGACGTCTATATCGATCAGCACTTTTCTTGTACAGCTGCTGCCTCGCACATCATCCGTTCAATGAACATTTTGCTCGCTAAACCGACTGCTCCTGACTCTGCGTCGCCTCTCCGTTCCGCCCTGAAAGTGTGGCATTACATATTCAAGTTTATCACCCGTTCACGAGAACTTCAGAAGGCAAAAGAAGTGAGCATGGGAAGTGGTGCTACCGCGGAGCATCTCGAGGTGAAATTCAAGCGGGAATTGCGTTCTCATCTCTCGGAGGTGACAAGGATGATGTCCACAACTTCTCCTGCATCTATTATAGGCACACATACAATTGCACTTCAGCACTTTACTTCCATCTTACCTGAATTAGCCAAAATGTTTTCGACTGCGGAATTGGTGTCTTTCACCACCACGTTCGCCAATGCAGTGACCGGGGCCAAAGGGAAGCTCGTCATTTGGAAACTTTTGATGTACCTCCAGGTCGTGAAAGGTTTTCTGTTCGACAATCCTCAGTCGCGGCCACTTCTTGTTGAAGCGGTAGTGATCTGGATCAAACCCCATTTTGGCCGCTACGATGATTACGTCCATACCTCGTCGAACGATTCAGAAAGTCTCCGCGATGCTGCACGGGTGGCTTGGCTAGAAGGTATACGGCTCTGTGTCACTATTGTAGCTATCATGCTGGACAAGTTGCAGCATAAGTTAGTGGACCGAGAACTCATTGGAGATCATCATGCCTTCCGCAAGGAACAAGATAATCTGGAGACCCTGATCACACTTCTGCCCAGGTACGTCACAAATAAAAATCATATCTTAATTTTCACAACACCTTGTAGATTATTAGAATCATACAGAGAATTGAATAGCAGCCAATCGCGTCAAGCCATGGAGCGCCATAAGTCTGTTACGACCAGTAAGACCTCAATCCCTGTGACCTTTCCAGAATCATATCCCTTTTCACTGCTATCTTATCCGCCTGGCACACGAAGATCACCCGGCAGTTTCTCTGCTGAAAACGAAGTACTCTTCAATGCAGCTCTCGGCGAGACAGCTGTTGTACTCCTTGTGCTGATATTATCCTCGCCAATGCTACACATTCTTGAATTCCTTCAATCGACCTTGGAATTTGAAGGTCGGGAGCGGTTCGTTGCCTTCCTAGGGCAATTGTTCAAGGTCGCAATTTCAATTCTACAGAATGACGCATTTCCAAAGACATGGCTCAATATCAATATTCTAGCGCACAAGGTCCTGATCAAACTAATGGAACCTATTGGAAGGATCTTGCAGAAAGAATTCATACCTCATCGAAACTCTGAATCAGAATTCAATGCTGCTCTCTGGAAGGAGTGTTTCCACATGTTGCTCACTCTCCTATCGTCCGATCAGCTGGTGATAGAAGAATTTAGCCCGCAGGCAAGTGCTTAACACATACGAGTCAGTTAACGTTGACGACCATGTCCAGAAACGTAGGGCCGTATGGCGTCTTGCTGGTGACGTACGTGGGGAAGGTGCAACTATATTGTTGAACCTCTGGCAATCATTGGGTTGGTCTGACATTGCTCCGACCAACAATGACACCCCTATCAAATATGGGGTGAGTACTTGCGATTCAGTCTTGGCATGCGCTTACCTTCGGCAGGGATATCAACTTTATCTACATTCTCTTGTGGGCCAGATTGTTAATCTTTGCCTGAGTCATCACGATCAGCTCCGAAGCAACGCAGTGCAAATTCTTTACAGCATGATCATTTCTGACTACCATCAATCTGCGCATTTTGATGGCATTGAACACGAGCTTGTCACTAAACTGGATTCTCTGTTCATGTCGGACAGTAAGGGCGATGACATATCTAGAGTTTTCTTCATAGGACAGCTTCGCCACCTATTCGACGCAATGAACGTTGACGAGCGACTTCGAGATCGTGTTTCCAATTTCCTGGATTCTGTCGACCTTTTCCTCGAATTATTATTAAACGTCCGTGCTTTGCCCGATGGCGAGGAATATGCAGATGATCGTGTCATAGCAACAGTACGTTCCTCCTTTAATTCATGAGTTGAACCAATTTCCGTATCCAGCTACGGTTAATGAACTTCATCCGACGTATTGGACGCGATGAGATATACATAAAATACGTCCATCAGCTCGTGAATGTAAGTGACAGCATGGAGACATGATCAAGTCCAGTTAATGATTGTACAATCAGATGCATCTCCAATCTCAGAACCACGTCGAAGCAGCTCTGACACTCAAGTTACACTCGGATCTGCATGAATGGGATTTGAACACATTCGTAGCGCCAATGGAAGATCTTGGCTTGCCACAACAGTCACAATTCCACCGTAAAGAAACTCTTTGCCTCCTCATACTGGATTATCTAGGTGCTCTTGTTAATTAATGGGCTTGAGAGTTTTACTGATTGCTCCTGGCAGGCAAAGGCAAGGCTTGGGAAAAGGCTATTGAAATTTGCAGAGAACTGGCGTATCAACATGCAGAGGTCACATTCAACTAGTACGTGATTTAATACATCCTAACTGTGATTGGACTTACTCCTGCAGTGAACGCCTGTCGGAGATTCTCAAGCACGAAGCAACGCTATTGGAACACATAATCACTGAACAGCGGTACTATCCCGATTATTATCGCGTTGTGTTTTATGGAAATTTCCCTGCGGCCATTAGAGACAAGAAATTTGTTGTAAGCAAGAGTATTTGCATCCCACATGAACGTGTTAATGGTTTTTATATCAGTATCGGGGCTATGAATGGGAAAAGTATGGCGCTTTCTGCGAGAGAATGCTCAGTAAACATCCGGGTGCACAACTATTCAAAACCGCAGGAGATCCACCCGTAGATATTCGATTCGGACACGACCAATACATCCAATGCACGGCTGTAACGCCGGTACCTGATCGTAATCTTCCGGTTTTCTCTAACCCTGATGTCCCACTGTCCATTCGTTCGTATTACGAACATTGGTAGGTGAATTTATCAATTTTACCACATTGATCATCGATATTTCGCATAGCGGCATTAATCTTTTCTGCTCCTCACGGCCTGTGAAGAAAACAAGTCGAGACGGATTTGAGGAGATGTGGACAGAAAAAACTTACTTCACAACGGAAGAACCATTTCCGACCGTTCTTCGTCGCTCCGAAATTTTGACCATGGACGTGGTTGAAATATCTCCATTGGAGATAGCATTGAAAGAAGTAGAAGACAAAACGAAAGAATTGGCAAGCCTGAGGGTCAAATATGAGGCACTAGCCAAAACTTCTCGCCCTGTCTCTACTAACGCATTAGCGATGTCTTTGAACAGTGTGGTTGATGCACCCATTAACGCTGGTATAGCATCCTATCGTAACATTTTCTTTGATCCATTATATATTTCCCGTTATCCGGAGAGAGCAGAGACGGTAGAAAAGTTGCGAGTTGCAATAGATAATCAGGTGTGTATCCTGACCCTGTGAAGGTGCTAATTAGTGATATCCTCCACCACAAGGTTCGTGCGATCGACGGTTGTCTCAAATTGCATGGCCATCTATGCCCGCCAGAATTCATACGATTCCATGTGACTTTGGAAAAGTTTTTCAAACAGAATTTCAGAGACGAAATCAAGCGTCTGGCCATGGACGGGATGTCAGATACAAATACCGTTTCCCCTTCTCCAAGATCATACGTTCCTCCTTCGGAACAATCTATGCAAAGGAGTGCTTCCTTGTCTTCCGCTAGTCGACCCACGCTTACGATACCTCCCCTACAACTTGGTCACTCCGCGATGACTCCACCACCGTTAGGTCCCCAGTCGCCATCAAGTCCTGATATCATGACACCACCCACAAAGCAGACTATGCTTCAAAGACATCTTGCTCACCTCGCGCGTCATGGCATCAACGGTGTATCTTCTGGGCTCGAAAATGCAGCCAGTGACTCCTCGATGGAGTCACGCACCTCGTTTGTGCACGTCGGCAATACTGTCTCAACGCCCCCGATAACCGGTACCTCTGTGGCTGCATCAACCATCGGTAGCATCGGGTCCTTTGGTTCGTTAAAAGGAAGGCTTTCGAGATTCGGGAGTCTCAATTTCACGCGCCGTACTACCTCTCGGTCCTGAAATACTAGTATTGTAGTAATGTTACCCGTATTAAGTTATTACCTAATCCTTAATTACCGCTTTGCTACTGATCTCATCTTGATTTCGGTGCGCAGCAAGATGTCATCCAATAAATCAAAGCTGCGACAGGCAAGAGATGCTCTTGGCAACAAAGACCACGCAAAAGCCAAAGAATTAGCCTTGGAAGTTCTGGACTATGAGCCGAGCAATTACAACGCGTAAGTTTCTTCCTTAGAAGCCCACCGTTTTGATCTAAGAATGCACCAAGTCATGTTTTCCTTGGCTTGGCTTCATTCGAGCTGGGTGAACACGATAAAAGCGAACTAGTACAAAAGTTGAAGAATCTCCAAATCAACAGCGCTAACGAAATTATCAGGCCTATCGCAAGGCTATTGAAATTCACCCAGACCAACAATTAGCATTGCAGGTATGCTGATGCATCGTGCTGCCCGTTTGCCTAAAGGGCTGTGCCAGGGTTTATCCAGGTTACTAGAGCGAAGAGAACGTTGGCTAGAATGTGTCGAGTCCCTCTACCAGATGATGGAGATTCAATGTCATCAGTATGATAATTACAAGATCAGAGAAGAAGCCACCTAATCTTTATTTCAGACATGATGCAGCCAAGTGCAGCGAGACACTGCAGAGGATAATCGATATCTGCGGGCAACATTGCGGCCGTTTGAAAGTAAGGCAGATACGTACTTCGCGTTTTGTCTCACCAGTTGCATAGCTCATAGATGCTTTATGCCATCTACTTCCAAATTCCCGCTTTTACTTGCTCCTATCAACCTTACCGGAGCCCGATAGCTCGTCCCCATTGGCAATGGACACTACAACCATCTCTGTTAGAAAGTCAATTTACGAATCACTTCCATTATTCGAAGAAATAGCATCCCTCATTGAATCTTACGAGGAAGATATGATAACTGAAGAGGTTCAAAAAAGAAGGACTCGCTTGAACGCGCCAAACTTGAAGCAGCTTCAAAAATTAGTGGGTCAGGAAGTATGGAGCTCCTCTCGAGTACGCAATGAATAATGTTATCATCCCCTTAAAACTAACAAGCACAGCTTCCAGAGATATATTCTGAGATTATGAATCACCCTGATGCTGCGGATGATCAACGTCGTGAAGCGGAATCAAAGCTCCTGAGATACAAGTATCGCTATTTATGCTCATTGCCAAACGACGATGCTTCCATTGAGACAAAGAAGCATATTTTGTGCGATGTAAACGAACTGATCAGAAGTACTGTACTGCTGCAGATTTTAGATGAGTTTGCCTGGAATTTATCGCTCGAACATCAAAACTCGGAAACGGTTGGTGAGAATACCAATCATGTTTGCTGGACATCACTGTTACACCCTTCAGGAACGTGTAATCGTCAACTTCTGGAAGATTTTATGAACCTATTTCCCCATGCTCTCGTTGCGAAATTATTGGATAGCTTCTTCACCTACATGGGTTTGAGGCCATTAGGTAACAACGAAGGCAATGATTTCGTAACCTTAAGTACAGAAGAGAGTTATATCGTGATTCTGGTGAGTAGCGTGTCTCGAATATGCTAAACCGTTATTGACCGTCTAGGACACATTCGCTGGCATTTCGAGTAACATATTCGCCAACCGAGTTTTAGCCGAAGTTTATCTGAGAGAGGAAGAATACGAAAATGCCATAAGAATCGCTGACTGTGCACTAGGTTTGCTGGAAGGAAGAGAAAGAGATATAGGAATTAGCTTAAACAGGTAAAACGTAGAATTCTCTCAAGGCGTTTCTCAACCAGCGCATTTCAAGGGCTAAAATGGGAATGAAAACAATCAAAGCTATTAGCCTTGTACGCCTTTACCCCCCGAAACATCATGTACATGCGCTGGCTATCATCGACGATGTGCTATCCCATGATGCCGATAATACGACCTGTTTGCTTGGCAGAGCCTTCATATTACAGGCATCAAAAAAGTGGGAGGAAGCCAGGTTCCATTTCTTACGCGTTGTAGATTTGTTGCCCGAAGGCGAACCAGACAAATTGCGTTCGATAGAGGAAGCAGCCTGGTGTCAAATACATTATGGGCAGCAGGAACGAGGGTTAGGTTTGTTGCAGCATGTTCTTGCTTCATTGAATGGCCTTCACGGCCGAGAGGCTGATCGGGCGAGGTGCCTATGGAGGATAGGGCAGTGCCAGATGAATTGTACGTCATAACTCGAACCTCCCAATCAAGATAGAATGACTAACTTCAACAAGCTGGCAGTCGAGAAGAATGTTACCGTTGTTTTATTGAAAGTCTCAAACAGGACCCTTCCTATGCACCTGCATTTACATCGCTTGGTGTGTATTATTTGGAGAATGTGCCGCCGGACCCAGTTCGCGCCTCTAAGTGTTTCCAAAGGGCCTTTGAACTTGACCCTGGTGAAGGCGAAGCAGCCAGAAGACTTGCAGAGAGTTTTGCAGAAGATCAAGAATGGGATTTGGTAGAAGTCGTGGCACGCAGAACTATCGAAGGGGAAGGGGATCTCACAGGTGGTTTGCAATCTGGATCTCCTGACCACGATGCGCTACGCCCGATGAATTCCTGGGCATGGAAAGCAATCGGAATTGTGGAATTAGTACGTATGCCGGGAATTCTTGATGTATATTGCTGAGTGCAGCAGAACCGTGAAAATTATGCAGAGGCAATCAAAGCTTTTCAAACGTCGCTCACTACAAATATCAGTGATGGATCTCTGTGGCTTAGACTCGGTGAAGCTTATAGTATGGCTGGTCGTTATGCGGCGGCTTTGAAGGCCTTTGGAAAAGCGAAGGAACTTGAGCCAGACGACTGGTTGTGTTCGTACTTCATCGCTGAAGTGTATCGACATACTGGAGAATTCCAGGAAGCTATTACGATACACACAAACATCTTGTCTAAACGGCCCAACGAACCTGTGGTACAAGTATCTCTCACACGAACATATTTGGACCTCGGACGTTCTGAGCACTCAGAAGGATTTCAAGAAAGGGCTGAGAGCTCATTTGTAATGGCGATACGGCAGGCTCTGAAAACCGTTCAGGGGGATCCTGTCACGACGGCTTGGAAATTGCTTGGGGATGCGTTGTTCTACTTATCAGACCAGCAGAAATACAATAACGATATGGCCATCCGTCACATTATTAAACAGGTCAGACAAGAGTTCCGCCTGGATGCGGAGGACGAGGATCTGCCTGTTTTCATGCCATGTTCAGACGTTGTGCATGAAGCTCCAATAGACCGGAAGCAAATACTTGCAGCAGCGCTGATGGTGTACCGCTATTGTCTCTCCGTGAGGTCTCCTGGGACCATTTCTAGCAGTCAATGGTATGATCTTGGTGTCGGACTCCAAGTGTGGGCCTCTAAGACAAGAAGTACATCCGAGGAGATTACTGCCAAAGTCAAATCATGTCTAACACAAGCATTGCAAGAAAATCCTCACAATGCTTCGTACTGGTCAGCGTTGGGGACATCCAATTTTAACAAGGCGAGAATAGCTGAGTATGCTTACTCTATGGCATTAGAAATTGACCCGAAAGTGAGTCAAACCGTTATCGTTAGGGTTGTCTTTATATATATATATGAATCACAGAATACGGTTCACTGGAACAATCTCGGCTTTCTATATCTCCATCACAGTGACTTTGAGTTGGCGAATGAATCATTTGTCCGAGCACAGACACTCGATCCTGATGATGCGACATCTTGGGTTGGACAGGCTTTACTACGTTCTTTAACAGGGCACTCGTCTGAGGCCCATGATCTCCTTGCATATGCTGTCACCTTGAATCCAACAAAGGTAGGGAAAACCCCATCGGGCGTGAACAAAATTCTGAATTCAATGTAGCCTGAGGCTGATCTACAATATGGTCACAGCGCATTCCAGAAGTACTTGGATTCGCCAGATGTGCTGACCATGTCTCACGACTTAATTCTGGCGTTTTTTGCACTTCGCCGTTATTGCTTATGCAGTCCAGATGACGCATTTGCATACCATCTCTTTGGACTTGTTAGTGAGTGTCTAGAGAAACTAGAGTTGTCAGAAGAGTTGTTAGGGAAATCGACGAGCCTATTGGAAGTAGAGTATGAAGATTCGGAAGATCCGACGATCGAACGACAATTCACGATGGCGAGCAGTAATTCAGCACGCTTACGCCTATCGAAGGGAGATTTCACGACTGCAAGTGATTCTTTTCGAAACGTCCTCGGGCTCTTGACAGAAGGCGATGACATGACTACCATCAAACTACGAGTCCATGCGCACATTGGTTATGGTTTAGCCAAGTTTATGGACTCGGAGTTAGATTCAGCAATTAACTCGTTCCAAATCGCACTGAATTATGCACAAGACAATCTGCTCTTGAGAGGCCATGCAACTATCCTGCTTTCTCAGGCTGTGTGGACCGTTGGTACCGATGATTTCAGAGAAATGGCACAATCTCAGCTTCTTCAATGGTGCGTTGGTTGCGTCTCTAGTAAAGGGATGTTCCATTGAATTCAAACGCGAAAAAAAGTATTGCCGCCGATCCGATGAACCTAACGGCTATCAAGATTCTAGCGGGCATGGGTATCCTTGCAAATGACGAGACACTGATTGATGCTGCTTTGTCCGAGCTTCTCGATATGCCTGCTGAACAACGACAAGCATTAGATCCTTTTAACGATATCGATCACATGTTAATACAGTACAGCCTTGCTAAAGTGAGTTCCCCATGGTCTACTTTATCCGCTAAATCAAAAAACTTGAAAAGGGTGATTCAAAAAGCGCTTTCACGTTTGCCCAGCGTGCGCTACATGGAGCGCCGTCGAACATGAATTATCGAACCAGACTTGCTACAATGCTGCTTCAACAGAAATCCCCGCAGAGGGCCATCGCCTTGTTGTCGGGCTACGCCGAGGGTATTCCTCAGCATCCTCAACTATTATCGCAAAAGCTGTGTCTGCTTGCGACAGCGTACGGTCTGGTCGATTCGGAAGATGAGATAAGACTTGGGTTGCGTTCTGCCCAAAAAGCGATCATGATACTGCCTAGCAACGTACGTTCTTGGCAGACACTAGCATTCGTAAGGTCACGGGCAGCCCTGTGTCAATAATCTATTTCTATGCGGCCAAAGACGTATAGATATCATCTTGCGCTAGCATATAATTAATGTTCTCAATGCTTTGACAGCACAAGCAACAGCCGACGAGACAATGACGCTTCCACGTTTGTATCCTTGACAGACTCCAGCCACCATTCGAGTAGAGATTGTTTGGCCTTTGATGATAGTCCTTGTATCAATCTGCCGTATGTTGAGCAACTCATAATATCAGTGTATGACAGGGACACCTACATGCCACGCTCCTCTAAAGCTTCGTCAAGGTCTCTTTCTGACAAAGAAGGTCGATCTCGAAGCAAAAGTTGGTCATCCTCAGTGATGAAAGATAAACGCTGCTGGATGCGGCGTACGCGCATCATGTCTATACCGATGGTTGATAATCTCAAGATCCTTTGAATGTATGAGAAAGTCTGTTGAATGAGTATATGAAAAAAGCACACCCGCAGATTGCTTCGGGTGCTGGAGACTGACGGATGGCGTCAAAGGGTAAATACCCTGGCGGATTTTCCAACTTTCGTAATTGGACAAACATGGATTTATGTAAAGTCGAAAAAGATAAAGCTTTCTTTGTTTTACTTTCTTCGATGCGTGCGCGTTGTGAAGGCAGGAGACATGTAGAGGGGAGTAGGGATGGTACATATATTGCAATGAAAGGAATGACTTCTTCCAGGACCAATGCAATGAGGACGAACGGAATTACTCTGCAGACAGACATTTAAACAACGTGAGGTATTGGTAGCAATACTTACTTGCGAATGTCATCTCTCTGAGTGATTATGAAACGGTACTCTGACCTAGTCAAAGGTCGACCTCCGGCCTTGATTCTAGCTTTGATTATCGCAATTTCCTTTCGTCGTATGACAATAAGTTTAACCCCGCGAAAATAAAATTTCTGCAGGGGTTTAGCATAAGATGGGGCGCATAGAAGAGACGCGTCGCACAGCGAGTTGGATACCCTTGTGCGCCAGTTTTGTGAACCAGTTTGCATCGGGCGGTGGCGGTATCAAAATTCCATGTGCTTCTGCTTCTTCTATGTCGCGCCTGCTGGCCTCTTTGGCAGTGTTCAGAGAGGGGGCGGACGGACGGAGCGGCGGTGGGGTGGATGGTTTGTTCGGCACATGAGTAGAAGACAAAGTTGTGTTCTTTGGCTTGATAGGGCCAGGTCTAAAATCAATTCTAGCTTTACGAGGAAGAGCAGGCTGTGATAGGGAAGAGGACGAGGTCGGTTGGGTTGCGGAATTGGATTTCAAATCATTTGATTCAGGAGTGGAAGAAACGAAGCGCGCGGCAAAGCGCCAATCTGAGTGACGAACGGACAAAGGATGTCTAAGGCAGAAGTCAGGGCAAAGCATACACGCGTATGAGACGGGAAACCAACCTCTGCACCGTTAGACATCTAGACCGCCACATTTTTGGCTTTCAAAGGCGTCTGGGACGTCACGGTGTCACTGCCACAAGTCACGGTGCTTTAGTTTTAACAAAGTTAACTAGTTAAGTTAAGTGTCTTGTAATGACTCTCCCAGACCAGATAGAATGCCTCACTGATCTCCACAATCGTCTCCAGTCTTTGCGTCACACCCCACGAATTCTCCTTAATCCACCTGCTTTTTCTGGCCTTGTCCCGTCTTCCGCCCCCTCTCTCCGCTCGCAATTTCAGCAGTTGGATGATATTGCACAAGCACTCCGTTCCCTTCCCGTTCAGCACGCTCTCCGTTCCGCTCATGATAGCCTTCGCCATGATTCTTCCGATCTCGGCCAAAACCCTCGACGCGACGAAGGAAAGCGCAGGCGCGTGCATGCCCCCGATTCTCCCCAACCATACTGTCCACAGGAACAGCGGAGATCACCCGTATTTCTCCGCGACAGTTCAATGTATGAACCACTGACCGCCATCAAGTTGAGTGGTTACATACATGACTTTAATGAAACGCATCAGTCCGAGCTGCAACTCTGGGCACATGGTCCTCGGCAGACAACTCTGGATCCTCCCATCATATTGCGCTTCTACATCACCGATGTCCTTGTTGCTTTTCTCTATCTGAACTTCAGTCAGGCTGGCCAAAACATGACCGTCGAGACCGTGTCCGTTTTCGGCCCCAGAGAAACGGTATATCCTCAAAATTGATTCCAGGTCAAATGGATTTAATTCGCTTGTAGAAGGCGCCACATACACAGTCGGATTTCGCAGTTTACAAAAGTCTAACACAGCAGATAGGCAAGACGCTGCAGCTGCAGCCCCAACTGCCAGTACAAATCATAGTGGTTAGTAACCCCCTTAAAAGCCAAGAGATGTCGCGCTAAACGTCGGCGTAAGGAATTGCTGGAATCCTATCATGGCCTTTTCACCGAAAGGTGCTCGGTGTGTGAGCGAGTGCTGTCGGCGGAAGGCTATATCCCACCGGTAGTAAGATTATGGATGACTGACGATAGAGGAAATGGAAATGGAAGGTGGGAGCCAAGGCATATCACATGCCGACAAGGATAGGCCTATCATTTTCCACCCTCATATCAATTGTATTGAATCTGCAATGTGATTTATGTATAGTTTGTGAGTGGCATCCATTATTTGGAGATTTTACTCATCCACTTGCCAGTCATGTTGATACAGAGTCAGGGCTTGGGCTGCTCCAACTGATTACAGTGTAATACATGCCTGATTGAGGCTTGATCAATATCCTTGGCTGAATGAGATAGGTGGCATGCAGAACTGACTTGTTATGGTAGTGTCCTAAGTGCACCTTGAAACTTCTTGCTCTGTCACTGAGGATGGCTTGGGCTGATGTACAGGCATCTACAGAGCACCCCTGTTCATGTGATCAGATGGTCCAGAGACAAATTATGACTGGATGTAATGGACATACATTTGTCTTTGACAATGTATCCCCTTATGCTTGTTATTTATTAATTTACATGGACATGCATACTGGATATACATGTCATTAATGTATATTCTTATTTACATTTGGGCACTGTGTCAATGATTATGTAAGCATCATTTATTTTACAAGTACCTAGTGCTACACATCCAATAAAGTTGGTTCAGTGTACAGTGCATGGCAGGACTTAAGAAACCCAACAACAAGGGTTTATGGGGTGAAACCCCCATAAGCTTTACACTTTTTTACACTCCCAGGGAGAGTAGTGCAAAGAAGACATCAGAAGATGTCTTCTCTTTTTGGCTCCAGGAGGAAACCCTCACAAACATGAAGGGTTAAACCCTTGAACCCTCTGCTTCAAGAGGGTTCAGACCAAATACAACTGCACCCAACAAGCTCAAGTGTGTGGAGAAGCTTCAAGCTTCTCAATGTGAGACATGTCATCATGAGAAGTACAAGTACTTCTCAACAAAAGGTGTGACTATTGCTGACTGTTTACAGTCAAAGAGACATGGAGAGACCAAAGGGAACCTCTTGGTCTTGTTTGACACCCAAAGGGACTTATGTGTTATGAGCTCATGCTCAACACAAACCCACAAGCCTCACAGAGAGAGGAGGAGGATAAGAAACGAGAGAAGGAGTGGTATTGAGACTACATTAGACAGAATCTAATGCCCATACAATGAGTGTAAGATAAACTATCTTAAGTCTTGGGGAACCAAGACTACCTACAGCTGGTCTTATATACTATTCTACTAAGACCCCTTGTGACCCTTCCCACTGGCACCTCTACAGCCTCAGTGACTACATCCTGCTTGAGCACTGCTTCCAGACCCTTGAGCACTGCTTCTGGACTTCATCTATCTTTAGCAATGCTGTGCGCCCTTGACAGTTCCACATGCACCCATGGCCTAGAACCTTCCCCTCAGCCTGGCATTCCCACAGTCTCTGTCTGGGCCTTGTTCCATGAGGTATGCTACTCACAGACCTCCCACAATCCCAAACAGGGAGTTGCTGTTGCCATATCAAGCTGTCAAGCATTGCCACTGATCCCATGTGTTACGGTCAATGTCCACAACGTCATTCAGCATCCAAGTCTACAGCAATAAACAGAGTCTCGGTCTGTTCCCAATCACTGGACAAGGGTTCTAGGCACTAAGTCTGATGATGACAAAGGCTAGCGAGAGAGCGAGGAGAGCAGTTGAGGCAACAAGCAAAAGAGCGTTCAAGTTATGGATAAGATTCAACTAAGTTGGAACTAAAGAACTACAGTACATGGAAGGGGTTTATATATGTTAGGAGAACAATAGAAACTAAAGGGGAAAGAGCATAGCTATCTAGAAAAGGAAAGGTGAGGGTAGCTATGAAAGGAGATAACGTCCAAGTGTAACTATGGGTTTGTAACAAGTAAATGTAGTCTGTTAACAAAGGGAAAAGAGAACTGTAACATTACCCCCTTTGTATGCGAGAAGTCACTGACTTCTACCAGCCAGAGGTCATCCAACCATGATCCGTCCTAGACTTGGCCCATTTAATGGCATTGTCCAGTTCTTTTGTTGATGTTTCCACCTTCCATTTGAGAGCTTCAGCAGCCTGGTGTAAGTTTTGTGCATTTTGTAGGAAAGAATCACGTTCCTCATAGGTCATCTTGTGTGGGTCGATGGTGAGGGTGAGGGTGGCAAGATTATTGGTGGCAGAGGATAGGTTAGTGATGGAGCAAGTGGCAGCAGCAAGGGCATCAGTGACAACGGTGAGCGTGGTGTTTCATTTGACGAATTGGGCAAAGTGGGGAAGGTGGTGATTGTCTGGGTGTATCTGGGGGAGGAGGTCAGCCAGGTGGACATGAAGGTCATTGTCCTCAAGGTGGATGACGGTTGTATTTTCAATAAAGACCTCAAGTGGGAGGTCCGGGATGGTGATGAAGGGTGAGAGGGCGGTGACGGTTTTGTTGATGCGCCAGTGAGTGCAAGAGAGGAGGACCAGGATGGTGAAGTAGGCGGCAAGGGCAAAAAAGGTGAACATTGCATCAGGTGTGAGTGGGATGATTCGTTAGTGTTGGTTTGACCGTTCCTTTATAGGTTGTCCTCATCAAAATCTGGATCTAGATCCTCGTCATCCATTTCTATTTGATTCAGTATATCTGGGTTTGTGAGAAGCTTGTGATCTTCCCTGATAAACATTTCTAAAGCCATGAACTGATAGGTACTGAGGTCGGTGATGGGTTTGGAGAGGAATCTTCTAATCCTTCTGACAATGTCAAGTACTAGGTCTTTCCACTTGTCTAGCAAGTAGCAAAGGTCATCGGTATAATCGTCCATAGATAGGATCGGTCTGCCTGGGAGTGTGATTCCTTGGTTGGATATCCAGAGCTGTGCACCAATGTCTAGTGCCTTTTTGGAAAGTTTGTCGAGTTTCTTGTATTCTTCTGGGCATAAGAGCCTGCCATGGCTAGTATCATAAACGTCGGTTTTCTTTATTGCAAGATTCTGATAAACTGGTGGGCCTGTGATGTAGGGTGGTAAGTTGTTTACTGAGAATTGTAATTGATAGAATCCAGGGAGGTATTGTCAAACTGCTTGGCAGGGGATCTCCGTTGTTCCAGATGGATTCTTCTGATGATTGTGATTAAGTCAGGGGATGTGGTAATATTGTGTGACCAATGCCACAGTTCGAGTGGGTTTTTCTGATAGATTTGGTGCTTTAGGGGCATGTCAGACAGGAAGGTATTGTATACAGGTATGGACAGTCTTTTCTTTAAGAGCTATAGTGTATCGAGAGAGTGTTGAGCAGTTTTGTTTTGTATAATGATAGTTTTGTTTCAAAATGTGGCGGTTTCTATATTGTGTCATGGTTTAGAGGTGTTGACGTTGTTGATATTCTGATAGGATATCGGTGGCATTTGTAAGATTGCGAGTGGGTTCCCAAGAATTATCATTCGATCCATAGCCTTTCCATTTAACTAGGTAATGGTAACCTGCGCCTTGCTTCCTGTGGGCTAGAATTGCCTCTACCTCGAATTCCTCTTGTCCATTTACGAGATCAGGGGGTGGTTTCACATAGTTTGGGCCGTGTGCAGTTGTTTCCTTATACAGGGTAAGGAGCGATGTATGAAACACAGGGTGAATGTGCCATTGTTTCGGAAGTTTCAATTTGTACATTACTGGTCCCATTACTTGTTCAATTTCAAAGGGTCCTTCTCGTTTCGGTGCTAGCTTTCTGGACTGATATGGTATGTGAAGATTTCTATTCTCAAGCCATACTTTGGTGCCTTTTTCGAATTGTATTGCCTTGTCTGTGTGTCGTTTTGCCACTAGTTGTCTTGCTAGTTCATGTGCTGCTAGCACTTCTTCTCTGGCCTTTCTTAGGAACTGGAGGCATTCCTCAGCTGCTGGTGTAGTCATTTGTGTTGTAGCTGTGGGAAGCGCAACAGGGTCCATCCCATACATTAGTCTGAATGGGGAAGTTTTGATTGTGTCATGATGTCGGTTATTGTGAGCAAACTCAGCTATTGGGAGAAGTGGTTTCCATAGATGTGGTTTGTTGGAGCAGAACATCTGGAGATAGACTTCTAGTTCCTGGTTGACTTGTTCTGTTTCTCCATCTGTCTGGGGGTGATAGGCTGTGCTCATTCTATGGTCGATCCCTAGTGCTTTTCGTATTTCCTGAAATACTTTTGCAGAGAACTGTGGTCCTCGATCCGAGATTAGAACATCAGGTAGGCCAAACCGTTTGAAGATTTCAGAGACATAAAGTTCTGCAGTGCCTAGAGCATCAATTGTCTTCTTGCAAGGTGTGAAAATTACCCCCTTTGTATGACCATGGTCCACCATGACCAGGATTGAGTCAAAGCCATCAGAAAGGGGTAGATCAGTGATAAAATCAAGGGTTACTTGTTGAAAAGGGCGAGTCACTTTCAATGGAATCGGGTGAAGAGCTGGTACATTTGGGTGTGTGTTAATCTTCATCTGTTGACAGAGGGCACATCCTTCAATCCACTCCCTGATGTGTTTGAACATTCCGGGCCACCAGTAATCTTGTTTAAGGAGTTCAAGGGTCTTTAATTGTCCAGGGTGGCCTGATGATCATGCTTCATGCGTTTCTTTGATCAATTTGGTTCGTAATCCATCCTGATCTGGAATGTAGGTTTTGCCGAGATAGTGAACAATGCCATTTGTATAAGACCAATCCTGTATATTCGATTTGATTGGTGGTGCGCAATGCATAGTGATAACTTCGATTAGAATATGTCCAAAATCATCTTTTGACATTGCTTTCTGAATATCTGTGACTAGATCTTCCGCAATAAGACAAATAAAATGGTCTTCTGGCAAAACCGTGACATCTTCCTGTAGTTCGCTATTTCCCATATGATCTGGTCGTCGAGATAAGGCGTCTGCTTCAAACATCTTTGTGCCAGGGACATGCTCAATGCGTAGGTCAAATTCTGATAATAGGGATGACCATCTAGCTTGTCTGGGTGTCAGGCGTTGGGCAGTTTGGTAATAGGACAAATTCTTGTGATCACAATGAACTATGGTGGTATGGGGTGATCCATGTAATAGGTGTCACCAGGTTACTAATCCCTTGATGATTGCCAAGAGCTCTTGGTTGTAGATCTGGTAATTTTGCTCCGTTTGTGTTAGGGCATGTGAAATAAATCCACAAGGGTGTAAAGACCCTGTTTTATCAGCTTGTCTCAAAACTGCTCCTATTGCTTTATTGGATGCGTCCGTCTGAAGGATAAAGGGTTGGGTTGGATCCAGCATTAATAACACTGGCATGGATGTGAATTGTTTTTTTAGAATTTCAAAGGTGTCGTTCCATTCAGTGGTCCAGTCAAATGGTTCAGTTTTCTTAGTGAGATCGGTAAGTGGTTTAGCAATGGCAGCAAAATTCCCAATGAAGCGTCAGTAGAAGTTTCCAAATCCAAGGAATGATTGGACTTGTTTAACTGTGGTAGGGACTGGCCAATCGGCGATTCCTGCTAGTTTTATTGGGTCCATCTGAATGCGTCCAGGGGTGATAATCATTCCTAGGAACTTGACTTCCTGGGTGGTGAACTTGCACTTCTCTAGTTTCAGGAATAGATTGTTGTCTTGTAACCATTGTAAAACTTGTTTTGTCTGCTCTTCCAGCTGTTCCAGTGTTTCTGCACATATTAACATATCATCCATGTAGATGATTAACCATCCTTTGTTGATCATGTCTCTGAAGTATTCATTCATCATAGTTTGAAAAGTTGACGGCGAATTGCATAACCCAAAGGACATAACTGTTGGTTCATAGAGCCCTTGATTGGTAATAAAGGCTGCTTTCCATTTGTCTCCCTTTTTGATGCGAACATTGTTGTATCCCCATCAAAGGTCTAGTTTGGTGAAATACTTGGCACCTCGCAGTTTAGTCATAAGATCGGAAACAAGGGGAAGGGGATATGCATTTTTGATGGTCCATTCATTCAGGTATCAATAATCTTGACAGGGTTGGAGTGTTCCACTTTCCTTCTTTGCTATGAAGAAGAATGGCAATGCCTGTGGTGATGTAGATGGTTTAATATATCCTTTCTTGAGTTGCTCATCAATCCATTTGTCTAACAGTCCTTGTTCTTTGACAGATAGAGGATAAAGTTTACTAGCTTTTGGGACAAAACCCTCCTTTGTGTTGATTGCATGATCCCATGGTCAACTAGATGGGAAACGTTCCAATGCCTTCTTATCAAAGATGGTGCACCACTGCTCATATTCTGTTGGTAGAGTGGTAGGTGGTTTGTCCTTCTTTAGCTTGTGTTTGAGTTCCTGTGATGCTGATGTTTTTACTCTGATCCAATAGTCATCTTTGCCCCATTGCTGAGAGTTGAGGGCCAGCTGCCAAATTGCCTTTGGCAATGTATCTAGATCTCCAATCTGTAGAGATTTTTCTTGCCAGTTGATAACTGGGTTATTTTCTTCTAGCCAAGGTATTCCTAAGATCATTTGTTGGTCCCCTAGCTTAGTGATCCAGAACCAATTATGTAATAAATTGTTGTCCTTCAATCATGTAGCATATCTTGGTTCGATGCGTGATCATCCCTTTCGCATTTACTGTTCCATCTGTGTTTCTGACTTTAATTGGTTTCTTGAGTTGTTCTTTCCTGAGCTCCTTCACCACTCCTTCATCTACAAAGTTTCCTTCTGCCCCACAATCGATTAGGGCAGATGTTCCAGCAGGTAAATTGGTTGATTTGATAGTTAATGAAATGTGCTTGTCATTGTTGGATAATACTATTACAGAATCAAGCACTAACTGTTCAGATCTTGATAATAAGGAAGGGCCAACCGCTGAGTGATGCTTCCTAACTAAAAACCCTTGTTTTTGAATTCGTTTAAGAGGGCATTCTTCTCTTCAGTAGACATTGCTGAAAAGATGGCTCTAATCTTCTTTGCTGGTTTGTCTTCTTCCTTCTGTTGTTCCTCAGTGGCTTGTTCAATTCATCATAATTCCTCCCACTCTGCTAAAAGACTAGCTGTGATTCCATGTTGGTCACTGTCTCCAAAGAAGTCTCTGTAAAGAGTCTTTCCTGGTTCGTCTTCTGGTTCTAGAACAAGGTAGAGCAGTTCTCCTTGTACTTCACTACCCCAATCTAGGTAGATTTGATTGGGTAAATGGTGTTCAAAGGCTCCTGAGTAAAAGGCTCCTGAAAAGTATCTGTCTGGGACTGGTTTGTTTCATTTCTGTCCTTCTGTAACAAAGTACCAGGTTTGTTGGTAAAGAAAAACTTCTCTATGTCCAAGATAGTATTTCCCCTTATAGGTGACAGATCCATTCAGGGGTTGTTCCTGAGAGCTGTGGGTCTCAATGGTGTTGGCTAGGGGTGGTACCCTGAGCTAGTCCTGAGTTCCAACTTATGTTATGGTTGATGTCCACAATGTCATGCAGCATCCAAGTCTACAGTGACAAACAGAGTTTTGGTCTGTTCCCAGCCACTGGACAAGGGTTCTAGGCACTAAGTCTGACAATGACAAAGGCTTAGAAGGAGAGCATTCAAGTTGTAGATATGAGTTGACTAAGTTGGAACTGAAGAACTGCAGTACATGAGAGGGGTTTATATACATTCAGAGAACAAAGGAATCATAAGGGGAAAGAGCATAGCTATCTAGGAAAGGAAAGATGAAGGTAGCTATTGAAAGAGATAATGTCCAAAGTGTAACTATGGGTTTGTAATAAATGTAGTCAATTAGACAAAGGGAAAGGAAAACTGTAACAGCCCCGAATAATATGCCTATGGGTTCTACTCACTTGCTGGAACTTTTGTAACAGCTTAGCAATGATTTTGGAAAGAGAAACCCACCTCGACCTTGTCACCATGCTATCTACCCTCATAAACTTCATGCATCAATTCTCCACTCCACACGAGGACAGATTCATCACCATTCACATATGGGACACACTACAAGGACTAGTCAACCTAGGAATCAAGCTATATTCAGAAGAAGCAGTTAGGTGCACTACAGCAGGACATACTGGAACGGACAGCCTTATTCTGGTAAGAAGACCTGGATGAAGACGTATCATTGCATTTTGGGCAGTTCCTGGAGATGTGTCCCTGTGTTCCACATCTGAAACACTTTCCGGTCTTTTGGTACTCTTCCTTCTGATCATCTGTCAATCGGCTAGGAGTCGTGGTATTTATAGCTCTGATCATTCCAGATCAATTGTTGTTTCGATTGAAATGTGTTCCAGATCCATCATTGGTTCTCCTGTTTCCCTGTCCTGTCATATCCCAGGCATTATGGTGATCCTCAGCCTTGTCATAGGCTTCTTGCATCGCTTTGATCTTCCTTTGGTCCTGTAAGATTGTCCTAGCAAGTTCTAGGGGTAATCCTTTGATGAACACTTGCAACTGAGCGGGTATTCCTGTGAGCCCAGAGGTTCCTATGTCCATGCAAAATTTCCTAATGTATTCTGGGACTGAAACACTGTTTCCAACTCTTAATTTGGATAGATTGTTCAGGGCTTGAAGGGTGCTGTTAACTTCTCCCCAGTCATTGATGAAACATGTTTCAAATGCTTCATAATTGTTCCATTTGAACATGGCTGTGGTACTGCCTCTGTTGTCATTCAATTCGCCTCGGATAATGGTTTTCCAATTGTCTAGTTCTGGTCCCATGCATGCAAGTGCATATCTGACTTTCTTTTCATCTTTTCCTTCATAGTTCTGTTCGTTGAGGGTAAAGTAATCCTCAAGCTGTCCTAGAAACGACCTTGCTTTGATTCTTTTGCCTGTAAAAGGTCGTATAGGCTGCAGTTTGATATCTCCTTTAGAGCTAGCACTGGTTTCAGATGCCAGTCTTGGTTCAGGAGTAGTGTAAGGGCTCTACTTCGTCCTAGGGAGAGCCTTGCCCTCGTTTTTGATTTCTTGTTTCTTGACAATGCGTATTTATATGCATCGTTTCGTACATATATATATAGCAATGTTTGGACGTGCAGACCTTTAGTCGCACATCAAATGATTATGTAATTACTTTTACTTTTTCTTTTGCACTAGCACTACACACCAATGAGATTTGGTTCAGTGTATGGCGCACTGCGAGAAATAAGTATAAAACACTACAACGTTACACTTTTTTACACTACCAATAGGTAGTGTAGTGCACAACCGGACAAGATGTCACTAGACGATGTCATTTGGTCCCCCGAGGAAACCCTCGCACAAGCAGCGAGAGGACCTCTCGAACTCTCCTTTGAATATGAGGGAGAGTTCCCCAGTGATGGTGCCACGCTCAGTGAGCCTGAGCGTTCTGGGAGGTTACAAGCCTCTCGACGATCAACACGTCACCAAAAGAAGTGCTAGCACTTCTCAACCAAAGGCTCGGCTGATGCCTTCCCCAAGCAGCCGAAGAACCACAGAGGCTCCCAAAGGAACCTCACCGACTCGACTGTTACCAAGAACAGCACAGTCACCAAAGAAACCACCCTATTCAGCAGTGGTTAAAACAACAAGCACTGAGATTGATTTAAATTGATCTCCAATGGCCACAAGAATGGCGCCCAAGGCACATCAACACGTCAACCGTGTAAAGCCCCAAATGGGGAAACAATGACCGCCATTGAGCAGAGAGCTGACGGTACTACCAAAGGGAACCGGATCGGCTCCCAAGCAACTAGAGGTACCTGCTACCTCTATCACTGATGATTTATTCAGTGACACCTTGGCCAAGCACTTTGGAACCACTACAAAACCCAACCCAAGAGCGGTCAAGTTTCAGGACATCAGAGAAGAATCTGATGATAAAAGAGAGGTTGAAGATTCAATCTCTCCGTTGAATTTCGAATCTGAAAGAGTCGATGAAGACTCTATTAGAGAGGATCTGGCCAATTTGACCAGACTATCTCAGCCCACCAAAACGGAGGGACAAGGGTCGCACACCATTGCGGTATTGCAGCCCAAAACCATAGAAGTCCTAGGACAACTGGTCCAAGGGCAAAAGGACCTAGAAAGGCTCATGGCCAGAAACCATGTGAGCCTTTCCCATAACTTCCAGAAATTGGAAGAGAAAACGAAGGAGACTAATAATCTCCTAGAACATATTGCAATGCTTCTTGAGAGGCAAAGCGATTCACCTCGACATCACCAAGGGTGTTCTGACTCGTGCAAGCGAGCCAGATCAAATTATAGCAGAAACTTTGGTTACTGATCTGCTAGTCAAGACTCTGCTCTTGACTATATCAGCAAGGGAGAACCTGCTGTTGAGACTGTCCTGGAAACAAGATTGTCTCGTGATAATAGGCAGGACAAAAGTCTACCTATAAGCGATTCGCAGCTTGAGGTTCTAGTTGGCCTCAAGAAGCAAGAGATGATATCAAAATCATCTGACATTGCCAATAGGCAAGGAACGAATGAAACTTTGTTCAACTACGAAATGAGAATGACTGCGAGTGCTAGAAACTTGGTCATTGTCGAAATACGAAATGGAGTATCTCCTGAAACTCTGTTTCACAGAATGAATCCATTCCAGAGACCAGTTCAGATTCAGGAGGCTCTTGAGAGACCTTGATTTTTGACAGGATCTAACGCAGTTCCTGTCAAACGGACTAGCAACGACGGACGTTCTAGCCCAGAAATAACCACACTGCCCCAATGAACGAGGTTTAGAGAGGAGGTCTCGGATATCAGAGAGGAGAGTTCAAACCTTCCTCACAGACAAAGGGAGACTTGGAGAGGCCCGAGACCAAGTTTCTCCATTAGCAATTTGGGCAGAGGATCGCTAACAGCAAATCCTCTAACACATTCAGACAAGACTTCTGAAAGAATGGACGAGATGGTCTGTAAAGAAATAAGAGATGCAGAATCAGCATACAACTCTTCTCTTGAACCGATTAACCTCGGTAAACTCGGGGTTAAACTATCTCCTCCTGAATATGAAGGAGGAGAAACCATCAATGAGTTCCTCAAATTTGAGAGGCAACTCCTCAATTTCTTCAGCATCTACTCGCTGCTGAAACCGGAAGCTGATTTATTTAGAGTCACCTTCCTAGGGCAGATCCTGAAAGGGAAAGCCCTAAAATGGTATCAACATACGATCAACTCTAATACTGATCGCAGTTGGAATTTTGAGGACTCTATGGTAGCCCTCAAGAGATATTTCGTTAGGGACGCCTCTTCACGAGACGCCGCTATGAAATTTGACCGTCTCTCCCAGAAGGGACGGTCAGTAACTGAATTAAAGAAGGATTTGGAACATCTGAGCCAACAGATGATTCAGATACCTTCTGAATATGATATGGCAAGGAGATTTCTCAGCGCCTTGAAGCCGGAAATCTCAACCAAGGTTGTGAGACACAGCTACAACCCTGAAAATAGCAATCTAAGTGCTATTTTCGAAGCAGCTAAGTTTATAGAGGAGGCTTATCTCTATGAAACTTGGGAGGAGCGCGACCAACAAAAGTGCTCAACAACGAAGTCATTGGGGAAACCATCGACATCTAAAGACTTGTCTAAGAAACAGACAAGTTACAAGGCTCCTGAGAAGGGTGCCTTTAATAAACCCAACAATAACAACTCAAAATCTATCAAGTGTTATTTTTGCAAGCAGAAAGGGCATACTAGCCCCAACTGCCCAAAGAAAAACAGCAGATTTAAGAAATCTGCTAACGCTGAAGTTCTCGATGACGGAGAGCTTAAAGACGGCACTGTAAATGCTGCAGAAGCTGAAGAACTTTCTGACGCAGAATAGCGATATGCCTCTGCTGAAGAAGCACATGAGGCACAACAGGGAGATGCTTCAGAAGATGATGGAGATAATGATGAGTTATCTCTGGAGGACTGGTGTGCTTGCACCAGATTAGAAGAACCGACAGACTTGGAGCATGAGTCTGGAAATGATAGGACCAACTTAATGGATTGGTCATTATCAAAAGGTTTCACTCAGGAGGAGATGGACCTTATGAAAGAGAATTCAATAGAACTCTCTCCCAAACCTGATATTACTTTAGAGGTAGCGGTTATGCAACTTCTAGAGGAAGAATCTGAGGATTGTCTGAAATCCTCTAAAGTAACAGAGTCGGTCGACCAAGTTGCATATTGACTCAGATCGACAAAGGATGTGGCTCAAAACCACATCGAGGATGGCCCTAAGTGCGATTTTAGACGCTTGGGTGTAATAGAAGGTTACATGCGCATCAATGGACAAAAGGCGCATGTACTTCTTGACAGTGGAAGCACGCTGGATATGATATCAGCAAATTTCGCTACTGTCAATAAGTTGGACATGTTCCAACTTAAGAAACCTGTCAAGTTGCAGATGGCAACTTCAGGATCGAGATCCGCTATAAATTACGGAGCAAGAGCCAAACTAAGAGTAGGTGATTTGAAACAAAATTGCTACTTTGATATTGTGAACCTGGATAGATATCAGGTTATACTAGGAACACCATTCCTAAAAGAACACAACATGCTGCTCAATTATGCGGGCAGCAGTTCTTTCAAGCTGGGAGACAAATGGTTCCCAGTATGAGAAGGGGAATTTTCAATTCCTCTTGGTAAGGTGGGGGAGGGATCAGGCAGCGCAATGCCGCCTACTAAAGGGTCCTTCAAAGAACCCATAGAATTTAAAGAGAACATGAAGGGCAGATCCAAGCCTGACAAATGTTCTCATTGACTAGAGGACGTCAACCTTCAAAGGCTAGCTGGCACACACACAGAAGGTACTACCTCCATCACCATGGAGGAACGTCTAAAATTGTGCCAAAAATGGATTGAAGAGATCCAAGGCTTATTTATTCCCAAGAAACCGGATCTATCACCCTTAAGGGAAATAAATCATGAGATTCCTTTGATAAATCCGAATCTCAAAATAAACCACAGGGCGCCTAAGTGCCCAGAGCCGCTCAGAGATGAGCTCAAAGCAAAGGTTGATTGCTATCTAGAGGCTGGATGGTGGGAAAGGACTAGCCTTCCTTCATTGGCGCCTCTTTTAATTGTAATCAAACGAGACAGAAAGATAAGAACCATCATTGACGCGAGGCAACGAAATGACAACACCTTAGCGGATGTTACACTGATGCCTGACCAAGAAATGATCAGGAATGATCTAGCAAGAGCCCGATTTAGGACAAAAATCGACCTCTCAGATGCATATGAACAAATCTGCATCTTGCCCGAGCATGAACAGTGCTCGGTATTTGCAACAATATACAGCAATATGATCAGCCGTGTCATGCAACAAGGAGATAAAAATGGACCTCCAACGTTCCAAAGGCTCATGAACGTCTCCTTTGCTGATATGATAGCAGATTTCTTACACTGCTATCAAGATGACATATTCATGTACTCCAACACATTGGGAGAGCACAATAGTCACCTTGAGGTGACTTTCAATAGATTGCGCGAACTCAAGCTCTATTTGAGTTGCAATCTTAAGAAGATAGACATTCTATCCACTAGAATGGACTGTCTTGGATTCATCATCGACGACAATGGAATTCATATCGATCCTTCTAAAATCGATAAGATCCTAAATTGGAGAACGCCTAGAGACTATACAGATGTTCTCAGGTTCAACAGAGTAATCCAATACCTGTCGCAATTCCTGCCAAATGTCACGGAGTTAACCACTCCTTTAACGGGAATGTGCAGCAATAACCGGGAGTTTGTCTGGATGGACTACCATGAGGATTGCTTCTGTAGACTTAAAAGACTGGTTGCTAAGGCACCAGTCTGTAAACCGATAAATAAAAACCTAGATGTTCCCATCTGGGTTATTACAGATGCCTCCGCTAGCGGAATAGGTGCCTGGTATGGGCAAGGCCCTACTTGGGACACCTGCATGCCTGCAGGATTCATATCCCGCAAATTCACCTCAGCACAGATGAACTACTGTACTTGGGAACAAGAGCTACTAGGGATCCTAGAAGCTCTATTGCGTTGGGAAGACAAGCTGCTAGGTCTCCAGTTCACAGTAGTGACGGACCACCAAGCACTGACTTTCTTCAAAGAGACTCAAACTGGGTCTCAAAGACGTATGAGATGGTGGGAATACCTATCTTGATTTAACTTTGAGATGAAATATCTCAAGGGAGAAAAAAACAAAGTAGTGGATAGTTTATTGCGCTACTATACAAATGATGGACCAAATGAGGTCCATGATGTTGCAGCATACATTAACGCTGACTCGAGATTAGATCCGGAAGGAGAAGATCTCCCCTTAAACAGGCAAGACGAATTAACTCAGTCTCATGCCTGTCTAGCAATTATTGAATCAGAGGACAACCCAATTCAAGATAAATTAGAGACTCGAGAAATTGAGTCGAAAGAGTTAACTTCCAATAAGGAAGTTGGAACGACTGAGGTCCCAGGCCTCAATCTAGATGACAATTCACTAAAGGCCATCTTGAAATGTATTCCTAAGGAATACATAAATGATAAATTCTTCGCAGAAATCTGGAAGAATGTAGATTGATATGATAGATTTGATCTAAAGAAAGGGATCCTATGGACTACCAATAGGATCGGGCAAAGAGTAGTCTGTGTGCCGAATGGACTACTCAAAGGGAAGAGCATCCGAGGTGTCATCATTGACACCTGCCACCTAACATTGGGTCATCTTGGAACACAAAGAACGCTAGGATATGCCAGGTGTTGGTTCTGGTGGCCTAATATTGCCACAGATATCGAGGATTTTTGCAAATCCTGTGGAAAGTGTCAAACGACAAAGGTCTCGCGACAGAAAATGCCGGGATGGCTTCATACTATGCCTATTCCGTCGAGACCTTGGGAAAGCATAGGAATGGATTTTGTAGGTCCATTCACTGAAGTAGAAGGATCGGATTACATCCTTCTTGTTATTTGTAGGATGACTGCCATGGTTCACCTACTTCCTACTTGAACGAATGTATCGGCTAAGGGAATAGCTGAACTGTTTGTTAAAGAAATTGTCAGACTCCATGGTATACCGGAGTCTATTGTATCTGATAGGGATATGAAGTTCACTTCAATATTTTGGAATGAACTCAGCAAAATTCTGGGACAGCGACTATTAATGTCGTTGTCCTACCACCCTCAAACTGATGGCTCTTCAGAAAGAGCTATCCAAACAATGTCTCAGATATTGAGATCATTAGTAAACAACCACCAGGATAACTGGAAGTTGCAATTACCAATGGTTGAGTTCGCAATGAACTCAGCAGCCAGCGAATCCACTGGCTACTCTTCGTTTGAATCCAATTATGGATGGATGCCCAGAATGATTCAAGGAATCGACCATGGAGCATCACATACGGGAGTAAAACAATTTGTAGAGAATATCAAGGATGTCCTTGATAAAACGTTTGATAAACTAACTGCTCAACGCATGTGCCAAGCAGTAACGGCAAATAGACATTGCCGGGAAGGGCAAGCCTTTCACAAGGGAGATTTAGTCTTCCTCTCAACGGAAAACATCAATCTTCCAAAGGGATGAGCTCGAAAGCTTTGTCCAAAATACATAGGACCCTATAAGGTCCTAGAAAAATTTCCAGAACGATCTACATACAAGATTGATCTACCACTGGACCTGAGGGCAAGACGTATTCACAACATCTTTCATGAAAAGGTCCTTAAACCTTACATTGAGAATAACTCAAACAAGTTTCCCAAGAGGGAAACTCGAATACATTATGACGTTGGGAATGACCCTGAACAAGAATGGGTCGTCCAAGCGATAGAAGACCACTGATGGTCTCCTAAACTCCTTTTCAAGGTGCGATGGGAACTTGGAGATTCCACTTGGGAACCTCTGGAAGTCGTGGAAGAACTTGAAGCTCTAGATCAATACCTAGAGCTTGATGTCATGACCAACTGAAAAGCTTCGGCTTTCTCACTAAGTCATTTCACTTTTATTATTTATTTTCTTCATATTATATAAACATATGCTGACTAAGCAGGCGCCTATCGCTTGGCGCTTAGATAAAAGCCGTAGATAAGATACCGGAGCACGGCGCTGATGACTCACTACCATTACTACATGCGCAGTCGTCTTACTCATCCCATACTATATTTAGAGTAGGGCTTAGGGTAGTGCACAGACCACCTATTGTAGTATATAAAGAGTGCAAATTCAGCACCCAGAGTCCTCAGTCGAGTTCTCTCGGGATTCTCCCCTCCCTCCTCTCCTCCTGTCAGTTCACTGTTGGGGCTCTTAGGCGTCACGCCGAGGGGTTCCTGATAGTAGAACTTGACTACTTCTCTAACAGCCCCATGCTTGTTATAGCCGGACCACAGGCTTAAGTGGACAAGTACAGGGGGATTCACACCGTCGTATGCCGACGTTAAAATTGCGGTATCGGTTGCCAGACACTGTTAAAACTGCGCACCCAGTGGCCCTGCATCGTGGCCCTTGACTAGCTTTGCATTACGTTCCTGGTCTACGCAAACCGAAGAACCTAACCCGGTTGATAGGGTTACCTGTGCACAGGATACCAGTGCTGGGGTGGTGACACAATACGTCACTCGTATCTAGGGATAAGCCTCGCCAGCCCCCTAGTGCGTTAAATTGCCCTGGCCTAGGCCTCTGAAGGCTATAAATTTAGTTTACGTATTTACCCTTTTTCCGTACCCCTTGGAGGTAGCCGCCACTTGGTCACGCGCCTCTGAGAAAGACCCGCACCCGTACAGTGTAGTGGTATCAGGACAACCGTTCGGACCCTGATTAGATAGACCTTTCAAATTAAAATAAAACCAGTAGTCAGTATCATAAATTGTAGCACTGCAGGGGTGGTTGTAGACCCTGAGTGCACGTTTCATACATACGTTCCCAAGCAAGTGACAGGCCAAGACCTCCCTCACTTACGTACAAGTACAAAATAGGAGACACAAATAACGATACATTTTGGGACGCTGTCACAGGCGATCTTGATCCAAATGACGCGGGTTTTAGTTCCTCTGAAGGAGAATCTACATCATCAGCATCATCACACTCTACCAACTCTATCACAGAGGAACCACATCAGTGGGAAGCAGCACCGTTTCCTATACTAGTACCAAATCCAGCCACATTAAATCCAAACCTACTATTCAACTCCGACGCAGATTTCATCGGAGAACCCGCACCACCGTTTTCATCACCACCACCCCCGCTTACACCATCACCTACATCGCCACCGCCAAACTATCACAGCATGGCGGTGCCCCAAGAAATGACATCAGCAGAATTGCTGAACCTCCTCAATGCGCAAGCCGCAACCATCCAAGCCCTCCAAAACCAGCTGACACAGCTGCAAGCAAACGCTGCACAGGCCGCCGCGGCAGCAGCAGAACACCCTCCTCCTCCCGCCAACATCGTTAACATACCGCCAGGGATGGTATTCAATATTCCCGGAACCGGTAACGGCGGAACATCTAGAATAGATGTAGCCAAACCTCCGGTCTTCTCCGGAAAGATGTCCGAAGTGACAAATTTCATAAACACATGCAGATTGTACATTCAATTGAAGATGCCGGAATCAGATGAGGAAGAACGGATCTTATTGATCATATCATACATGACGGAAGGCTTTGCCACAGATTGGAAGGACAACCTGTTGGAGCAGATGGCCAATGATGAAGAAGGAATTCCGCAAACGGCGGAACAATTATTCAGGCAGATCAGAAGGGATTTTGGTGACACTGATGAGCAGTCATCAAAGATCTCGGAGATGCGGACCATGACCCAAGGGTCCAGTACATGTGAGGAACACGTGCAAAAATTTAAAAAGGTATCATGAGGCACCGGATACCTGGGAAGAGCTCTTATCGAAGAGTTCAAACGAAGTTTGAATACTGGACTCCGAAAAAGGATAATGGAGGCCGACGAAGTACCTGAGACCATTGAAGGATGGTACCAGAAAGCAGTAAGATTGGATCGCCAGTGGAGACAGGTGAAAGCCGAGGAGAAGTACTACTCCTCGCGGACCAGTAACTCTGCCAATAGGAGTGAAGGAGCATCCAAAGGCCCAGATACGGCGAAGCCGGTAGCCCCTGCCCAGCCTAAACCCCAATGGAAATTCGGATCGGGATCAGCGAGTCAGGGACGACTGGGAGCTGGAGCCTCCGCGAGTTCAAGTAGTACGGCAAATTGGCCGGACCCTAACGCAATGGACGTCGATCAAAACCAAAGACCACCACTCCGCTGTTACAAATGCGGCAAGATCGGACACATTTCTAGAAACTGCAGATCAGGACTTGACATTCGCACAATGACATTTGACGAAATGAAGGAATACTTCAGGAAGGGAGAAGAGAATTTAAAAGAGGAAGAGAGTCAGTAGGTCCCATACTAGACTCTCGAAATAGATACACTGTACTAGATAAATTGGTAGATAGTGCACAACCCCTTGATATAGTGCTTAGCACTGACCGGGTTGATGCAAGGACCATCTCGGAAGTCTCAAGGACTTCTGGGACGTCCCCGCAAGAGGCGAATTCCCAGGTGAAACACCTTGATATAGCGCACGGCGCTGAAAGTGTCACTCCCAAGGAGCGCGGCAGGGCGGATAAACCTGTGCTTAATTCCTCAGTACCGAATACAGTAGTACAAGTATCTACAAAGTGTTACGATATGAACTTTTTTCTATATTTTTCTCTATTTTATTCAGAGGCCTACGGACGTATAACAAGACGCGAGCATACGGCGCGGGACCCCTATCCAGATATGGCAGGAAGATTATATAACCCAGGGTGGCTATACGATCAAGGCTATTAGGGGATATAGGGTGAAACGGCGGTCGCGGGAAGGGACCGGGAGTCTGGGTGAGTCCGGACAGGTCTGGGAGATGGGTCTGGGTCTTGTTGCTGCGCATGCATAGCCTTAGCGGCTGCGCAGACTGTGCGCACAGACCAACGGCTCAGGTATATAAGGAGTGCATCTGTAGGTAGGAGTCCTTAAGACTCTAGATAGTTTCCTTCTCATAGGTCACTGACTATTGTGTCTTTGCTTCGTCTCTAATCTATTCCCTTCTCTACGGAGCTTGTGATTGTGTGAGGATTAGTCCTAACATAATCTAGAGTCTTCTATATCACACCCTTCGTCATTGGTCACAGCGCGGAGCAAGTCTTGCTCGTCGTCGCGGACAGTGACAAGGAGAGTCCTGTTCAAGTAAACCGTCTGACTCTGTACACGTTACAACACGTGTCTACAGACAGCCTCGAGGAGTCTAGGCGACGTCGACTTCAACAACAGATAGCCTCATCTTATCGTTATAAGGTGACTACGGCCAATTGGCTACTGGCAACAAAACAGTACTAGACGAGAGCTTGGAGCGCGCTGTAGTCGACCAGGCAGGGTCTTGCAGGCACCAGCACTAGTATTGCGGAAAAGGGGGCAGAACCCTCGAAGACAGTCCATTTGTGTGTCGTGTATCAAGGAGATACAGTCTGAGAAAACCAATTACGTATCGGATCTATTGATCTGAGCACGAGGACATCTCAGTGAAAACCCGGGCACCACACATTTGGGTCAGTTGAAGGAATTAAATCGAACATTCGAGTGTGGGTGCGTTATTGACCGCATCGGACAGTGAACGTATTAGGAAGTACGTTTACGGAAGAAGAGGCAGCATCCCTCTACTTGAGGCGTCATTGGAATCGCGGATCTAGGAAGATCAAAACAAATTGGAATGGCAGGGCTATTCAATTACGTATTGCCAAGGGCCGGCATGACCCTTGAAGAAATCGGGACCATTTTCTCGATCGGATGGGCGCAGGGGTGCGCAGCAAAGAAATTACCTGTTATAGTCACCAAGGAGGTTCGGACCGACAACCGACCTCGCGATGCACATGTCAGGGCTTGGCAGCGCTGGCAGAAGGAACAGAGACGGCTTCAAAAGGAAATGAAACGTCAGGAGAGATTAGCGGCATGGCGCGCTGAAGAAGCGGCCATCAAGGAACAAGAAGACGCGTGGCAAGAATTGCTAAAGATACGCCACGAACAGTTAATGCAAAAGCGCCGGTTCAAGGAACTCGAGCAGCAGATAGCAAAAGAAAGGAAGACCCTGGAGGATGTTTTAAATCAATTGGAACCAGGATCTGCAGTCAGGGAGGCACTATTCAACACGCCTTCAAATATCGAATTACTGTTGATCAGTTTCAATGTCTATACATTGAAACATGATGGGCTCGTATTGACAACCAAAGAGCGGAATAGGCTGATGCATGCCTTAAACGGAAATATCATGAATGCAGGGCGAGTCATGAGAAACAAACGGCGACTCCAAAATGAGGAACGTCTCCGAGGAGAAAGATATGATCCATATCTTTCTGCATATATCAAGTGGAGGTTGCCGAGAAACTATACTCCGCCCCGCATATCTCAGTATGGAGAGGACGAAATTTTCACGCCGCCAGATCATGATTATTTCCTATCCAAGTTAGGAGAGGATGTCAAATTCACACAGCGATGGGTCCAAGGAATCTCAAAGGAGAAACCGGTGTTACCAGGATCCTACACAATGGCTATTCCTAAAACGGCACCCTGGAAGGTGAATGGATACTGTTATCTATATCTGTTCAAGAAGGAATTCCATAATCAATTTCATTGGCCGGAGTGGCCTACACTGGAAAGGATTCTTTCTTGGGAACCCAAACTTAGGGATTATTCCGCAGTCTTCGGTTTACAGGACAATGTAAAGCCGGATAAATTCCATGTACTAGAATGGGTGGAATTAAGTCTCAAAAAGGATGAGATCTACACTTGGAAAGATCTGGAACGCCTGGAGCGGCACGGTAAATTTAACAAACGAGCCAGATTTGGAGGACAAGGGAAATCAAAGAAACCAAGATCCAAATCTCCTGCAACCATATCTTCGTTTGTACAAGGAGTCTCCAAAAATCCATCTGTCAGATCTCTGCCTGAATTAGGACAGGTTGCGGTTAAAAAATCGTATTCCCAGGCGGTCATCAGCGCATTCAGACCAAGTAAAGCATTAACCCGAACGCAGGGAGCAGACTGGACATGGAATGGAGGATCCGTTGCCAACCCTTTGGATTGGATGAAGGAGGATCTCGATGCACCCAGCTCATCCAACACGGAGGCACGAAAACGGGAAATCGACAATTGGAGGAGGGAGATTAAAAAGGACATTTCCACTCCATACCCGTACCTGAAACCCCATTATGACAGGCACATGCTTCATCCGGACATTCCTGGGTTCTGTTATTTATTCCTGATCAAAACGCAATACTGGGATGAATACAATTGGCCAGCATACCCACAAATCCACGAAGTGGTATCATGGGATCCTAATTTACGAAACGAACGAATCAGGATCTCAATTCGTCGAACCCACGGTCTGGAGCACTGTTATCACATTGACAAGCAGATGAATGGATATGATGGATGGGCGCATTTGGACTTAATGAATCGGTCAGGATCAGGACATAAGCGGCTCGGGGCATTCCGGTTCACTGCTGATATGATGGCACATTTGTACAATGCCATGACTGGATGGCAAACGGTCTGGGCAGAAGACACGGAACAACCAGCCCCTCAGGGAGCGTCAGCGGCACAGATTGCTGCGCAGGAGGATGTAATCCAGAGACAGCAGATGCAGCGGGAAGAAACTATCACAGCTATCGGACAAGTAGTGGCTGGAATAGTCAATGAATACCGACGCGCTAACCCCATACCGCCACCTGCACCTCTTACTAAAGCAGAAATGCCCGATTACTACAAAGGAGACCCTCGTATGGTAGATGGATGGTTAAGACAAATGAGGACTTATTTCACGCTGGCGCGCGAAACCCAATTAGACCGAAAAATCTCGATTTGTCTATATCGGATCAGAAAGGGGAAAGATAACCGGGCAGGAGACTGGGCGGGAGTCAAACTCAAAGCAGTGCAGGATGCAGATCAGGAATATCAAAATGAAGTAGTCAACTCTGGATGGCCGACCAATCTATCTTGGGCATCGCTCAACCAAGGTGTTATAGTAAACGATCATGAAATCCGAAGGCCGCTGCGGAATCAATTCCCTTTTACTTCATGGGAAGACTTTGCAACGCAGATGCACGAGTTTTTCATGTCAACTGAGACACGAGAAAAAGCAACCAATGCAATCTTGGCTTTGAAACAGGGAAACACGATGATCGAGGATCACGTGGTCAGATTCAATGCATTACTACCATTGGTTGGCTGGGATCACAGGGCGTTGATTGCATTATTCAAGCAGAACATCAATCCTGCATTAGGACGAGATCTGATCAGGCATGGAAATTTGGGTGATGATGCAACCCTAAAACAGATCCAAGATCGGGCAATAGAATTAGCAAGAGCCTATCGCAAGGCAACGGAAGCGTACGGACCGGACAGACAAAAGGGTGGATATAAGGAAAAAACGGTTGTCAAGGATAGCAAACCAAACCAATTTCAATATAGTATGCCAACAATGTCTAAGGACCTGAATGCAATGGATGTGGACAAAAATAGAAAACCAGTTACTGGAAGCTGTTACAATTGTGGCAAAGAAGGTCACTTTGCACGAGAATGTCCGGAACCAAGAAAACCGAGGTGGAAGGATAAGGGGAAGTGGAGAGCAAGAGAGGTTAACATAGAAGGGCTCACCGAGGAGCAATGGAAAGAACTCAGAAAAGAAAAGGGTTTTGGAGAAAGCCAGTAGGCGAGCGCTCAGCGCTGCTGGCTGATAGAGTTTCGAAAATGGACAATGACTCTTGTGTAGATATACAAGGATTATTATATGAATATTCTTCTCATATTCATCAAATTCGAAACTTAAGTGTGAGCGCCAAACCCCGGATCAAACAATGGACCCCTGCATGGGTAATGAGAAGGATATGGCAACAAAACGAACAGGTTGCTATAGATTGTCTAAAAGGATGGGTTCATGAGAAACGTTTGTCTGAAGTAACACCGCAACTGCTGAAGGAACTAAATCAACAGTCAGAATCCGAAGCAATGTGGAACTTGACACAGCTGCGACAACAAATTGTCAAAGCTTCAGGAAAACAAGAGATGAACCTCAAAGGAATCATAACTACTATGGATACAGGATCCACAATTCCTGTTATGGCTTTAGTTGACTCAGGATGCACAGGGTCGTGCATTAACGATGAGTTTGTAGAGAAGCATCGGATGAACAAACGACACCTCTTACGGCCGGTACCAGTCTACAATGCAGATGGGACTCGTAATACGATGGGGAATATCGAGTACATGGTTCAGTTCAAACTACGGATCGGAGACCATGAGGAAGTCATGGACTGCTGTGTGGCACGACTTGGAAAAACGGACTTGTTCTTGGGCCATGACTGGTTACAATTGCATAATCCTAGTATGAATTGGAAAAAGCATGAAATAACCTTCAGCTGTTGTCCAGGAACTTGCTGGAACCAGTCCAGTGTGACTGAGCCTGAGGAGGAGGTCGATGAAACCGAATCCTTAGAAGATGGGGAACGTCTGTTTGCTGTACATATAGGACCAGAAGAGCTAAAACTAAGACCACTCTCCACTGGCATCGCAGCAAAAGAGGCGCTGGCTAGTAAAAAACGATCCCTAGAAGAAATGGTGCCTGGGCACTATCTCAAATATTGTAAAGTATTTGAGAAGGAAACGTTTGATGAATTACCACCAAGACGGCCATGGGATCATGCCATCGAGTTTATCCCCGGAGGACAACCGACTGATTGTAAAGTATACCCGTTGAATAAAGAAGAACGGGAACAGTTGGATGAGTTTTTAGAAGAAAACTTGAAGTCTGGACGGATCAGACCAAGCACCTCCGAGCAGGCCTCACCATTTTTCTTTGTCAAAAAGAAGGATGGCAAGCTGAGACCGGTACAGGACTACAGGAAACTGAATGACATCACAAGAAAGAATCGGTATCCGCTACCGTTAATTGGCGAACTGATTGATCGACTATCCAAAGCCAAGGTATTCTCAAAAATGGACATTCGATGGGGTTACAACAATATCCGGATCAAGGAGGGCGATGAGTGGAAAGCAGCTTTCAAAACTCATCGAGGCTTGTTTGAACCCCTGGTTATGTTTTTTGGTCTTTGCAATTCACCGGCAACGTTTCAAACAATGATGAACGACATTTTCAGACAAGAAATTGCTGAAGGATGGGTCGTCATTTATATGGACGATATCCTAGTATTCTCCCGGTCGCAGGATGAACACACGTTACATGTCAATCGGATTCTGGCCAAATTGGAAAATCACAAACTGTCATTGAAACCGGAGAAATGTTGGTTTGATCAACCACAGATTGATTTCCTGGGATTAGTTATCAGCCAGGACTCCATTCAAATGGAGAAGGGCAAAGTTCAGGCTGTGGTTGACTGGCCTATTCCTACATGCAAGCATGAACTTCAGCAGTTTCTGGGTTTCATCAACTTTTACCGGCGTTTTGTACAGGGTTTTGCTAAAGTAGCGAAGCCACTAACAGGTCTTACGGGAAAGGTTGAGTGGCAGTGGACAGATCAGCAGACCCTGGCCTTTCAGGGACTGAAAGACCTTGTGGCGAGGGAGGTAGTTCTTAAAATTCCCGACGACGACGGTCAATTTCGCGTCGAAGTAGATGCATCTGATTTTGCAATCGGTGGAATTTTGTCCCAGCAAAACAAGGATGGTACATGGCGACCTGTGGCGTTTATCTCGAAATCGTTAAATGAAGCTGAGTGGAACTATGAGATCTATGATAAGGAGATGCTTGCAGTCATGCATGCATTTTACGAGTGGTCTCATTACCTAAAGGGTGCAAAAGAACAGATCGAGGTTTTAACGGATCATCAAAACCTCACATATTTCCGAAAACCGCAAAACCTGAATAGACGACAGGCGCGATGGGTCACGGATTTACAGGAGTTTAACTTCATCATTAAGCACCAATCTGGGAAATCCAACTCAAAGGCGGACTTATTATCAAGAAGAGCAGGGCATGAAAAGGGACAAAATGATAATGAAGGGGTGATACTCCTGAAAGATCATTTGTTCGTAAGGGTATATGATGATGATCAGGCAATCAAGGACATCATTAAAGAAATCCAAAAGGTCTTGGCTCGGCAATGGGAAACTCAGGTTCGGCAAGGTATTGAACAACAGGACCCAGACTTTAAGTTAGAAAAAGGACTAGTGGAATGGAAGGGTCGGATCTATGTTCCAGCGGATACACGAATCAGGGGTGATTTAATTCAAATTCACCATTCCTGGGGACATTCAGGGGTAGTCAAAACAGTAGAAAGTCTAACTCGAAATTTCTGGTGGCCACAAATGTGAAAGGACATTGAACGCTTTATACGAGGATGTGAAACGTGTCAGAAGGCAAAACCAGATCGACAGCCAAGAGCTGCGCCATTGAACCCAAATGAGATTCCTGACGCGCCATGGGAAGTCATCTCAGTAGACTTAATTGGGCCATTACCGGATTCTAAAGGAAACGACATGATCATGGTCGTGGTAGATCGGTTCACAAAGAAGGCCTATTTCCTCCCAACAACATCATCGCTCACATCCCAAGGAGCAGCGGTCTTATTCCGAGACAATGTCTTTAGGGAGCATGGGTTACCAAGAAAAATCATTAGCGATCGGGGACCGCAATTCGTGTCTAAATTTATGGACGATCTATACAGGATTCTGGGAATACAGGCTAACAGATCTACGGCTTATCACCCACAAACCGATGGACAAACAGAACGCGTCAATCAGGAAGTCAAGGAATTCCTGACAATGTTTGTCAACCATCGACAGGATAACTGGAGTGACTGGCTTGCGGTGGCTCAATTTTGCCACAATGACCAAGTACATTCGTCTACGGGGTTTTCACCGTTCTTCATGAACTATGGACGTCATCCCAACAAGGGAATGAATCCGTTGTATCAACCCAAAACCGTCATCATGGAAGAACTGGTTAAAGAAATCGAGGATGTCCACGCCAAAGCTAAAACTGCACTGGAAAAAACCGCTGAAGCAATGAAGAAGCGGTGGGATGCTCACAAAACACCAGCACGAAATTACCAACCAGGTGACAAGGTGTACCTTAGTACTGAAAATCTGCCAACGCTTCGAGCAACCAAGAAGTTAGATGGCAAGTTTGTGGGACCCTTGGAAGTGGTTGAGAAAGTTGGCACATCTACATATCGGTTAAAAATTCCCGCAGCCTGGAAAATCTACAACGTTTTTAACGAGGTACTCCTAAAGCCCTATATTGCCCCAGAATTCCCCAACCAAATCGAGAAAGTTGCCAAACGAAAAGAGGCACAAATGGTGGAGGAATCCGAAGATGATGAGTATGAAGTTGAAGAGGTCATGGACAGTAGAGTCAGTGGACGAAACGGTGGCAGATTGGAATACTTGGTCAAGTGGAAAAATTACCCCGTGGAAGAATCTACATGGGAACCTGCAGAGAACCTCGCCAACGCTAAGAAAGAGGTTCAGAAGTTCCACAGGCAAAATCCAAGTGCTCCCCGGCGACTGGCGATCACAGACTTACGGTTTAAAAGTTGGCACAACTACACGGATACAAAGGCTCCCAAACGGTTGTTCGGTTGGGAAGATGGCAAATTCGAGCGTGACTACCTCGACAAGTTAAAACGGAATTGGCAAAGATGGAAGGGTGACCGCAAACTCATCTATGCCGAACCCGACACAGACGGGGCATTCTCAAGAGACCTTGAGCGCGGTGGGCCGGTTAAACCCACGCTTGATTCCCCAAGGCAAACTAACACATGACTTCCCGGGACGTGAAGTCTTAAGGAGGAGGTCATGTTATGATATGAACTTTTTTCTATATTTTTCTCTATTTTATTCAGAGGCCTACGGACGTATAACAAGACGCATACGGCGCGGGACCCCTATCCAGATATGGCAGGAAGATTATATAACCCAGGGTGGCTATACGATCAAGGCTATTAGGGGATATAGGGTGAAACGGCGGTCGCGGGAAGGGACCGGGAGTCTGGGTGAGTCCGGACAGGTCTGGGAGATGGGTCTGGGTCTTGTTGCTGCGCGTGCATAGCCTTAGCGGCTGCGCAGACTGTGCGCACAGACCAACGGCTCAGGTATATAAGGAGTGCGTCTGTAGGTAGGAGTCCTTAAGACTCTAGATAGTTTCCTTCTCATAGGTCACTGACTATTGTGTCTTTGCTTCGTCTCTAATCTATTCCCTTCTCTACGGAGCTTGTGATTGTGTGAGGATTAGTCCTAACACAAAGGGACAAAAGGACTTAAAAGGAAAGCGGCATGATATAGCGCTTAGCGCTGAAACTGCTTGTCCGAAAAGGATGTTGAAAAAGGGAGAAAAGGAATTTTTAGTTAGGTCAATAGGACGGAAGGACGAGATCTTAATGGAGATCGGGTTGGAAAGGTTGGACACCCATGAACAAACTCAACAAACCGCATTGCTCGATTCAGGAGCAACAGGATTGTTCATGCATGCCGCATATGCAAAAAGGATGGGCTTTAAACTCATACCCTTGGGGCGTCCCATTCAAGTCCGGAATGTGGATGGAACCAACAACGAAGGAGGAATGATCACCCACGAAGTTGATCTTCTTTTATCTTATCAAGGGCATAAGGAGCGAGCCACCTTTGAGATATGCGAGCTGGGAAAGACCAACGTAATCATTGGATCCACCTGGTTACGAAAGCACAATCCAGAAATCAATTGGGAGACTGGCCAAGTCAAATTGACACGTTGTCCACGGAGCTGTGGACATAGGCAAAGGGAGTGGACCAAGAAGCGAGAACAGAAGGTCCGATCAGCGGAACACTGGCGTGTTCTGGAATATCTGTGGGAACAGGAGAAGGAGTTAGACTTCGCGCACTGGCTCGAAGAAAAGGAGGAAAGTGAGAAACATCTCACGTACATGGAACAAATGAAACACCCAGGTCAGTACAAGTATGGGGATAAATATCCATTCCTACCAGTGTTTCCATCACCCGCCGGATCAAAAACCGGATCAATGAGACATGTGCGAGAGTTGGCAAAACTCACGGCTAAAGAGATGGTACCGGAACAATACCATCAATACCTCAAAATCTTCGAGAAAGGAGCATCAGAGCGCATGCCAGCTAGAAAGCCTTGGGACCACGCAATTGACACCAAACCAGGCTATCAACCCCGGAAAGGGAAAGTCTACCCCCTATCCCCGGATGAGCTTCAAGAAGTACGGAACTTTGTGGATGATCAATTGGCAAAAGGGTATATCCGACCCTCCAAATCACCACAGACGTCACCCGTCTTCTTTGTAAGCAAGAAAGACGGAAAGAAGCGGATGGTTCAGGACTACAGATACCTGAACGAATGGACAGTTAAAAATAACTATCCATTACCCTTAATATCTGAACTCGTAGATCAAGCAGGCAGTGCCAAATACTTCACTAAGCTAGATCTTAGGTGGGGTTACAATAATGTATGGATCAAAGAAGGCGACGAATGGAAAGCAGCATTCACTACTCCCGAGGGTTCTTTTGAACCAGTAGTGATGTTTTTTGGGCTAACCAATTCGCCGGCCACCTTCCAAGCAATGATGAATGACATCTTCCGCGATATGATCAATGCAGGAAAAGTCATTGTGTACATTGATGACATACTCATCTTTACTAAAACAAAAGAGGAGCATGACGCAATCGTACAACAAGTCTTGCAACGATTGGAAGAAAACGATCTGTATGTAAAACCAGAAAAATGTGTGTGGTGTGTGGAAGAAGTTGAATTCTTGGGCGTTGTTCTAGGACCCAAGGGAATTCAAATGGATACAAAGAAGGTCGAAGCTATTATTAGCTGGCCCACCCCTTCTTGTGTCAAAGACGTACAAAGGTTCCTAGGCCTAGCCAATTACTATAGGCGCTTCGTTCAGGACTTCGCTAAAATCGCACGGCCACTACATGACCTGGTCAGAAAAGAAAAAACATGGGAATGGACGGAGGTCCAAGAAAAGGCTTTCCAAAGCCTAAAAAAGATATTCATGGAGCAACCTTTATTAGTTGCCCCGGATTCCGATAGGAAGTTCAGAGTGGAGTCAGATGCATCGGATTACGCTACGGGTGGTGTCTTATCTATGCTCTGCAAGGATGACAAATGGAGGCCTGTGGCCTACCTATCAAAGTCGCTCAATGATACCGAGCGCAATTATGACGTTCATGATAAGGAGATGCTAGGCATCATGCGTTGCCTGGAAACTTGGCGTCATTATCTAGAAGGAGCACGTGAACAGTTCGAGATATGGACTGATCACAAAAACCTTGAGTACTTTATGAGTGCAAAGAAGTTGAATCGCAGGCAAGCCAGATGGGCTTTGTACCTCAGCAGGTTTAATTTCGTGTTGCATCATAAAGCTGGTGTTACTATGGGAAAGGCCGATTCTCTGTCCAGGAGGCCAGACCATAAAAAGGGGGTGGATGACGATAACAAAGACGTCACGCTCCTCAAACCAGACTTTTTTAAAATCGCTGCACTACGTCATGGACACGTCTTTATTCATAGCTCAGAAAAAGAATTGCTAAACAAAATTCAACAATCTGAAGCACGTGACGAAGCAGTGGTAAAAGTGGTAGAAGCCATGAAAAAAGCTGGTGTGAAAACACTAAACACTCGAGAATGGGAGATGGAGCAGGGACTTATCCTCTGGCAAGGAAAAGTCTACGTACCTAAGGACGAGAAACTGCGGATGGAGATAGTCCGCCTACACCACGACACGCCTATTGCAGGACATGGAGGACAGTGGAAGACGATTAAACTCGTCACAAGAAATTACTGGTGGCCTGGAATCACCAGGTTCATTAAAAAATATGTTGGGGGATGTGACAAGTGCCAGCGAAATAAAAATTTCCCAGAGCCGCCTGCGGGAAAGTTGATGCCAAATTCTGCACCAGCAAAGCCCTGGACACATATTTCCGCCAACTTTATCACAAAGTTACCAGAATCACATGGTCACAATGCAATTTTGGTAGTCTGTGACAGAATGTCAAAAATGGCGCATTTCATTCCCACATCAGAAGAAACATCGGCGCAGGGGTTAGCCACATTATTTAGGGACCATGTTTGGAAACTTCATGGACTCCCGGAATCCATAATCTCAGATCGCGGACCACAGTTCGCCGCACAAATGATGAAGGAGCTGAACCAAATGTTGGGCATTAGTATGGATTTGTCCACAGCATTCCATCCACAAACGGATGGACAAACAGAACGGATGAATCAGGACTTAGAACAGTACCTGAGGATTTTCGTAGATCATAGACAAGAAACGTGGTCTGGATGGTTAGCTATCGCTGAATTTAGCTACAACAACAAAATTCAGGCATCCACCAAACAGACTCCATTCTTTGTCAACTATGGCAAACACCCCAGGATGGGAATCGAGCCCAGAAGGGAAGGAAGTCACCCGGCTGCATCAGATTTCGCGCAGAAAATGAAAGAAATCCACGAGGAAACTCAGGCAGCTTTGTTAAAATCACAAGGTGATATGAAGCTATACGCAGATAGACACAGATCAGATGCACCCGAATACAAAGTTGGAGATAAAGTATGGCTGTCAACCAAAGACTTAAGATTAACGGGACGACCAACTAAGAAATTGGTGGAAAGATGGATTGGCCCATACCCAATAAAAAAGATAGTGTCGCCAAATGCAGTAGAGCTGGACCTACCCTTCTCGCAACAGATACACCCGGTGGTAAATGTCTCACGAATCCGCCCTTGGAAACGACCAATGAGAGGGCAAAAGGCACAACCCCCACCGCCAATAGAAATAGACGGTGAAAAGGAGTACGAGGTAGAGGAAATAATCGATGTATGACTAAAAAAAAACAAAATGGAGTACTTAGTCAGGTGGAAAGGATACACTGCTGAGCATAACTCCTGGGAACCATTAGACAATTTACAAAATGCAAAAAGAAAAATAAAAAACTTTTACGATAGAAACCCCGGAGCCATCAGAAGGCTTGACAAAGCAACCTTTAAAAGGTTAACTTTCAGACCTTATGAAAACTTCACACAAACCTCAGACAAAATAGTGTCAAAAATCAATGTTAATGCAGTAGCACCAGCTGCAAAGTGGGAACAAAACTGGCAAAAATGGAAAGGAAAGAAGGGTCTAGACACCCTTATAGAGCCAGGAGATGCAGAAGGGCCATGTCAATGCAACATGTGCCTATGTCAATCGCATGATATAGCGCCTCGCGCTGAAACGATTGAAGATCTCAACCCACCATCCTGCCCACTCTCACCCATCATCGAGGAATTAGAGGAACCATCTGTGATAGAGCGCAATGCGCTGAAGGATGACGACGAAGTTTGAATTTGTCTGGAAGTCAAATCCTAAAAAGGGGGTACTGTCATGACCGACTGAAAAGCTTCGGCTTTCTCACTAAGTCATTTCACTTTTATTATTTATTTTCTTCATATTATATAAACATATGCTGACTAAGCAGGCGCCTATCGCTTGGCACTTAGATAAAAGCCGTAGATAAGATACCAGAGCACGGTGCTGATGACTCACTACCATTACTACATGCGCAGTCGTCTTACTCATCCCATACTATATTTAGAGTAGGGCTTAGGGTAGTGCACAGACCACCTATTGTAGTATATAAAGAGTGCAAATTCAGCACCCAGAGTCCTCAGTCAAGTTCTCTCGGGATTCTCCCCTCCCTCCTCTCCTCCTGTCAGTTCACTGTTGGGGCTCTTAGGCGTCACGCTGAGGGGTTCCTGATACTTGAGGGTGTGGAAACGCCCTCAGACTTACGTCGTGAGTGAAAATGCGACGGTGGCAGTGAAACGGCCGATTGGCCAACCAGGTGCCCTGGGAATTGTTTCAACTCCGAAACAAAACGCAAGAAAAATTCCCACACAACAATTCATTCAAATGACATGTCCACAGACCACCACAGTCGCTATGAACACCCAAGGAGAGAGGAACAGCATGATGAGCGTGACCACTCTCCTCACATAGGAGAACCGAGCCAACCAGGCTCACGACAACCGAGGAGACCACCGTCTCCTCAAGAAACCATGGATGCCGCTGACATCCTTTCAAATTTAGTTCCAGACTGGGACATCCACCCAGTCGTCCACCTTCCCCTGCACCCAAAACAGTGTGGGGAATGTGCTCGTTTTTCTAGGCATGTCCTGGAAAATACACAAGGGGGCACTCTAGCCCTCTTCATTGAAAAACAATGCAGGCACTGGGAGGAGGTCCTGCAAATAAAAAAGGAACTAGACCGGGCCTACGACGACGGTCTAAAGAGGGGTGAGAGAGGACTCCGAGAGCTCGAGGACAAGCTCGACAAGTACTATCAGAGAGTCACAAGACTCTCAAAGAAAAAAGAGACTCTCGAAAAGAGAGTTGAAGAATTATCACAAAAGCTGAGGAGTGAAAACTCCTCTAGGTTGGCCCATGCCGGCAGGGAAGAGGCTTGCCAGGGAAAACATCGGGGAAAGCGGAAACGCCAAAGCTCTCCCCCCAGAGATCGCCGCCCCATAGCCCCACGCCACCAAAAATCTCCCGCGCCTTTCGTTCCGGCCGAGGAGGACCGTCTACGCGTTCCTCCTCCGACTCTTCCGTCCTCGTCTGCCCCCTCCCTTTCGACAAAAGGAAAGGGAAAAAGGACCATGTATGAGATGGATTCGGACTTCGACAGCAAATGCGAAGTCAACACAATGGCTCCTCCCCTGTTGGGTGATGAGGAGGAGCTCGAAATGGCGCTTGATGAATCCAGGCGCAAGCACACCCGACAACTTCACAGAGTTGAGGGAGAAGACCCTTCTTCCTCCTCTAGAATGATAGTAGATGAAGCTCCCCTCGTCTCAAGAATCAAGGGAGCCTCATCTCAATCAAAGAGATACGAGCCTCCCACAGGCTCCAGGAGAATGAAGACCGGGCAGTTCCCCCTGGGTTGTCAAAATTCTCCTCTAGAGGACCCAGCATCCTTTAGGCTCAATAAAGTCAGCAGACTTTACAAGTTGTGCAAATTCGGACACATCCACATGGACGTGAAAACCTATTGGGATGAGGATGCTGCTCATCTGTGGGCAAAATGACCAGCCACTGGTAAGTGGTACTGGGAGAATGGGAAGCCCATGCAGATGGCGAGAGAGGCATCTAAGGTGCCTCTCGATCAAAGATCCACCACTCAACATTGGGTGGTGAGAGACGCTACAGCATCGGGATTCCTTCCCCTCAGCGACTTATCAAGGGAACCTGACGTTGAAGAGCTCGCTAGGAAGGGCGAGCTCCCTACCTTGATCCGGCGAGGAACAGATGGCCGCTACAACGTCCTAGACGTTACAGTGTGGATGTTCCTCAAGATGACGGAACCCCATCCAAGCAAAGGCACTGCCACCTGGTTCTGGTGGTTGTCCTGCCATCTCTTTGAGAAACTGGGCCTATTTAAGAGCACTCTGGCTCAACTAAGGCTTGTGGAGGATGAAGGATGCTTAGTTGCATACGCCCCATACCAGCTAGTCCACTTGGGCGAATACCCACTTGACAACATAGTTACACACTTTCACAAGTGCAGACTAACATCCAGGGACTGCGATTCCCTGTTCAGAGATTTCGCAAGAAATCATCTGGCGAGCATGGAACTGCCACCAGAACCCACCTGGAGCAGGGTTTACCTGGTGCCAAGGGTCTCAAGACCCTCTTTATCTCAAAGGAAGAAGGCCAAGGGGAAGAGAGGGAAACCTCTCTTTGAACACCTTGAAAAAGGCTTAAAAATTGATTCGAGGACCAAACCCCCAGTCCTCCCACATGATGAGGGACCCCTGGCAGGGAATGCTCCAGACAACCTGGATGCAGCGGACATTGAACAGCTCCCGAACTACGAGGAGCCGCTGCATCACGACATGGATGTCGAAGGATCGCCCATGGGTCCAGCCTGAACCTCAAGGCCATCACCTCGTCATTTTCCTAAGGAGAGCTACACCTTTCCTTATCTTTATTTCAGATTGCACCTTTGGTACAATCTTGCTGGGGAGGGTGTAAGGGCTCTACTTTGTCCTAGGGAGAGCCTCGCCCTCGTTTTTGATTTCTTGTTTCTTGACAATGCGTATTTATATGCACCATTTTGTACATATATATATAGCAATGTTTGGACGTGCAGACCTTTAGTCACACATCAAATGATTATGTAATTAGTTTTACTTTTTCTTTTGCACTAGCACTACACACCAATAAGATTTGGTTCAGTGTACAGCGCACCGCGAGAAATAAGTATAAAACACTACAACGTTACAAGTAGTCAGTGGTTCAGGGTTGATTGGTGGTTCAGGGGTTGGTGTTCTAGTGATCAGTTTCGATTCTGGAGTAGGGGTTCTACTCGGGGTTCTTGGTTTCGGAGATGGGGGTGGTCCTTGTTTCGAGTAATCTGTGTCAAATGGGTTTTCCTCAAGCTTGGCTTGTTCAATTCATAGTAATTCCTCCCACTCTGCTAAAAGGCTAGCTGTGATTCCGTGTCAGTCACTGTCTCTAAAGAATTCTCTGTAGAGGGTTCTTCCTGGGTTGTTTTCTGGTTCTCGGACAAGGTAGAGCGGTTCTCCCTGTACTTCGCTACCAGTCAAGGTAGATTTGATTGGGTAAATCGAATTCAAAGGCTCCTGAGTAGAAGTCTCCTGAAAAATATCTGTCTGGGACTGGTTCGTTTCGTTTCCATCCTTCTGTAACAAAATACCAGGTTCATTGGTAGAGAAAAACTTCTCATTGTCCAAGGTAGTATTTCCCCTTATAGGTGACAGATCCATTCGGGGGTCATTCCTGAGAGCTGCAGGTCTCAATGGTGTTGGCTAGGGATGATACCTTGAGCTAGTCCTGAGTTCCAACTTATGTTATGGTTGATGTCCACAACGTCGTTCAGCATCCAAGTCTACAGTGATAAACAGAGTCTTGGTCTGTTCCCAATCACTGGACAAGGGTTCTAGGCACTAAGTCTGATGATGACAAAGGCTAGCAAGAGAGCGAGGAGAGCAGTTGAGGCAACGAGCAAAAGAGCGTTCAAGTTATGGATAAGATTCGACTAAGTTGGAACTAAAGAACTACGGTACATGGAAGGGGTTTATATACATTAGGAGAACAATAGAAACTAAAGGGGAAAGAGCATAGCTATCTAGAAAAGGAAAGGTGAGGGTAACTATGAAAGGAGATAACGTCCAAGTGTAACTATGGGTTTGTAACAAGTAAATGTAGTCTGTTAACAAAGGGAAAAGAGAACTGTAACACCATGCCTTATTGGGGTGATGTACTGATGCACTGATGTGATCTGCATGCACTGCCACCCAGGGTTGCAATCTCCTTCCTAATATGTAGGTGGTTGGTCCAACCAACCATCATCTTGTCTTCTAGTGAGCACTCCCATGTGCTAACCCACACAAAGTGTTCCTATAGTCCCTTCCATGATCCCAGACCATGTATAGATGTCCCAGGGTGATCCCAGACCACTAGCAAGATAAAAAGAAGATAGCATTAAGATGAATTCCTAACATTATGCACCCTTGAAATTTGCCTGCACTCAACAAGAGCACATGCTTTGAGAAGCTCTATGCTTCTCCAATTCCCCTTCAGAGATCTGGGGGGACCTTTGAACTCTCCACCTATGGAGAGTTCATGAGTCTAATTTAGATGTGAAACTGATAAACAGTTTTGAGACCAGAGACTGGTCTTTGATGAGAGCATGCTCTCAAACTTGAGTGGATTGTGATGGTCCAAATATAAAGAAGGATCATACAATACCTTCTTGCTTTCAACATTACAATAGAAGTAGCATATTGTGCTACTTCTAAGCAAAAGATACTGAGGATCTGCCAGAATTTTTTTTATGGATCTGTAGATTGTACCTTTGGCACAATCTAGTTGGGGAGGGTGCAAGGACAACACATTTCATTTGTGAGAGTCCTCAATTTTTTTTCATTCTCCCATCATTTGATTGATGCACACTTAGCACATCAACAAACCTCTACCTGAGGACTGAGACACAGTCCTCATATATGACAAGAGATCCCTACCTCCTTTAGAATGGAGTGCAGGGACCCACTTCTAAATGCAAGGAGAATTAATCTCCTTTTGTTTCCTTTGGTCTTTAGATTGATCCTTAGAACAATCTAGTTGGGGAGAGTGTAACAGATATACATTGTCTTTGACAATGTATCCCTTTACATTCTAGATTCATTAATTCAAATGGACATGCATACTAGATATGCATGTCATTAATAAATATTAAAATAAATATTATATTTATGTGTGGTCATGCAACCTTAAGTTGCATGTCACTGATTATGTAAGGACAGTTTTTATTTACAAGTAATGGCCACAGCACTACCAGTACAAGGCCCAATATAGTTGGTTCAGTGTACAGCACATGGCGGGACTTAAGAAACCACCAAACCAGGGTCTATGGGTTTCAACTCATAGATCCTTTATAGTAGGGATAATGTTATTTCATGAATAGAGGCAAAATATAAACATTCTAATCACAGAGGTCTGTTCAAAATTAAATTCTGATCATTTTTCACCACTCAAGCAAGTCATGAAATTGAGTCCCTGGAGAGCTGAATCAAATACAAGTTTTGGGTTATATTTTGGCAGGAGAAATGCCTGTTCAGTAGAAACTAATTGGATTTTTGGGTTCTAATCTACTGTATATGATAGACATTATGTATCAAATAATAACCGATGCAGTAAACCCCATTTATTTGCATTGTGGAAGATCTGGGGATGTGACGCATTGTGACGCGCATGTGACGTTAAGTCACGCTTGGCGGGCATTGAACACCCCCAATATCATCAGTAATCTAGTATTACAGCGGCACCTACTTTGGTAGGTTCCCTAGCGTCCCTGCCGCAAATATTCAACATAGTCGAACAAGAATTTCACCTGCTCGTACGTCTCAACAGCTTTTGTGCTCCTTCGCGATCGAACAATCCCGATCACTCCGCGCACGAATTGTACCACATCTGCAGCAGATGTATCGTACGAGGCCTGATCCTTGCGTTCTTGAATCCATCCACAAAGCCCGAGTCTGATAAGCCAACAACATGCGACTACGCCTGCCCTGCCGACGCCGCCACGACAGTGCACAAGGACGGAGACGCCTCGCAGGGTATAATTTTTTATAATGGTCAACAATACATCATCCAAGGAAGCAGGGTCTGGTGGGGCAAGACCTTCGGGTGTTGGAAGCCTAACAAATGCTGAGCGAGGATATCTATTGGTTTAAAGGACCAAACCTGGAGACGTCTAAGCCAATGTTGCATGCAGAGCGTTGGTAAGCTGACCACGGTATTCCAATGAAGGACAGTTCTTCGTCATCGAGACAACTTGGTGGTCGTTAGACGCGTCCAAAGTTGGCAGCGGAGATTATACCATATGATGCAGCCTACACCTAGGTCTCTGATTCTCTGCATGTCAATATCGATGTCTCTGCACACACCGGATCTGCCGCCTGAGGGACCGTCCAGCCGTACTAATGAGGGCATTCAACAGTCATAGTTGTGGGAGATAGCAAAAGCCTACCTTTCTTGCCTGGACAAGATGACAAAAATAAATTGCCCAGAGAACCTAGAGTCCCGCGGGCAATTGCAGGATCATCGGCAGTTAGGTCGGGGTCTAGAGACTCGAGGCAGGCGCGACCGCTGCGACTATGGCACGTCAAAAGATGCTCGAGACTGAAAGAAAGGGGTATACTGAAAAGAGTGGGAGCGGTGGACAAGACGAGACGCGAGGAAATGATGGCGATGAGGTCTGGAGGTATAATAGGAGATATGCTATAGAGCAGGTTAGCATGGGGTACGGGGAGGATCGTACATACTTGAGGGGATGGGAGACAGAGGTTTTAATGGAGGGGGCGAGGGCCAGACCGGCATGGAGAGGCTCGAGCAGAGCAGCGTGGATAGAGAGCTGGACAGCGGCGAGGTCGTCGGGCAGGGGACCAGCGGGGCTGAAGGAGGGCACGTAAGGCGGGGGCGAGGGCTGGGCTAACCACCAGACTTGGGTATGCTGGGTACGAGCCTGGCGCAGAAGGAGAGCGGCGAAGATATCAGGGGTGTGGAGGGAGAGCGGAGAGTAGGGGACGGGAGCGCCGGCCGGGCCGAACTTGAAGCGATTGTAGTCGCTGTGGTGATGCTGGGATGCGAGAACGGCAAGGAGCGGCGGGGACGGGGGGCGGGCAGGGTGGAGGATGTCTGTAGCCATCGTGTCGGGGACGACGGGCGGGCAGGATTCATCGCATCGCGTCCGCGTTCCACACAAGGCACGTGCGTCCGCTCCTTCAATCCTTCAATGTCCCCTCCTTTCAACCCAGCCGATGTCCCCATCCCCACCTCCCGACCCCCGCCTCATTCCGCCGCCACCATCCGCCGCGCGAAGACCCTCACGAGGCCAGAGCGCGGCGTTGCCCCCGTTCCACTCGTCGGGCCCTCCTCCCGCACCACCGCACCAGCTACTCCATCTTCCTACAATGGCTCCTCTGCCTGGCGCATCTTCTCTCTCGTCGTCTCCTTCTGGGCCCCCAGCTTTCTTCTCGCCTCCCTCGGTGGGATGAAGGACCCCCTTGTGAGGCAGGCTTGGCGGGAAAAAATCGCTCTCTGTTTCATAATCGCCATTCTTTGCATCGCCGTCGGTTTTGCTACTGTCGGCTTCCAAACCGTCCTTTGTCCCCAGTCCGGCAACGCGGACAACCATTTTATTAGACTAGGCTCAACCACTAATACTCTCGCTATACAGGGTGTTATCTACAATGTCACCAGTGCACGCTCAACGCCCCAGGTCGATTTCACCTCTCTGCTTCAACACCCCGGTCAGGATATTACCACCTACTTCCAGCGAGATGCCTCACAATTCCATGCCTGTCGTAATCTTCCCTTTCATGTCGCCCTTGACGCCCCTTGCTCCTCAGCTACCCCATGCCCTCTCCCCCCCATCAATGCATCCTCAACATATACATCCCTCTCGCTAGTTAAGACCGATTATCTCGCGGGATACTCTTGGGATCAGGTTGCTCAGCTCGCACACTATTGTGTCATTGACGGTGCAGTTCTCAACATGCGCCCTTACGTATCGCTGCATCCGCAACCTATTCCCGGCGACAGCGTTGACACTGCTCTTCGTACTGTTCTTCAGCTCAGCTCATCTTCTTATGGCAGTGATGCCACCCGCATGTTCTACAGTCATCCAGATCTGGTGTCCGCAGTTCCCTGCATCAAGCAACGGTACTATGCGGGCAACATCGACAAAGTCACCCCAGGTTGTTTTGTGTCTAATATGTTCCTCTACATTGGCCTTGTCGTCATTCTTGGTCTTGTTCTGGTCCGATTCGTCATGGCTTGCGTGTTTAATTGGTTTTTGTCTGAACGACTAGCAGGTCCTCCAAATAGTCAAGAACTAAATCGTTCAGCTATCAGTCCTGCTGTTTTACCCGAAGGCGCCAACGTCTCCATAGACAATAAGAATGGAACAGCTCCCTGGGCTGCTAATGGTACTAAAAAGCGTGGCAAAGTCATTAAATCCACTCGTTCTAGTGCATCCGCGTCAAGTGCCACTCTTACCAATTCCGACAGCGCCAACCCAATACTGAGTCTGGCGCAAATTGGCGCTGAGCTTTTTGCGATATGCCTTGTGACATGCTATTCCGAGGGAGAAGAATCATTACGGACCACGTTAGACTCAATCTCATCGACCACCTATTCCGACGCAAGAAAGTTGTTGTTTGTCGTTGCAGATGGCATGATCACCGGCGCAGGAGAGAAGAGAAGTACTCCTGATATATGCGTAAGTTTGTTAGAGGCAGATTCACGGTTTGGGAATCCAATGCCTATGAGCTATGGCGCCGTCGGTTCGGGTGCAAAAGCCTATAATAAGGCGATGGTCTACGCAGGACATTATAGTACGCACAGTTTGCCTTCCCATATGTCCTTACTCATATCTTCTTCTCGAAATTTAGCGGTCGCGGGTTGCCGTACGCCAACTATCATCGTCGTTAAATGTGGAACGGAAGCAGAGGCTGCAACAGACAAGAAACCTGGAAATAGAGGGAAGCGAGACAGTCAGCTCATCCTGATGAACTTCTTCTCTCGTGTCACGTATAACGACCGCATGACGCCTCTTGATTTTGACCTTTTCCGCAAAATTCATATTCTTATGGGAGTTACGCCTGATTTTTTCGAAGTTTGTCTTATGGTGTGTTTTATCTTCTGTTTTGGATCTCTATTGCTGATAAAGTAATCAAGGTTGATGCTGACACGAAAGTTTTCCCAGATTCTCTCAGTTATCTCGTCAACTGCATGCATCACGACCAATTGATCATGGGTGTGTGCGGTGAAACTCGCATAGCAAACAAGAGACAGTCATGGGTTACAGCCATCCAGGTTTTTGAGTACTTCATATCTCACCATCTCGCCAAAGCTTTCGAGTCCGTCTTTGGAGGTGTCTCATGTCTGCCGGGTTGTTTCTCCATGTTCAGGCTCAAAGCTAGGAAGGCTACAGGGGATGACTGGGTTCCTCTCATCATCAAACCTGAAATTGTGAAGGAGTACAGCCAAAGTGTGGTGACAACTCTGCACCAGAAAAACCTCTTGTTATTGGGAGAGGATCGGTTTTTGACAACCATTTTACTTCGGACGTTTCCAAACAGAAAAATGATGTTCTTGCCGCAGGCTCGGTGTAGGACCATCGTTCCTGACACATTCAAAGTCCTCCTGTCTCAACGCCGTCGTTGGATCAATTCGACTATTCATAATCTTATGGAACTTGTCCTGGTGCGCAATCTTTGCGGAACGTTTTGCTTCAGCATGCAGTTCATTGTGTTCATGGACCTCCTTGGAACAGTCGTACTTCCAATCGCCATCGCGCTAACCTACTCCCTTATCGTGGGGATGGCCATTCACCCTCCACGCTCATTCACTGAAGCCATTCCGCTCATGCTTCTAATAGCAGTGCTCGGTCTACCCGCCGTGCTGATTCTAATAACGACAAGGAAAGTAGTTTATGTGCTCTGGATGTTAATTTATCTTTTGGCTTTACCGATTTGGAATCTGGTATTGCCTGTTTACGCCTTTTGGCACTTTGATGATTTTTCGTGGGGTGAGACCAGGTAAGGAATTAGTCTGAGTACTGGTTGCAAATTAATTGATTGTCGCATTACAGGAAAGTAGAAGGCGAAGGTAAAGGTGAAGGACACGGAGATAGCGGTGGATCCTATCAAGGTGCCGCCATACCTATGAGGCGTTGGGAAGATTGGGAGAGATCAAGGCTTCGCAAACTACGACGAGAAGAACGAAGAAGAAGGGAATTAGGACGTATGCATCCATCTGGATTCGTCAGTGGTGACCGGTTGAGCGCACCAGACGTACGCAGCCAATATGATGGATCCGACACACAATCTATCGCTTCTTCAGATGATGATCACTGGGGGGGCCAAATTGGTGGCTACAATGAACATCATGCACAATATCCTCCACCGCCAACAGGCCTTTTGTCTCCATCAGACATCAATGGTGCGGTGATCGGTGGTTCTGAACTTAAGGTCATGTTGGATGCTGGCTTCGAGGATGAACCCACACCTCCGTCATCTGTTTATGCTCCACCATACCAATCTTCATATGGCTCAACAACTCAACTAGCCAGTGTGGCTGTGAATGGTTATGCTCCAATGACCAGAGCCTCACCAAGTGTAACACTGGTGGATCCATTGTCACCTACATCTCCTCGAACACCTGCAAGTCAATCGCTGTTAGGGGAACGGACAGGACGGTATGGCCCTCTAGGTCCGCTGGATCCGACATCTAGAGTCTGAAACAAGAATCACATAAAAATATGCACTAGGATGGCATGTATAATCCCACCTTACTAATTTTGGTTCGAGCAATACCCCATTTTGAACTGGTTGTCATGTATTATTACTTAATTCATACGGTTTTGTAATCGTCACCTTAGATCATTGACTGGCTAAACCTTGCTCATTCAGCAAGTCTAATCCATGGCGCGGAGAGAACTGGTATGGGGCTGCCGCAAACCCGCTCTCTTAAAGAGATTGACAGCGCTTTGGCAGTGGGCTACCGGATTTGACGAATCAGTTGAAGTAAACCAGCGCGCTCTGATCAACAAGATCTTGGCGCGCTATTCGGGGGAGTTTACTGTCTTTCGTGAACTTTTACAGAACTCGGATGATGCAGAATCCAAGACAGCTGAGATCCACTTTGACACAGAGAAAATTGAAGACGAGTCGGTCAATGAATCAGATCTGCCGAACCTAAGGACGGTCAACGTACGCTCCTGTTTGTAGTGAACACGGTCACAGTTCCTTACAAACTTTCTGCCACAGGTTCACAAGTGGGTCTTCAAAAATGATGGTCACATTTTTCAACAGCAGGACTGGAACCGTTTGAAGAAGATTGGTAAGTCGTGTTCTCATGTCAGGCGCCGTCGGTAACATCCAGCATAGCGGAAGGGAATCCGGACGAAGATAAGATTGGAGCCTTCGGCGTGGGTGTGTAATGATAAAAACATAAAGTACACTTGATTTACAACGCTCTCTTAGGGTTTTACAGCGTCTTTTCGGTAACAGATACACCTTTCGTAAGTTCGGGATGTAAGTTGCTAGCGCTGCACGTTTGTGCAGTATTCTCATGCAAAATCAGCCCATTGGATGGGCTTCTACTGGAAAGATAATAAGGACCAGGTGACTTGCGAATGTCAATCCCCTCTCATATTCACTCATGCTGAACAGCTATTTGCCCGACGTGGCAACCACCCTCTGGAGTCACCTTCTTGGACATCATTTGAGCTAGTCCTCAGGGATCCCGCACCAATGCCATCGGCGTTTGACCTTACCCGCTTCATCTCTTCCTCGATCGTGTTTATGTCTCGCCTGTCACAAGTTTCTATCTATTTTGACAACAAATGCCTTGCAAAACTAACCAAGGCATCTGGGATCCCAAGAGAACTCGGTATTCCAAACGGACTGAACCATATCAGTCCTCGAAAGACGATGCGAGTAAAAGGATTGACGTTAGTACGTAAGTAGCTCCCATTCGCTTATTTTCTATCACCAAACCCTTACTTGCGCACTCCAGCCATTCAAGTCAAGGCTGAGGTGCTCAGGTGGATATATTCCACATGGACGGAAAAGCCTCGTCTTGTTACAGGGCCAACAATCCACAAACCGAAGAGCGGAGGATTCTTTTCCTCGCTGGTATCTGCATTTTCGGGAAACAGTAAACGAACGGTCCCAGAACAACCAGTACAGGTCAAGCCAAACTTTAAGGATCCTCTATCCATCAATACTACATCTCTATCTTTATCAGTTTTCTCTGCTGATGTCGAAGTTCAGCTGGAGCAGAAGATGGTGAAAGCATTACATAGATCAACACTGAAAGATCCACCGACCAAGCTTAGATATGAGTTGATCTATGTACACCTATTCTCCTTTGCCCAGATCGCTTTTCACAAACTTGATATAGACTTCAAAGGATGAGTATGATGCGGCCGTCAAGGAAGACGAGCAATACGAGGACAGAACAATGAGCATTTTTCACGGATTACGTGCGGACCTCGAAGGGTATGTTCTACTAACAAACGTGGATTTTTTACATGTTCAATTGTGATTCAAGGTCTGGTCTAGCACGCATATTCATAGTATGTACCTTCATTCGTTTACTCCTAATTACATATTTTTACTGGCCAGGGTCATGCTACTGCGCAAACAACAGGGATTGGAGGCCACATGGCTGCTCGTTTCATTCCAACTGTTGAGAGAGAATCGATTGACCTCATGTAAGTCATACATGGAGCATAATATTGCGTACTAAATCGTAGATAGGGATCCGAATGTCGCTGGTAAGCGATATTGAATTCGATTCAATGTCTCCTTCTCAAAGACACAAGTATGGAATAGGGAACTTCTTTTCATAGGGGGCTTGATTGCTCGCTGTGCATATGAACAGGAAGTCAGCAACATCAGTCGGATCTGGAATAACTTACATGCGACTGACCATGATGCGGAGACCTGGTTATTGCATCGGGGACTGCATGCTCTACGATTCTTCACTTTCTACAAGTCGGCACCATCGGAAGAAGTGTCGGCCGCTTTCGAAGACTCATTCTTCTCCTGCGCACCGCAACGCTTCCCAATTGTGTCCACACGACGAGTGCAGAGTGCTTATGAGGTTCGGCATCCTGACCCCAATCTGTCTGCGTTCATGAAATGTATCCCCCTTGTTCCCGAGTGTCTATTGGAAGGATCTCAGCGCATGGTCTCGGTTTTGCGCAGTAGAGGAATGCTCAAGGATATTTCATTTGAGGATGTGATCGGTGAACTACGGGAACGACCTTTGGATGAGCAAGAGATGTTGGCCTGCCTGCAGTGGTGGATACAATCTTTTAAATCTCATCCTAGTATTGAAGCAGTGGTCACAAATTTACACCGCGACTTGATCGACGCAGCTGTCCTTGCGTTTGGCGAAAATAAAGAAACATTGATACAGCTTAGCAAAATAAAAACATTCATTAATCCAGCAGGCCCGAGCCAGCAGATTCCGCTCGACGGGCCTTTGCCGGAACATCTCTTTCCGGCCACCTTAAGCAAGAAGTTGACAACAGTGGACATGTCCAATTGCTTACGTTGGACTGAATTGACCATTATTGACTGGGTCAAGTGTATCTGCAGCCCTTCAGTCCCGTCTTCCAAGCCTTCGTACAACATAGATACCTCACCGGCCTGGGCGGAGCGTGTACTTTCAGTTCTCGCCCGGGTATGGCCAAACCTACCTGCGGCAGCGAAAGAAGAGGTCAGAACTTTGCTTGCAGAGAGGACCTGTATTCCTACCTCACAGGGCATGATGGTGCCAGCCAAGGCCTATTTCGCGAGCGCCGACATATTCCATGACCTACCCACAGTTGTGTTCTCATCGGGGACAATCAAGGGTCCGCTTGAGCGGCTATTGGAGGCACTCAACGTTCAAAAACATGTGGACTTACAAATTGTGTTCAATAGGTGGGTGAGGGTCCCTGGTGCCGAATGAGTGTATTTTACGTCGAGGGTTAGAATGGTCAAGACAAATGAATGGACTGTGGCTGATCTTATGGGATATTTGGTTTCTATCAGGACGACCCTAACTGTCGAAGAGATGTCTCGTTTGAAAGTGACCGCTGCTTTTTCCAGAGAAGGAGTCGATATTCGACAAAAAAATGAAAAGCCACAACGATTCCAGGCGAAGCAGCTATATGAACCTAATGAAGCATTAAGGCAGATGGGATTACCAATCATTGATTGGGGTACGCAGAAGAAATGGCGAAGCTCATCCAAGGAAGGTCGGGATCTAGAAATCCGTTGGAATTCTGAACTGATGTTTACTAGCGAATTTCTTATTTGAACTCGGACTGCAACGTCATCCACCTCTTTCCGACCTCGTGACGCTTTGTGCAAGCAACGAAGTTGAGGTCAAGCTCCCGCCATTTATTTCCTTTGATAACAGGGGCTTATTCCTTTCAATAGGTTCGACAGCTTTCCTTCAAGTATTTATTAGACAACATAGATAAGGTCTACAATGGATTTTCAGTTTTCGAATACGAAGACGTGGCTTTCATTCCGGCTGTTAAAGACGGCAAGCCCTGCTTAGGGACTGCAAACGATGTCTGTATAATGATCTTGGCTTTTTCTGAGTGATTAAACTATGCATTAGGTTTTTATAGAGAGCCAGTGGGCGTCCATGGGCTTCCTTGTGCTCAACGCTGCATATCTGCAGGACGCCGCTCGACTTGGAATTTTATTGAGACCACGTATACACCAATTGGTGTCGCTTTTGGAGCATAATAACCCAAAGAACAAGGTTGAAGCACGATTATGGTTTGAACTCTTGGCTGGTCGCGTCAACGGTAGCTAAAAATCTCCACCCGCTAAAAATACTCATCGATATCGTGTAGAGATTACTGAAATCGACCGTGCTAAGCTGTCGCACATGTCTATAGTCCCTCACGATGTACAAGCAGATGGCAGCCAAACGCAGAGTTACATACCACCGATCCGCTGTTACTTCAGCGACAACAATAAAACGGCGTACTTATCGAAACTATTTGTTTTTGTGGACTTTGGAGTAACAGCTAACTCTTTCTTGGCCGTTTGTGGTGCTAAGCGGCAACCAACGGTTGACGAGATTGCGCAGATTCTGCTAGAGGATCCCGATCGATTCTTTGCCATGACTGGTGGTCACATAAAGTAATCCAATCGTTCAAATTCGGTGTCCTGCATCTGATGTTTCACAGTTTTTTGACTGAATTAAGGCAGATTGGAATGAATTATCATCAATTATCCAATCGAACCATTGATGGTATGCGACGCGCGTCTTGTCTTTTGGGGGCACAACGCAAAGCTCGAAAGAAGCTGCCGACAGGAGCAGACGTTGAAGATCTGGAGGATGAAGACTGGGAAGTTATATATCACTTCCGAAAACCGAGTGAAATTGTCATTGGGGACGACACTCATAGCCTGCGTGTTTTCGGCGATTCCCTTTTCATTGCTCCTCAAGAGGACATTCTAGAAGGTTTGAGACTGGCATCCCCAACTCATACCACTCATTTCAAGTGAATCCAGATTTATATCTCAAGCTAGGCGCCTATAGATTGAGTTCGCTCGTCAAAGAGGATTATAGCAACGGTACTGAAGTGACTACCTCACTATTATCCAGTAGAATCAGAACGCTTGTTTTGGAGCGGCTACCGTTATTTCTTCACGAACGCAACATGAGTCAACTGAGGTTTACATTCCAGTGGTTTAATTCAGAAAAGAATTTTGTTGTCAAGACTTTTCGTGGATTGAATATAACGAAGTCATTTGTCCTTGGAGACACGCGACTTACCCAACGACAGGATGCCTCCGCCATTGCCATCCGATCTCCAACTGGCCCTGTGTACCTTAGGCTTTCAACCGCTACAGAGTTAGATATGTACGAGTGAGTCTATTGTCAGTCTCTGAGCAGAGGCACGATGTCCTAAAGGAAGGAGGGTGGCGATTGCTTTGAATCGCCAACTTTTGGAGAAACCTACAGCGAACGACGCATTGTTGCTCACAACCATTCTGTCCACTGACTTGGGATTACTCAAGAAGCGCGGATTCAATGGTGGGTCTTGCATGCTTGAAAAGACGCCAAACTCACTTTCCGTTCAGTTGAACGCATTTTAAAGAAACAGACAACCCAACACGTCACAAAGGTAGAAACTGGTCCGAGGCCTGCTACAGAAGAGCAGATGATGATCAATAAGGCCGGAGACAATAACACACCCTTTACAACACTCTCCAGAACTTTGTTTGGCGCGAAGAATACGGATAAGGAATCTTCGTCAGGGCGCGTATCCCCCGCTGTCCAATCACGGGAGGTTGTGAGCCCCTCTCCGTTGAGTCGTACCAATATCTCGAGACTAGGTGATTATTTTATGTCGCATCATTCATTTTGAGTTTATGTTGGTTTAGGTTCGACTATCGAGAAGGCCATCCGTGCCTGTCATGCGGAGTCAGATTCCAAATTTGACGTTATGCAGAGCGTCAGGGAGAACCTTCAGCGAGAGTATCATGATACTTGTGGTGCGGTAAATACCCTCCGTTTCATGGGTATGTACTGCTCAACTTGCATGCTGCTGTGTTTACTTTATTGTGTAGGTGAAAATGGTCAACTGAAATTTTATCTTGCGCAAGGTGCGTCCTTTGGACGTACCCTAATCCATTCTCATGAAACCACAGAAATTCCGCAAGCTCAGCTGTTCGCTAGTACCAAACACCCAATTTTGAAACGGTTCTCAAATATAATTACTGAACTTGGTAACTTGTTCAGGGTTTCACTGACAAGTTTGCACATATTCTTCGATCTAACCAGTCAACACATTGCGTTCAATAGAAACGGAAGCCTCTTTTTCAATCTACGATTTTACGAAGCATGGCGTATGTAGTTGAATTTGGCGTACAACTTACGTTAGCTCATCTAGCTTAGATGACTCTGACGTCATAGCAGGAAAGATGACCGACGCCTACGTGCTTTGGTCAGTCCACGCTTTCAATTAACACGTTTGCGACCATTTAAAATATCACCAGGTACTTTACCTTTGCGCATGAAATTGCACACAATCTGGTGCAGGATCACAATGCAGAACATGAATTCTACTTTTCTGCCACCAGTCAGAAATATATTGTGAACCTATTTGGATTGATGAAGGCTTTGTAGGGTTTGCTATCGATAAGGACAGACAGTATCCGATATACGTATATAGCTGTCAAAGTCAGTTTGGCCGTGTTTGTCACTTCTCCATCCCCATCAGGAATAATAATCATTCAATCATTGGTCAAGAAAGTCGGATACAGGAAGTTGGTGCCGCTGGTTGCGGGTAATTAATGCGGAAACTCAAGCATAGGATTCCCAACGGGATACCGGAGTTATTATATTATAACGTGAGCAAGGGTCGAGGCTCGGGACACCAGCAACTCCGAAAAATGAAAGACGATCGATGATCGCTCGATCTAATGGTCATACTACCCTATTTGGATAGAACCTTGTCATTTGATTTCGCGTCACACGCCTTCCTCTGCTTTGCTACTCGGGCAAACAACGAAAATGGTCAAATCGTCTGCACTTTCAGCCCTTATATATACGCCATACACCACCCTTATCGCGTCTCTTTCTGTCTTTCCCCCATGGAAGACTCAAAACGCACTAGTCCCGTGCTTGATGCGACTTACGGCAGCACACCCAGTCTAGCATCAAATACTTCTTCCCTGAGAGGTGACCTGTCAGGTTGTGACACGCCACGTTATTTACGCATCATAGGCCATCGTCTTCTCTCTGCTGGTGTTCCTACTATAAACCCAGCAGGCGTGCCAGGGACTAGCATCGTTGCACACCCAACTTTGAGGATGGACGATAACTCGAAGCCTACTGCTAGCCCCCCGTTGACGCCGCCGCGTGTGCCGTTCTACAAATCACGCTGGTTCATTATCACTCAGTTCATCTTCTCGCTCATCGGTTTCGCGTTGATTTTTATTCTGCTTTGGCCCGTTGTTCGTGCTGTCGTGCAACTAATTGTTCACAAGACTACCTTGGATCTTCAGGTGTTAGCAGTCTCGAGCCCAACAAATAATTCGTCAGTGTTTTCATTGTATCCGTTTGATTTCAGACAGCTCATGTGGCCCCCCAAGCTTCGTATTATCAATAGTGGGAAATGTGCGCATAGAACCTATTTTGTGTCGTTTTTCAAACTCAACGCTCTTTTTATTAGGTTGCCCATACTAGCTCAGTTCCAGCTACAATTAGGTTCATGGAACCAATCAGCATAGCATGGGTTCACAACGGAAATGTAACACAGCTCGGTACAATCCATCTGAGTCCTTTGAAAACTAAGCATTTCCGCGCAACGCTTAATCAAACCACCACGTTCAACATCACCGATACTCTCGCATTTTCTCGCTTCTCTCAGTACCTGATAACTTCGTCCAACTTTACTTGGCTATTACGTTCTCACGATTTACGCGTCAATGCTGTCAAGTTTCCTGTAGCTAAAGGGATCTCATTCAATAAAGAAGTAATCCTAAATGGTCCGCTTGTTTATGTATCATCAAAGTTCCGGTTCTCATTTGTCGCGTCAATAGGTTTGAATAGCTTTGACAACGCAGTCGTCCTCAAAGATTTGCAACTGCCAAGTGACAATCCTGCGGGCGGAATCAATTTTATTGCCGTAACTCAATTAATTAACCGAAGGTGATCGCGATGTCTGAGGTTTTGGTATTATGCGAAGTTAATGCTTTTATCTCAGCCCGTTCATTCTAGATCTTGGAACAATTGTTTTTCAGCTGTCGTATCAAAATGTTTTTTTAGGAGTTGGAACAGCAAATAACGTGAAATTAGTAAGTCAGTCTTTGTAAAAGGTAAGAAATATTAAACTTTGTCAGGTAAATGGCGTAAATTCTTTATCTTTGAGCGGTTACCTGGTGCGGCACGATAACCCACAAGAGTTGGCTGTCGTTTCTGCACTTTTTACCAATTATATAAACGGCGACGAATCGCTAGTCATCGCAGCAGGAAAGTCGACACTACAAGAAGACGGTACCTCCGTCTCTTGGCTGAGCTCTGGCTTGCAGGCGTTGCAACTCAATGTACCATTCAAGTCAATCACTGCAATTAATCCAATCAGCTCCATTACCATTAGGGAACTATCTCTTGCATTTGATGCGCGAAATCCATGGTCACCGATTGCTCAGAGCGATTCTGTTACGGCCAGCATGAGTATGACGATACTGTCATTTCGTGACTAGGACTAACCAATCTGTTCCGCAGAACTACCTTTCGGTTTCAACATTAGCGTTGGCGAGATTCAAAATGTATTCAGTATCACTGAAAATGGAACTGCAGTAGCTGGACTTTTGACGGTATTGACGAGGCTCATTTGAGTTTCATTGCTTATTCATACTCGTTCTTCAGCCACGAGGAGCGTCTAGATCGTCTATATCCGTCCTAGGACCAACAGATACGGAAGGTACAATCAATATCACCATTGCGAATACATCCCTCAGTATCTCGGAAGAGCAACACTCGTATTTCTCTTCATTTGGCAAGTAACCCATGGGTCAAGCAACAGCGGAGCTAATTCCTTCGTAGATGCTAAATTAACTGACTCCCGGACAGTAGAATTCAGTTTAGTTGGGAATTCTACTGCAGTTGCCAATACAAGTCTAGGTTCAATTACGCTCCATTCTATCAAGGTCAATGCATCCACCAGCCTTAATGGCCTGAACGGGTTGAGAGGATCAGTTACCATCAATAGTGTTGACATCGTTGGTGGCAGCGCAAACTCTATCAATCTGGCTATCAATGGTATATGCTCACCCTTGCTCCGCTTTAACCTGCTAATATAGTTTAGTCAACATCTTTAATCCATCCAATCTCAAGCTACATTTAGGGGATTTGAGTATGTTACTCCCGTTTTCAATTCGACGCTGCAAGCCTCATCCAGCATATAGCTCTCCATTTGCTTCGCGATGGTGTGATCCTAGGCAACACCGTTATGCACAACTTGTTTTTAGATGTCGGTCATAATTCTATTACCGCGTCTTCGACTTTAAATGTGAGTGCCATGCGGAGGGTATTATCTCACATATTTATTCTGTAGCCCGAGGGGTCTCCTCAAGGTCAACAGACTCTAAACGACTTCATAAATCACAAGGGTAAGTCTGGCTAATGCACCATTCTGGAATTGTTCACCAATTCTACGCAGACATTCCATTAACTATATCCGGCTTTAGCGGTAGCACAAACATCGCATCACTTGTAGAAGCTATAAATACTCTCAACATCAACGTTACGTTGCCCGGATCCAAGGCTGACCTTCTTGGTACAGCTTCATTGACAGGCGAGGCGACATATCAATCAAAGAAGATGAATAGTCTGACTTTCATTAGTTCTTCCAACGACTGGGCAAAATGATATAAGCCACGCACAAGTAACGTTAAATAACCCATTCAGTGTAGATCTGCACATCACATTTATCAAATCCACGATATCTGCGTTTGGTATTCCCCTGGGCACCATCAAAACAGCAATAGACTTTAATGTTCCCGGAAGGTCGTCAAGACTGTCACCCGTTCTGAACCTTGACATGAATTTTGACCCCCCCGCCTTATTCACGTTAACTCGTCATCTTGCAGTCGAAGCAGGTCTGAACGTGGCTCCGCTTGACGCTATAGTTGAATTTGGTGGCTATCAATATATGTCGCCTATAAACGAGACCGTTAAGAGTAATCCATTCAAGTAAGTCGAGTTCTTTGTCGGTTATACTGATTTTGAGCTACCACAACCCAGTGGCTTTGATTTTCCAGCTTTTGTGCAAACGGCATTCAAGCACCTGAAGCCCGATGTTCAACTGACGACAATGGTCATGATAGGTAAAAGCCCTCGACGTGCCCTACTCGGTGCTGATCTCGGTCTATTAGGCAGCTATCAGACAACTTTGGAGTTCTCTCAGTTAGGGCTTCCTACTACTACAGATGCATCTTTAGATTTTATCCTACCTGTTCTTGCAAAACCTATCGTTCAACGAATTGTTTCCGAGTCTACTTTGAAGTCTGTATCAATGTAGTAACCTGTTTTAACAGCGCCTGACTAGTTCGGCCTAGCATTGCCAGTGTCATCGTCACAAATCCTCAGCAATACTCCTTTGGTCTGATTTATCTGCGTCCTTATTACCATCGTTTTACTCACTGCAGTGTCATTAGATGCACAATTGGAAGGTAGCATAAACAATGCTGGTCCTTGTAAGTGATCTCTAGATTTGCACCCGCTTTTTCTGATGTTACGCCAGTCGATGGATCGATTTCATTCCCGTCTGGTCTCACGGTATCATGGGAAGGACAGCCTCTCGGCGGCATTCACATGGGCAAAGTTCACGTCGTCGGAGACGTTGGAGCTACTATTAACGCAAATTCGTTATTCACTGTGGCAGATGTTGCCCATTTTACCGATTTCACCAAGGTACTTACTACACTACGTAGCTTTTCGCGTTTTAATGCTGCCTAGGCTCTTTTGACAGAGCAGTCGTTTGACTGGGTGATTGATGGAGACAATTTGACGGGCGAGTCAAAATATCCATATTATGTATAGGTGTTTAACCTCCCCACGTATTCAGTTACGGTACTCGGTTAGTTGGACCTAGCATCATCCTAAGCACATCTAATTTGCAAACAGGAATTAGTGTTTCAAACATTTCTCTATCTGCAAGGCAGATAACGTTGCAGGGTTTCAATGGATTGAAAGGCGGTGTTCAGATAGAGTCGTTTGACTTACCAAATGATGATCCTGCGGGTGGCATACACTTGACGTTGCAGACAAAAGTAACTAATGTGAGTTATTGTTACCCTAGTTTTCCATTTGACCTAACATAGATGTTAGCCATCACAAGTGGGGATACAGCTTCCTTCGATCTCTTTCAACACATTCATTGGCGATACCAAGATTGCGTCTATTGAAAGCGTAGGTCAAGTAGCCCTTATGCCTGGATCTACCACCTCCCTATTTCTGACTGGTCGTCTGTTACCTCAACAATCGTCTGCGGGACTTTCGACAGTTTCAATGGTGTTCAACAACTTCTTACATGGAATAGACAGCAGTGTCACTGTACAGGGTGCCAGCACGGTACCAAGAGAGGTAATGAATGACACGTTTGTTCATAATCTCGACTGATACCAATGTTCAAGGTTACGTGGCTTAATAACGGTATCAAAGTACTCAAAACCGAGTCAGTTCTTCCCAATCAGGGACCTTTGAATATAATCAACGCCATCAATATCAACCAGATTACATTGATGTTCACGCCGTTGACTGCATATGATCCATCGACAAGCAGTAATTCTATAGATGCTACGTTTCATATACCTTTTGGATTTCCGCTTGACATTGTGGCCCTGGAACAAACTCTTACTGTCGGTTTTCAAGGCTCATCAATCGCTCGATTGAAAATACCAAAAGGATACAGTGTTACAGATGTTCAGAATAGGGTTATACATCTTCAATTCCCTGACATACCATTTGGTGTTGTTGACGATCACTATCTTGCGTTCGACCAGTTCCTTGCCTCTACGACCTTAGAAAGGCAAGAGCAGATCCAATTGTCTGGTTCTACAAACGCCGATGCTTCAACGCCGATAGGTTTGCTTTCTCTGCGGAATATCAGTTTTGTCGTCAATACAGAATTTTATGGACTTCAAGGTCTCGCTGCTGCACCCTTGACGATAGGCCAATTGGACGTGAACCATGGTTACCCAGATCACCTGTTAATTAAGACCAGCAGTACACTTTTAAATCCAAGGTATGCTTATTGTCTCATCTAGAATATCTTGCTGACATGTCGGCCTCAGTGTGCTGACTATTGGTATGTGGGCTTCCAGCTCATAGTGTGTCCATTTATTTGAGTTGTCAGGCACTGGAACCGTCTCCTTTTTGCTTCAATTCGAGTAAGTTCTGCTTCCCCGAGTATCGTTTGGACTTTGAACAACTGCTTCAGAGGACAGAATATTGGCTTAGCAAATTTGGTTTATTCATTCTTCTTCGTCATTGATAATTGGCTAATGCTCACACTAGAACAATCTTATCATTGTTCCTGGAAATGCTACCTATCCGATAGGTATATAAAGCTCGCAAAATAGTGTTTTTACGCTCATAGCTGCCATCAGATGTGTTGTATGCACCGCAAAGCGGTGCTGATTCAGCTGGTCGCACCTTGTTGCAAAATTATCTTCAAGGTGTTGATTCAGAAACCATTATCATTGGGACGGACGATTCCACACCTGTAAAATCACTCAAGCAGGCACTGTCTCGAATCCGCTTGTCTGCTACAATACCCGCTTTGAAAAAAAATCTTATCGAGAACGCATCCCTTACTTTTCCCATAGACATTGTCCATACAGGCCTTGCGTCGGTAGCATTCACTCTGGTCAATCCTTTCACGGCAAGTATCAATATGTTGGAAATAGTCTCAACAGTCACATATCACGACTTAACCATGGGTGTGATTAATGTTGATATTTCATCAAATCCCATCCATGCAAACGGACATAGCTCAGCTACGTCACCTGTTTTGCCGATGAAATTCAATTTAGATCCCCTAACTATCATCGAGTTAATCACCATTGAAGCAAAAGTAAAAAACATTGACATTGACCCCCTGGTGCCATTGTTTAAATTCATAACAAGCAATCCGAGCTACCATCCACCTGTGCGCCCAGCTTTCTTGTACCAATCTCCTCTAGACTCTCATATTCTAATAGGTTATTACGAGCGTCGATACCAGTCCGCCAGTTTGTGTCAGGTATCCCAATGACAATCGTAATGTAGGTTAATTACTCATAATTCCACTCCAGCGGCCAGCAATTTGATTTTTCGGGCACAATACTCAAAACATTATCCGGTTTTTCAGTCGATTTGGGCATCCAGTCCTCGGTCAAATTAGACGAATGTGAGTATAATTTAAAGTATTTTATTAAATATTCTAATTTATGGCAAGTCGCAAGCGATCTTGCTTTCGAACAGCATGCCGTAACGGTGAATGTATGCAGCCGAATTTCATCATATCGCTGAGTGCTAACCATGCGTCAGATTGACCATACAGCTTTATACCTGATCGGAGGAGTGGCAGCACCAATCGCCCAGCAACTTGTGGATGACGCAGTCTTATCTTTTAGCTCTGCTGAGGTTAAGTAGGTTTTTTTTTTTTTTTTCTTTTTTCAAATCCCACTGCCTGCGGATATAGCTGACTTTGCTCAAGTAATATTTCCAAGAATGGGTTTGACTTGTATCTAGTTGGTTCGTTGACTAATATCGGTCCCCTTGATGCATTAATTACTTTCACGGAACCTGTGAAGTGAGCTCGCAGCGGAAAATTGTCAAAGAGATGCTCATTTCTTGTAGCGTATCGTGGAATGGCCAAGACATAGCGCAAATCACCCTTGATCCAAGTTCGTTCTCTAGCTTTTTTTTTTTTTTTGGGAAATGGTCCTCAATCTATTCGTAGTCTGTGCTGCGGCAAATCGAGGTGTTCCTGATTATCGTGCCGTGGCGAAGCTGACCATTAATGATGATACCCTGTAAGCCGAACGTAACTTGAAGTGTCAAGTACTAAGTTCATGTAGGTTCACCACATTCACGACGTTCCTGCTGCACAATGCAAGCTTCGAATGGATAATATCAACGCGGAAGCTGCGTGTGACTGCCCTAGGCGCAAATTTTGACGATGTATCACTATCCAAGACTGTTTCATTCAAAGCATTCAACAGCCTCCCTGGAGTTTCAATCAGCAATTTCAATCTTCCCTCCGATGACATAACGGGTGGTATTCACATTGAAGCTGATGTGAACATTCCCTCTCCTGCACGTCAGTGCTGCGTTTGCCATTTTCCCCGTAATGTTGACACTTATATTCTCAGAACTTGGAATCGGGCTTGGGGTCATCAATTTTCTATCGTTCTATGGGGAGACGTTCATTGGCCGTGAGTCCAGCATTATTACCCTGTAATCCCAATAAAATGCCCTCTGCAGCACTCACTGCGAGAAATCTGTCGCTGATCCCTCAGTCTCTTACTATTTCGCACTTGTCTGGTCGCATTGTCCCGCAAAATGGCACAGATTTGATTAATATAGGCCAGCTCTTCTCCACCTTCTTATCCGGCAAAAACATACCGTTACTAGCAAAAGTAGATAGCGTCACTCCGTTAGGAGCAAGTGAACCAGTAACTTGGCTTTCCAACGCATTTAAGACTTTGGAACTACCTGTTACTCTGCTAGGAAGACAGTTCAACATCATCCAGTCAATTGAAATCAACGACCTAGGCCTCACCATGTTGTCTCAAGAACAAACGTTCGCGCCTCCAGCTAGCTCGAACAATACACTAGCTCGGTACAAAAATCCTTTCGGTTTTCCTCTCCAGATCACAAGGTCTGGTGAGAGAATCACAATGACATCTCATGGAACAAGCATTGCTCAGGTAATAATATCGCTTCGTCAATATTTGGATTTACTGATATACGTCCTTCGATATAGTTGAATATACACCAGATGCATGTGGACAGTGGGGTGTCAAACGGAAACCTGACAGACATACATATATCATTCAAGAATATACCCACAACTTCCTTAACTAACGAAGCCTTCGAACAGCTATTGGCCTCTATCACGTTGCAAAGCATCATAAGTCTCAAGCTACGCGGATCCGCCGATATTTTAGCCAAGACGTCCATTGGCTCTATTCCCATCCCAGGCATTCCGTTTGATCTTACGTCTCAGCTTAAAGGTCTGTGTGCCTGTTCCAATCTATAGTGTTCATGACAATGTTCTGCAATAGGCCTCAATGCTTTTGGTTATGCAGCTTCCCTAAACCATGTATCCGTCACAGGCAGTGGAGGTCAAGGAGGAAATAAGTACATCGTGGCGTCACTCATGACAAGTCTTGGTAACCCTTCGAATATGTCGTTACTGACGAATGATATTTCCCTGTCTGTATCATACGAAGGTGTCAGCATCGGCCGCGCAGTTTTCAATGTATGCATCCATTCCCCAGTATTGACTTGACACCGAATGTTGCAGTCATTTGCTCTTCAACCAGGCTCGAACATCTTAGCAACTGAATTTCATTATCAACCCAGTAATTCCAATGACACGATTGCACAGGTGTGTTGTATGAAACATACCTTCCGACCTGTCTGAAGCTGCCGTCAGTCCTTCTTAACCAGGTTTATTCAAGGTCAAGATGACATACCGCTGTCAATCCATGGCGACAGTGAAAGTTCCCCTTATGGGGCGCTGCGACTTGCCTTGTCAGGCCTCCACATACTTACGAGCTTGCAAGGTCGATTGACTTTTTTTGTTCTCATATGTTGTGTTTACCGCACACTTTTAGGCCTTAATCATCCGAAACTCATAGTGCATATCAATGTGTATGTTACGCTCGCTACGCTGACGACAAATCAAGTCTCAGTTGACGTTGAAGTGTGTCTGTACATGCTTCAGGAGCTATGATTAACTTAAGTTTAGCTGCACAATCCACTGGATGCGGAAATGGTGATTGATCTCGTCCAGGCGGATGCTAGCGTCGATGGCCAGACCTATGCAGAATTTACACAATCATTCTCGAGTTTTGTAGTGCCTCCTGGTGCAACAGTAAAATCCGGTGTTTTCGATCATGTTCTCCTCACGCAAGGCTGGGAGAATTCTTTGTCAATCATTCCTCTCGGCTACATGGATGTGGCCGCTGCAAATACTGTCCAAATTGGAGGCTCTACGGGGTACCAAATTCCTTGGCTGAAAATACAGCAAAAGCACGTCCCAACTACGTATAACCTTATGGGTTTAACCCTCGATGGCTTATCGACTGCACCAAGGCCTATGGTACATCGGTAGTCTCACCTGGGTTTTGAAGTTGAGCGTATTGTTAATCTTGGTAGTTTCATTATTTTATGTATTGCTTTCTTGTTCGACGTGCATATACCCTCTCGAGAAAGGCTTTCAAGTGTAACGTTCATCAGTTAGGCAGGTGGTAAAAAAGTGGACCATAACATGATGGAGACAATCCCCCAGACAGCACTCCACGTAATCCATTGTCGTCCTATAGCAGGCCGTTTGGCTACCAATTGAGCAGCAGCCCAGTAGACGATAGGTACAGAAGGAGCAAGGCGCAGTATTATCTGAGAGTGAGCGCTCAAGAGTAGCATGAAAAACAAAACAACGGAATGAATGACATAGGGGAAGAGGGAAACTTGGTAGAATGGCTTTGACGTGTGGTATGTAGCGGTAAAAATCTTGGGCCCGGCGAGATGGTAATGGATGTATACTATCGCAAAGTTGGCGATGAGAAGAAACAATGGTGCAGCAATGACAAAATTAGGCACTTGGGGAAAGGACCAATAGCGTAAGAAGCCGACATTCCAGTATCGACTTTGGCTGTAGGTATAGATGCACGGCACCATATGTGCGCACCACAAGGGAGTTTCACCGCCCGTGGACTTGCAAAAGACGACGTACGCGATATAATTGTGATGTATGAACGGCACGAATACTATTGAAGTCGATAGGACGGCAGTCACGAATGCTGACAGAGCGACCTGACAAGTCGATATTAATCACATTGGTTAATAATGAAAAAATGAGAATCGTACTTTTCTTGAGGTAAGAATGGGCTGCACGACTTGGCCCCAAAGGATGTAACCACTGAGAAGAAATCCATTTGATCTAAACGAACTAGCGAGCGTGAATAGGATAGTGGCCAGTAACCATTTTTTTCTAGTGCAACAAAGCATGCCTTGGGCTGTATGAGCCTCGAGCCTCCAAAAACAGGTGTTGGTGATCTTACCTTTGTAGGATAAATAAGTGAAGAACGGCTCGCTGTATGGAGCGAGACGCATTGTTACTGGACTACTTGATAAGAGTGAAAGGATGACAGTAATGTAGGCCAGTGAAGGGGATTGCAAATGGTGCAAGGACAGAAGATAGAGGGTGCGGGCGGAGTCGCAGGTTACAGCAGCCAGAACGAGGATAAGCAGAAGGCCGGAGGAATGTCGAATGAGGATAGGAATGGCAGGGAAGAAGGCCCATTCATGTTCGTAGAGGTAACCTGATTGGGCAATGTGAAAGAAATGGAAGGAGTCCCAGCGGAGGAGGGGATTGAGGGTTGGGGGAACGTCAGTGAGTAAGGGTGACTTGTCAAACAAGGGAAAGACGCGGGAAGTGAGATAGAGGAGAATGTACGAGAGGGCAGAGACGAGGAGAGAAAGAATCGATGCCGACGTGGCAGACGGTGTCAGGATGAGGCTCATCGTCGTCGCAGGCTGCGAGCTCATAGCGCTCATCTGGCAGCCCTCCACCCATCTCAATGCAGGTTCCCGTCCTCCTCAATTTTCTCAACGATGTCCCCCTCCCTCTCACCGCCGTTCTCGTCCACCTTGCTCCCCACTTCGCTTGCCTAAGGTCTCTGGTATATATTATCAGCTGGAAAGCCCCCTGGCATGAATCATGGCTCTTCGTCGCCTTCTGGTGGTCTATTTGCCTCTTCGGCGATTCACTGCTTCGGTTTGCCATCTCCTTTTTTTTTCACAACCATGATAATTACAGTAGCTTGTAGATATATGTTTCCGTTTTTTATCATCCTCGGTGCACTTCAGTGGAACCAGAACCAATCCGCGCGACCAAATCAACCCTTGGTAACTGAGGCCACCCTCCAGAACATCGTGTCGGATTTGGAGTCTATCCAGTCTCTCTTGCCGTCGTTACCTCCTCTACCTGAGACTCAGGTCCTGGTTCGAGTTTCTCTGCTTCTCTATCCTTTCTTCCTCATTTGCACCCATTTCATTCGGCTTCGGATCCTGATTGCAATAGTTGGGACTGCCCTTGCAACGCATCGCGCACCTTGGGCAATTGTTTTGCGCAACGTTTTGTGGAGAAGTGCACATCTTCGATGGACTATCTATCACCTTTGGTCCCATCTGTCTGGATACCCCATCTTACCTGGAAATGCTTCGCATGATGTTGTTAACTCATCCACTAAGCCCGTGAATACACTGCGCTTCTTGTTTACGATTTACGAGAACCAGCGGTGGTGGATGGGACTTGACTGGACAGCTGCTCTACTTCCAGGAGAGCGTCCTTCGTGGTGTTCGGTAGCTCAGCACCCTGTTTCTCCGCCCAATGCCTTTTCGCTTCCAAAAAGCACGATGGTCACGGTTTCCGATGGAAGAAGCAAAAGAGCTATTCGTACCGCTATGTGGAGGTGGGAGGAGTCTGAATGGCGGTTGATGGTTCGCAGGAGCGACGGTGGCCTGAGTAGAGTGGAACGTCCGTTTCCCAGCATGGAGACCGTCAATCGCTTACTGAAAGGGAAGAGGCGAGATTCATCACCCTCGACTGCGGCTGTACCTCTTGGCGCTGGCACTGGTGGTGGCGAAGATAATGCAGAGGATATTGATGTTGTAAGTTCGGATGACCCTGTCACCGACCTTGATGGTTGGGTCTACGGAGATAACAAATGGGAAAACCAGAGCAGCAAAGGCGGAATGAGCAAGGCAAGTTGATTGTCATGCGCTCGAAATAAATATCTGACACCAATGTTGTGGCAGTATACGAGGTACAGGCGATGGACACGTATTGCAACTGTCCACGAAATTGTAGAGCCGTTGCAGGAATATGAACGTGGAGATTTAAGGGCTGAATCAACCGAATCTCTGAGTAGCAAAATCGTCGATATCGACAACACCGAACACAAAAAGTCTAGCCCGCTAAGGCAACGGTTGATGAATGCTCTTAAGCAACCCAATCCAAACAGTCCGAACACCGAGGACGAGAATTAAATGCCAGACATCATGCATCAAGGCTCACTCTGGTCATGATTAATATTCTCGGCCATCGGATCAAAAATGCAGCAGGATTGGTGTGTGCGTGTGTTATCGTAGTCTATCGCTGTGAAATGCTCGGATTATAATTGGTGTTTGAAAGTAATGTGATCAGCAAGTATTCAAAGTTGGTACGTCGTCCGAGAAGATTGCAGTTTTTGCAACACCGTCTTCATCTATGACTCCACGATACATTCCTGGAGAGTTCATTGACATTGCAACTTCTTGGCAATCAGCATTAGATATTTTAATACTTAGCCAGGTAACATACCATTACCCGACAAATCTAGTGCGATGACTCCACCCAGTGCTCCATCATGCAAAAGCCTCTCAACCGCTTTCTCTGCTGCATGAGCCAATGGCTCCCCACAGAATTTAATTCGATGTGCAATAGTCGACGCGGTTGCCTGTCTAATAAAATACTGGCAAGGTGTCACAATCAGACAAACAATCTGCAGACAGTGGCCAACCGTTGCCACTCACGTCGCCATCGCCAGTTCCTGAAATGCCAACTGCTCGGGCAATTCCATCTGTATCCCTCCATTCCTCTGCCCAGAAGCCAGCACCAAACATTGGTGTATCGCCTATTCGTCCTACGAGTTTATTGGTTTTTCCACCGGTTGACGTGACTACTGCGATACACCCCCTTACATCGAGGGCAACAGCACCTATTGTGCCTGTTGGATAAGGGCCACAAATACTTTCCGCTGACTTCCGTTCTGGCAAAGGTTCCTCCGGGAGACCTAGTCCTCGCCGGTGTTCCCTCCAACGGTGCTCCGTAAAAAAATATGAGGGATCCACCAAGGCTTCACCAAGCGACTCAGCCAGTGTTTCTGCGTTGGATCCAGAGAGAAAGGCATGCGGTGCTTTATCAGGAGACAAGTATAGTGCTCTAGCAAGCTTTGCCGGGTTTTTGACTCTAGTCAACAGGCATAAACTGAAACCGCGACGGGCGGGGCTGATCTCTGGATGAGACGAGGGTGGCTTGGAAAGCATGAGGGATACTTCCAGTTCATGCTTGGAAGATGGGACAGGCATGAAAAAAAAACGAAAGGAAAACTGCAAAGGCAAATGCTGACCTTGCCATCGATGTTGAAGACAGCCCCCTTGCCAGCATTGAAGAGAGGACAATCTCAAGCCCACACATTTATCAGCACACGGAACCTTCAGGAAGACGGGAGACTGAACCAGTACCTTCCAAGACGGTAGCTGCTGCAACAGCTGCATCCATTGCTTCTCCACCAGTTTTCAATACATGATAGCCCTATTATGATTGTTGTCGTCTACCAATTTGCTACCTGCAGGGTTGTACTCAACTGCCAGTAATGCCGATCGCAATGCCCTCCGATAAGCTTCTTGTTGTTCAGGCGTTGAACTTTTCCTCAGTATGGTACCGGCTCCTCCGTGGATACACAGTAAATAGCGGCTTAACCTGGTCATTATGTTTACTAGTAACTAGTCACAGATAATTATCAGTTAAAATTCTATATATGTTTTCCGCTTTCCCTGACAATTGCATGTCACTTTGCCGGAGTGGTTAACGGGATCGCCTGCTATACAGCAAAGCGGTTGGTCTTTGACCGCGAGTGTTCGAATCGCTCAGGTGACGTCATTTTTTTACGTCCTTACCACCGACCATCATGAACAACAAGTACGCCGACCTACCGGATATTGTACGCGTTCTGTATTATCAAAAGTCACTTGTTATTGCAACTTGAATTTCAGGATACAGCTCCAGATATATACGAGACCGAAGACGTGTTTCCAACTGCCCAAAATACAGTCCGTGACACGGATGCTAATGCAACACTGTACTACGTACTAACTACTACTATTATGGGAACAGAAAGGTGAATCGAGCGACGATGAAGGCGGCTCTCGAACTGGCCAAACCGTGCGCAGTGGCAGACACGGCGATGGTGCTGGTCGGGAGGATATAGACACTGGAAGCCTTATGCGTGCGGACGAGGCTAGTAAACATTTTCGCAACGCAGAACGAAAGCAACGTGGTATACCCTCACTATCTATCTTGAAACTGCGTTCGTTCATGTCAAGCCAGGCCGCTCACGCATCTTGTATGCTTATCCATCGTCGCGTTCGTCGCGCTCATCCTCTCCCGAGAGCGCATCCGGCTCCCCGCGTAAAACAATTCCTCTTTCAAAAAGGTTGCGGGCACTTCAGAGCGAGGTTGCTCAACTCGAGCAAGAACTAGCTGACCCTTCGAATAAGTTATTGCAAAAGGAACGCGAGGGGAACATAGATCCAGGGGAGCTGATCAAAGGCCTTGTAGATATCCGAGGAAGGATCGAGAAGATAACGAAGCGCAAACAAGGCAGGGAGAAATTAATTGATGTTGTCATAGGCGAGCAAGGCTCTGAAATTGATGCAACTGACGAGGAACGCTGTGTCGAGAGCTTGAAGGGAGAAAGGGCGTCAATGAAGACATTTGTAGACATGGACCGCAGGGTTGGCGAATTGGAAAGCATAGTAGGCTCTTCCACTGCAACGCTGGATGAAGTGAGATTCGTCCCAACCTTTTTGCCAATGCGCTAAAACGACCGTGCAAGGCAACTCCAATGCCGTATCCGCTGTTGCCCCTCATGAGCCGTCTGAATAGCCAGCTCATGCTTCTGACGCAGCCGCGACATGTGGATTCGATTTCACGTCGCCTGAAACTACTATTGTCAGACCTCGATCGACTCTCGGTATCGCAACATCATCGACGCCATTCGTCCCAGCCTTCAATACTACCATCGCCTATCCAGGAGCAACTGCTGCCTATCCTTACTCGCCTTAACCCATCACTGCCCCAGATACCACATATTTTGACGCGCCTCAGGACTCTTTCGACGCTGCACAGTGCTGCGGGCGAGTTTCAGGGCGCGCTAATAGGTTTAGAAAAGGAGGGTGTCAAAACTCGTGATGCACTTCGCGACCTTGAAGGTGCACTGTCCAAGGTGGAAGAAAGCGTGACGGAAAACCGGGCGCTGGTAAAACAAAATGTCGAGGGGCTTGAGAGACGCATAGATGAGCTGGCTGGCCGCCTAGACAGTTTAAGTCAATAAATAATATAGGGTATACAATCATCATCCGGGTCCTAGTGAACCATACTTACTGTTCGAAGTAGCTTGGAGGGTGACCCACGCTTCTGATGTGTTGCTCCCATTTCACTGAGACACTGGGCGAGCGACGGGGGCATGAGCGGAGTCATTGGCGAGAGTCGGGCGTCATTCCTATCATGCGCTCCACCATAGCCTAGGATGGTCATCATCTTCCGCACTGTGGCGACTGGCTGAGCTCTACCTGTGCCTGATCCCAGTCGAGTCCCTCCTCTTCCTCCTCCCATCCCCCTGTCACATGTCCCTCCCCAAGTCCCCAACCCCCCATGCTCGAGCGTCCGCCCCCTTCAATTACCTCCGGGCTTCTGCATACATCCATCAGTTGCCTCTTCACCTCGCTTTCCCTGTCCTCTTACCGCAGTGATTCTAGTATCTCTCGCTCCCGCTCATATAGCATCATGTTGAACGTGTTCCCCATCCGTGGTGTCTCTTCCGCGCTTTCGTCTTCCAACCCTGAAAGATTTAGTTTATTCGATCTTCGCTTCTGCGCTATTCGTCCTCGTCGGTCTCGAGGCTGCCCCTCAGATAAGAAGCTCGGCGTCTTGGTCTGGCCGCCAATGGTTAGTTTTGGTGTTGATTGCGCACCTGGGCTGCGCACCACGCGCAAGAGGTCTGCGATAGCTGCCTCGCCAGTGGAAGCCTGTGCTCCAGATGTCGCTAACACGTGCACAGTCGGACGGTATGTACTTTGTGCAGATAGAACCAGTAACCTGTCACGGTATGTCTGTAAAAAAAGGTTGTACAATGCGTCAATCAACTTACATCTGCTGTAGGCGTGGTTGGTGATGTGCAGCGCTCTCCTGGAAATTGTCTTGTCGATTGGGCAACGCCAGTCGCGCGTACAACCGCTCAAACAGAGGTAATATAACTTTATCCCTGAAGGACCGCAACGCAATAGAACGCACGTCAATGTGCGTAGGAGAGACGTTATTAATGGAAGATGAGAGCATTGTCTGAGGCACGGTTTGTCGAGGCGGAGATGTTGCTCTATTGTGGGCCTTTGGTGGCCGATAAAGAGAGGAAAGTAATGGATCTGTTTGGAGAGGTAACAAGACCTTTATGTGCAGTTAGACAACTGTACCAAGCGTACCGTCATTATCTTACCCCTTCGACATAAGTCAGCACGTTGTCCCAGAAGAAGCCCCATATTTCGACGACTCTAGCAACCAACTTTTCGTCTTCAATCTCCATGAGCTTCGCATTCAGTGTGACCATGCCAGACGCAATCAACTCCGATGTGTCCTGCTCGAGTGTCACGAGGGCGCGAGGTGGTGATGATGACACGACAGTCTGAATGTGTCGTTTAACCAGCGTGTTCAGATCCTCTCTGACATGCAATGGTATTTGATCTACAAAGCAGAGAGATGAGTCTGGTGCACTTACATTGGTATTCTTAAAGGTTCGCCGTTGAACAGAGGCAGAACGTGTATATGCAATGATCGCCAAGGGTCATTTGACGACGACTGTGATATGGTTGGAGCAATGATGCTTGGAGCTGGGAGTGCCAGGGAGGAAGTAGAAGGGGCAGAAGCAATGGAAGGTGCAAGGGGCGATGATACACCAAGTCTATGCATTTCTCTTGTCACCAGCTTCGAGTCGTACGTGCGGTTGTGGGAAGTCTATTCAATAGAGGGATTACATGAGTGGACCAAGGGATGAAAGATAAACTTACTTTTGAAGGCGAGACGTGGGATCTGAGGGCGCTGGATGCACTGGATGAGGAAGCCATGGTTGACGAGGAGGAAGGTGGAATGGAATCGCTGCGGTGGGAGTGAGGATGCAGCAAAGTCGAGGAGGAAAGCTTGTCTGTGAGGAATGCGAGGCGGCGTGAGGAGGACGAGTCAGGGAAGCTGGTGTCCTGATGGTAAGTGGCGTGCGAGGGACGAGGCGTGGCATCGGTGGAGGAGCGCTGGTGTGTTTCTTCAGGCTCTGGCGACCTTCTCGCCTGCTCGTGCGATCTCCGGGGCGCGTGGATGTGGGCCTGTATCGACGACCAGCCAGAGACCATCAGTCAGTTGAGTGTTGGTTTCTTTTGAAATTTTTCATGTTTTCCCCGGCGTCGCCAGCAACCAGCAACCAGATAGTCTGCCATCCATGTTTCACATCGCCAGATCCACCAGGCTGCTCTCACCAGCTTACCGCCATTTCACCGTCCTCGCTTTCGAATCCTCCGCAGATGATTCATGTGCTGCCGTCGTATCCTCCTCCCGCGCAATCCTCTCAAACGTCGTCATAAAGCAAAACCACCTGTAAGATATCCTCTTTCCCCGAATTCTGCTGTCTTTTTTCTAAAGTCTTAAACATTTAAGACACGAAGTATATGGAGGTATTCACCCCGCCGTTGCAATCGAGGCGCATCAGCGCAACATGGTACTACACTACCGTCCTGCACACGACAACTAATCTTTACAACTTCCTGCAGCCAATAGCCGTAAGACGAGCCCTGACTGATGCCAAAGTCGACCTCGTCAAAGATATTGATGGTGTCGCTTTCACCCGAGGCCCAGGTTTGTCCATCTTGTCTCGTGTAATTTTGCTCACCCGTTCAGGCATTGGGGGATGTCTCAGTGTCGGTTCAAATGCTGCCAAATCACTGGCAGCTGCTCTCGGTAAACCCTTGGTCGGAGTACATCATATGGTAAACCTACCTACTTATCGGCCCTCGACTTACTTTTCATATTGCCTGTCTCCGTTTCAGCAAGCCCACGCATTGACACCACTGCTTACAGTGTGGCCTAATCCACCTCAGTTTCCGTTCCTCACTTTATTGATATCAGGGGGTCACACATTGTTACTGCTAGCGAAATCTTCCGCGTCCTTCAAAATATTGGCTACCACCTCTGACGAGAGTATCGGCCGCTCTTTCGATAAGGTTTCGCGTATGCTAGGCTTGAATTGGACAGCTTATGGACCTGGTGCCGCGCTTGAACAATTCGCAGCAGAGGACTCTTTCCAGGACGACGGGGCGCCTGGCCATATACCTCCATTTCCGCGTCCAATGCCTGGCCGTTTAGCGTTTTCGTATGCTTCTTTCCATTCTCATGTCGAGCGCTACCTCTTTGCTTGTGGCGGTATTGATAAAATCAATACAGCGACCAAACGATCGTTGGCAAGAGCTTTTCAGGAAGGTGCTGTTGCACATCTATCGGATAAATTATCACTTGGAATGCTTTGGTGTCGAAGACAAGGTATTAGAATCGATACCGTCGTCGTCAGCGGTGGCGTGGCTAGCAACTTCTACCTTAGACAGCGGTAAATATTCACGCTGTGTCATTTGCTTCAGTGTTTTGACATTGGGTTAGCCTTTCTTCATTCGGGGCCTTGATTGGCCAACCGAACATTACATTCGTTTATCCTCCTCCAGAGCTATGCACCGGTAGGCTCATAAACTTCGCTTACTTTCAGGTGTTTGCTGATGCAACAAAAGATAATGCTGCCATGATTGGGTGGGCTTCGATGACGCGGTTCCTCGCTGGTGATCACGATGACTATACGATTGCTTTACGACCAAAGTGGAGCATTGAGGAGCTATAACGTGAACGTTATATTACTAGTAGGACGCGTCATGTCACGTTTCACGTGCTATGTGTAACGTGTAACAAGACTACTACGTTCTACGTTCTTGCTCAGAACCATATGCCTGCTTTCTTGCCGCTTGGAAAGCGTAAACGTGATTCGTCCACCTGTGACCATGAGTTAAGCTGCGCAGATCCTGTACGCGGTGATGCAGTCGAGAATCCAGACGTACGCCACATATACTGGATGGTTCAATGGTAAATACCGTATTTCTGTGCAAGTTAATGCTGACAACTAAAGGCGGAAGCCTCAATATAAGAAGCATAAGACATGGGATGGAGATGGTGTCCTAGTGGTTGAAGGTTTCAAAGCTGAGCTATATGATTCCGACGGTAAAATGTATTGATGTTCACCTTGATTTCAGTCATATAACCGTTACTTACCTTGTTAATTATTTGAGGATTTCCTCAGGGAAGGCCCCAGCAATATTGTCGCAAGACAGCGTTTTCCGTATTGGAGACAAAGAAGTTGAGTTCGACAGAGCTCTTACGTCGGAGGAGTACTCGTCAGGCTCTTGCTTTGCAAGCCAGGCTTCTGAACGGGTTTCATCTTTTAAGGAGATGGATGGACAAAAGCCATTTAGACCCCTTGTGATGGCTAATCCCCTTGCTGACGTTCGTACGGAGAAAGCGGAAATTCGTCCAGTGGAAGCTTCTATCGTTCCTTTGCCAAATAACATCACTGCAACAACTTTAGCACGCGGTTGCTTGATCTCTGAGCGAAACCAATTCGGATTGAAACCAAAAGAATGCAAACCTTTGTATGCGATCCGATCTCTGACCATCGATACTGCTGAAATTTCGTCAAGACACGACCCACATGCACAAGGTGCTGTTGTTATGAAAAATCCTCTCCACCATCACCAAGAAAGCTCTACCGAGCAGTGAGTTTCCTTCACATCTTAGCGCAGTGTTCCACCATTGTATAGAGGATTATCTCTTGTTCCTGTGGTGCTCGACCCTATCCTTGTCAGCCGAATGCGACCCCATCAGATTGATGGTTTGTACAATTTCTCAATGCGCTTTTGCTTTACCGACCAACTTGACCAAGGCGTCAAATTCATGTATGAGTCAATCATGGGTCTACGCAAACACGAAGGTCATGGGTGCATATTGGCGGATGAGATGTAACAAATTCAAGAATTTGACTATGCTGTGCTAATCCTCGCCAGGGGCTTGGGAAAGAGTTTGCAGGTTCCGATACGACAGCTTCTTTGGCATTTGTCTAATTGCATTTATGTAGACTATATGCCTTATCTGGACCATGCTAAGTAATTGCATCGCCTCAAATTTAGATTTTTGCTTACTTGATGACTAGAGCAGAATGCTTACGCTGCAAGCAGTTCGTCCGCGAAAAAAGTACTCCTTGTTTGTCCAGTCGGTCTAATCAATGTATGGCATCAATGGATTGCTCTTTGCCGTTCCTAATACATTCATCAAGAATTGGAGAGCTGAATTTTATAAATGGCTGGGCCGTGATCGAGTGAATATTGCTGTATGCGACAAGGATGTGCAAGTGGCCCAAATATTCGCTAACACGTCAGTCTTACTCTTCATCTCCACTGCTGAAAGCTAACTGTCATTCTCAGGAAGACGCAACAAGTTCTTATAACTGGCTATGAAAGGCTTAGAACAATCACGCAAGTTGTTTCTATCGCATAAAGTTGAATTTTCATATGGCAATTGATTTCAGGAAATACCTATCTGTCTGCATGTAAGCACGAAGTCTCCGCTTATTGCAACCCTGATATTCTGTTTATGTAGGCCTCCAGTAGACTTGATTGTATGCGACGAAGGTATACCAATACGGTATGCAGGGTCCCTACGCTGCTGATAACATTGTAGGTCACAGACTAAAGTCATCTAACAATAAAACAAGAGGAGCCTTTGGGGTTTTCCGGACGCAACGAAGGATCATATTGTCTGGAACGCCAATACAGAATGATTTACGTGAATTTCATGCAATGGTCACATATTGCCAGTTAATTATAGCTTGATGCTGACGCCAATTTGCAGGCAGATTTCTGTAACCCAGGATTGCTTGGTATATCCAAACTCATAAGTAGTGTTATATGCTGAAGTTGTCGATGCTATCTTTCAGATGATTATGCGACATTTCGTCGTGTATATGAGGTTCCAATCCTCAAAGGTCGGGCACCCTATGCAACGTCGCTGGAGGTCGAAGCTGGTAAATTACGATCAGCCCAGGTAATGTTCTCTCAATTCATTGCATAGGTTATTTACGTCTTCCGGGAAAAGCTTCATGCAGTTGCAAAGAGCTTCGTTCTTCGGCGTGACATCAGTGTATTGCAAGGCAAGCTGCCTCCAAAACGTTGTGTTCTTTTCGTACCATAATTCTGTATGAAGAATTGACATTGCAATACAGATGAATACGTCGTCTTCGTCGCTCCGACGTCGTTACAACTAGCCTTGTACGATAGTGCAGTCCAGCCAGAAAGGATAGATGATCTTGTTGAAAGGTCCCGTTCGGAAAGTCTGCCCGTCATCAATATTTTAGTCAAAATCAGCACTAGTCCTGTACTACTCAAAGCCACAATCGATCATAACCGGACAGCTCCGTTGACAGAATTCGGAAAGGATACTTTCAGTCAGCTAATACCCCTACTGCCAAGAGATATGGATGCTGGCGACGTTTCACTCAGTGGTAGATCATAAATTCATAGCCTAAACTCGTCGCACTAAATGTTGTCCCATCCAGGTAAACTGATTGCTTTATCAAAGTTACTGCACCTTTTTCGCCAGGTACGTTGAATAGAGTTGTGAGTCTAGTGTTCCCTGTGATTTCGTAGGCAACAGATGAGAAATGCATAATCGTTTCACACTATACATCAACACTTAATATTCTTGAAGTATATTGTAAAAGGAAAGGTTATTCCTTCCTTCGTTTAGATGGGTGAGTACGTTGTTCTTGCAGTTGATAGCTTCTAAATCATACATGAGGCAAACCACGGCATCTAAGAGACAAGAGAATGTTGATAAATTCAACAAGTGTTCGCAGGAATCATGCTGTGAGTAAAGCAAAACTTTAATACCATCGTCCCTTCAACAGAAAATAGTTCTTTTCTTGCTAAGCTCTAAAGCGGGTACGAATGGTTCTCCCTGATCGAGTTCTTACTCATCATTGGAGCATCCTAGGGGGCGTAGGTCTTAATCTTACTGGTCATTTTTCCCTACTTGAATCTATACCCTCTTTTATTAATCTAAATTTAGGTGCCTCTCGACTCTGCCTCGTAGATTCTGATTGGAACCCAAGGTACGTTGGTCGACAAGATTACACTTATTTAATTGAATTAAAATTTTCTAGTCACGATCTCCAGTCCATGGCTCGATGTTATCGGTATGTATCACAAGTTCTCAATCGATTTAGTTACCCGGCTGAGTGACTTCGAGCGATGGGCAAAAGCGTCAGGTGTTCATTTATCGCTTTCTAACGACAGGAACGATAGACGGTACGAATGCGCCTTACCACCACTAGATGAACTAATACTGGTCTAGAGAAGATATATCAAAGACAAATAACAAAGCTTGGTCTCAGCGGATGTGAGTTTCCAAGATTGGAGCCAATCTTCAATATGTCATTAACCATTTTCAGCGCTAATTGGGGTGACTCCAAACGAGTTTTGAGGATTATTTCTGTCTGAATTTTTTATACAAGGACGCTACCTCGTCAAAGAATGACTCCTTCACGAAGAACGATGTAAGCTCGATGTCCTACCGTATTTGCCGATTAACTAGAAGTTAAACAAAGCTCCGCGATATTTTTCGGGTTCATCGTGACACAAATTGCAATACACATGACTTACTCCAATGCGCGTGCAGTGGATCAGGCGTCATGGACCCAGATGTGTCTTTTAATGAGAACACCTCCAATGAAGTGCAACAGACGAACTTCGTTATGGCGTCACAAGTGAAACCAGACGTTAACCAGGTAACACTCATGACTTTATCAACCAGAGTTTGGCTTGCTGATACTCACTTTAGAAACTATCATTAACAACCTTACGTGAATGGAAACATTTCGATTGCTCCCAGAACGCAACGAATTTTGTGATGCGGGACGAAATGATAAATATGCTTATCGCCGCTCAAAAGCGGAACGACTCCCCACAGGCCGGAGGCTGCATGGAGGGTGGTGATATATCATTTCTGTTCGAAAAAAGCTCCATAGATACCGAGATGTTGGAAAGCACATGATAACTGGTACCAGCCGATTACTGAAAACCATACGTGCCAAAATCACAATTTGCAAGGTTCACCCTTTGTAATTGTTCTAGCGACCCCGGCATAGTCGGGTAACCCGATTAAATTGATCCATAAACTGCCTGACCGTCGATGACAGTGGCTAGTACTTGAGTACTCAGAATCTCACTGGTTGGGATCGACATTATATCGCGGGACAGAATGACAAAGTCTGCCAACTTCCCAATTTCGAGGGAACCGAGTATATCCTCCCCGAAGGAGGCGTATGCAGGATTAATTGTCAAGCCTCAGAGTATTTTGAGATGATTTGCATTGTTGCACATATTATTGACTTACCTCTCAAAGCCTCGATGCGCGTAACCTGTTGCTCGGGGAACCTTGTTATATGTGAATAATCAATAGGTTGAAAAAGTCAAGTAGTTGTAAGACGTACCATCCCTGGGACCCATGAGGAGAGTCCCCATCGTAGGATAGCCGAGTGATGGCAGCGTAAAAAGTTGCCAAAGGATTTGCTGAAGCAACCGGAAAATCGGAACCAAAAGTGACTAGAGCACCACTATCGATGATGGATCTAAAAGCGTACAGGCCTTTTACTCGCTCAGGCCCCTGTAATGGTTGATTAATAGAAGGAGAATCTGGTTGAGTACGACTTACCAATCTATCTTGCGCAAACCACATGTCCTCTATACTGCACATAAGAATGCATTAACATCCATGTACAGCAAAGATTTTTCTAACTCACACATGTGTAGGCTGGACGCTTACAATAACTTGACAGATCACAATCAGCATTTTATGGAAGCATTAATGGATGGCCCCACCTCCGAGTTTTCCAAGGCGATGCATATCAGTTTCGGAAAGTATTTGGGCATGCTCCAAGCGGGGCCGTAACGCCCTGACGTTTGCACTATCCAAAGCGGCTTCAAATGCATCTAACACAATACTATTTGCCCTATCGCCAATGGCATGGACGTTCTAAATGAAGCTGAGATTTTTCACCGTTGGGTGTGGTAATATGAAATTACCTACGACTTGCCAACCCTCTCTCATGTACTTGGGAATAATGTCATGGAGTACTTCAGGATCTATTCTCATAAAACCCCTGGTACTTGGATTATCAGCATATGGTTCGAAGAGCTGTTTTATGATTAATTATGATATACCATAACAGATATCAAGCCTACCGCGGCTCCACCAGATCTAAGAGCACCTGTGAGGGGTGAATTGTCATACTTAACGAATGAATAAACTACAACACCATCAGCAAAAATCTTGATGCTTCGGGCTGTGAGCCTCCGATTCCCTTGTCTGATTATCTTCTTGGCAGAATAACCTCGTTCTGGTTCCTCCTCGTCAAAGAACGTCATACCATAGATACGAAGCTACGACGTGTCAAAAGTTGCTTATGATTTAAAGGTCGGTCCTCACAGGTAAAGCGTTTTCATCTGCCAACCTGGATCGAATTAACAAGGGAATTTCTCAAGGCACACACACAAACTTTTTGAAGAATTCGAGGGATTGCGGGTTAAGTCCTGCATCGTGAATGCTTGTTAAGCCATACGATATGGCATCCGTCATAGTGTAATTGAATCTTCGCAGCAGATCGGTATGAGATGGGGTTGGTAGTTTAACCAATTTTTGCGCATTATCCAACAGAACTCCTATAACGGACGATAATTGTGACAGTTCCGGAAGAAAGCTATGGGTTAATCAAAGAAACCAACCGGTTGGACGGCCATCATCGCCCCGTATGATAAAACCGCCTTCGACTTCAGCGGGGAGCGGAGAGATGCTTTCAAGCACTTTAGATGAAGTCCAGATTGAATGCCAATCTTTACTCTGCAAGACGATTGGTCGGCCTCTCACGATTGGATCTGCATCTAAATCTGCCTGAAAAAAGTCAATGCTGAAAATGATCCAAAGGTACAAGACCAACTGCAGTGGGCCACTTGGACGCTGGCCAGATGGTGTGATCCCAACCTCCACCCGTTATGTATTTAGATGTATCGTTGAGAACATCTGGGTTGGCTAGTATGAACTCTCTTACACGTGCCACCGTCTCTGAAAATCCATAAGACCTGTCCCAGATGTTTATGATGTAATAGATACCTTGGACGTTCCTGGTCCCTTCCAGGGGTATTGCTTTAGCGGAGCCGTACTCTAAAATATGTGCGTGCGAGTCTGATGCGGTGTCAACGAGAGGAAAAACAAAGTGTAACTTTTTACTGCACCACTAAAACCGGGCACGATGATTGCGTCAGTAGGAATGAACCGGACGTCCAAGGATAACCAACGACTCCAGTGTGATGTGACGTTTCCTGTTGGGAATTTAGATAACGGCAGGGTAGGGCGAGCCATGACTGACGAAGAGAACCAACATCGACAATGTGATTATTGCGGACGACGATGCACTGAACCAGAGTATTGTGCTCGTCGACGGTGTAAATCTTGTTTCCTTCGGAGCATAAAGCATAGGATTTTTTGGTAAAATCCAGCAGGCTGGGATATGAAAGGCATCCGAGCAAGACAAGGGCAACTAGAGCCTTCCAGGAGATGGCAGGAGGGGAAGATGGTTGTTTCATCGCGAGCTCCCTGGGAGCACCGGTGGCAGGCTTTTTTATAAATTTTTGTACAGCAATTTTCTAATAATTTCACGTCGCTTCCTTTTATGGATTGGCAGCCACGTCAACGCATGCTCTCTCTCAATACTCATCGTGTCCTTGCCTATTCCCTCCTGTCTCTCCTCGCCGTCTCCCTTATCGTCCTAAATGCATTGAGGAACTACAGTAACTTCTACTCAGTGGCAATTTATCTCTCAAAAAGCAGCCGAAGTGTCCTGGTGCGTGGTCGACATTTCTTCCCCGTGCTTGCCTGGACACGTTGCTCAGGTGCTTGCAAATTTTGGTTTTCTCTTGGCCTTGCTCTGTGGTCATTTTGTACAAAGGTTGTTTTTTGGTGCACTCCGCCCCGCCGAAGTTGAGGTACTTTTTGCCATCTCATTCTCATTTTGAGTCTAACCACCTAATAGCGCTTGTACGATCGCCTCTGGTTCTTCATCACTGAATCCCTTCTGGCATTTACAATCTTCCGAGATGAATTCGATATCCCATTCGCCCTCATGTTCGGCTTCTTGCTTTTTGTCAAATCGTTTCATTGGCTTGCAGGTGATAGAATTGAATGGGTATGCCACCCGTCTATAATTCAGGAAGGCTACATGACATTGACATGTTCTTGAGATGGACCAAGTGCCATATCCAGGTCCACACATTCTGTTTCACATTAGGATGTCTACTTTATTCCTTATCTTATGGATCACTGATTTCGTCATGTTCCTTATTGCTGTGGAGAGTACCCTTGCAAATGGGGTAGGAGGAATGGTTCTCTTTGCGAGCGAAGTATGTGTCATTTCTCCCCTGGCCAAATTACATATCAACATATCCACATGCAGTATGGTATCTTGGTTGCCAGCGTTATGAATACCATCAGCAAATATCTGCTTTCCGTGTATGATTTACGCAGGGCAGGTCGTCGAGGGGGTGAAAATGCTCCGCCTTGGGAAAACAAGAGTATGTGGGTTTTCTATATTGAACTAACCACTGGTGGGTCCCATCCAACGTTTCTTCAATTCTCCTTAACATTTCGTAGATTTCTTGAAGTTAACGACTTATCTCATATTCTTCCTCATCATCATCGCATTCTATGGTCTGCCACTGAACATTGTTCGTGATGTTTATATTACTGCGAGATCATTCATCACCCGTCTTCGAGCCCTACATCGTTATCAAACGGCTACTCGTAACATGGATCAAAGGTATCCAAATGCAACAGAGGATGAGCTGGGGGCGATGAATGACAGAACGTGCATTATCTGTCGGGAAGAAATGATTGCTCAGGAAGCTGGTCAAACGGATGTGCGAGAAGGTCCCAATATCACCCCCAAGAAGTTGCCTTGTGGACACGTTTTTCATTTTCATTGTTTGCGATCATGGCTTGAGCGCCAACAGAGTTGTCCCACTTGGTGCGTCGCATGTATTCTACATGGCATTACTGGCTAACACTCCCTAGCCGTCGAACTGTGTTAGATAACAGCCAAACTGCACCTGGTCGGCTCCCGCAAGGACCGGACCCACTGCCGAACCCGGCCGCACCCGAGGCTAATGGACAACCAAACAATCTGCCTGGAAGAAATCCACTAGCGTTTTTTGGAAGATTTTTTGCCCCTCTGCAAGGACCTGGAGGACCCTTCTTGCCCAACAACCCGGGTGGTGGGCCAAATCCCGCGCCTGTACCAGCTCAAATGCCACAAGAGGTCCTTATCCAATATCGTATCCAGTATCAACAACCGCAGCTAGCACCGCCTGACCCATTACGACCACTTCCTCAGTTTCTCGGATTTCTTGGACCTGGGGGAGTTTGGCAGCCGTGGCCAGCGGCAGTTGAACTAAATGGTCAAGGACGAGGCGCCCCCCTCAACGGACCAGGGACAGGACAAGCCTTGCCAGATTTCCATCGTGCGGCGCAAACAGTGAATACCACGAACGATGCCACGACACAAAATCCAAGAGAGGCTGCGGGACTGGCGGCTCTGCGACGGCTCAACGATGCACCACGTAACATGAACAACAGTACAAGCAGCTCTTTGGCAGGAGCATCATCTAACCACAGGGACAGTGCGGATAGAGCCGCATTACCCCATCTTATTCCATTGTATGACCTGGATTCTGTCAGATCAAGTCAAAACAGCGCCTCTGGAAGTTTTCTTTCTGGAGCAGGGCCAGATGCGCGCCCTGGATTTTACGAGACATGGAACAGGAATTCGTTTAGGCTGCCAGCAGAATTGACCGATGCACAGCTTGCAACGATGGACCGGGTGACCCGAGAAGCAATCGATGAACGATTGAGAGTACTAGAGGGAGTTTCTACTGCTGTCTACCGGTGTATCAACGAGATGATGAGGATGCGAAGTGCCCTGCCCTCATCAACGGTGGCTGATGCAAATGCGTCTTCCAGGCCTCCTGCTCCGGAAGCTGGACAGAGCAGGGGAACAGCAAAAAATCCAGTTGTGGCAGGACCATCAACAGTGGACGATGACGTCGGAAAGGATAATGGATATCAAAACCCTTCAGTCGACGTTGATACTAATGAGTAGGTGGGGGGGGGGAGGGGGCAGATTTGTAACAATATGATAAACTTTTGAATTGGCACTGAGGATATTCACGCCGGTATTAGAACAGTCAAGTACTTCTCCCGTGGCGTGTGATTTTTGCCTTGAAACATGTATCATAAGTCATGAACTCGAGCGTGTGACATACCATATGTCGGACAAACCACCGTTTCCTGCACCTGGCACTTATGTGAAATCCATCAGAGAATCATCAAGGTCATTACGGCGGAGTGCAGGTATAACTGCAAGTCATTGTGCACATTGAGATGGATATGGATTAATGCCGTTGACCAATGTAGATCTCACAAGACGCAATCGAACGACTGGTAGCCTCGCCCATATTCATGTCTTCATTTGAATGTGTCTTGCAAACACATGGATTGAAGCTTCCTCTTAAATTTTCATCATACTTGGATGAACTGAACGTGCTTTCTGTGCTTTGTCTTCTGAATTTCGGGTCTGGCTACCGCGCACCTCTCCGTGCAGCTACTGGCCGCGGAGCATGGGACACGATGCGTGCTCTCGTGCTGGCTCTGTACCTGGAGTCCACTGCTGGGGAACGGGATCTGTTGTCATCTGATGGCATGCAAACTATTCAAATGGTCAAAGTGGCAGAGCTGCTCCGGTTAGACTTGCACGTTGAAGAGCCGCATAAGACTTTACCAGGAGTAACCGTCGGAAAATTGGGTGGGCCTCTATATGAGCTAGTAAATCTGCTCACGGGTATCCTTAATGAAACGGGAAAGCTACTGGTGGAGTATGGTTATCCTAGCCTTGGAAGCTTTGTGATGGCAGCACTAGAAGAAGGCAGGAAGGCAGGGGAAGGAGGGAAAGAGGTGGTGCTAGAACGAGTAAGAAAGACAGTAGAATGACAGCGATTGACTGACTGATGGATGGATAGATAGTTCGCGCGTTTCCTGGGTTCCAGGACATGGCGATTGTTAATGAACATCCTATCTACTGCTTCAAGAAGGCACTGTTTCTAATACATGCGGTACGCATACAGTTTGGATCGCTGAAACCAGCGCCGTTTTGGGTGGTGGATACAATGGACATCCCAGTGTTCGCAGACAATATGTTGCTATCGACGATGATGCACTTTGGGGTGATTGAGGCGGGGCGGGTGACGGGTGGGGATGTGAACCGGGAGGAGGGGTACATGCTGCGTGCGGCAGCGATTGAGGCTGGTGAACAAATTTCTGCAGCGACAGGGAAGCTTGAGACGGAGGTAGACATGTGGCTGCGGGGGATCAGCAAGGAGAGGCCCGACCTGCGAGCTGTGGCCGAGCGGGAGACAGTGTTTTATTAGTGTCACGTGGTCGTGATGTGACCACGTGATGTTTGATCACGTGAAAGTATATGAGCTTGCCATTTGCAATGGCAAAATCAAGGCCGGGATCGCTCGCTCTCAATAACCCATCGCTTGCCGACATCCCCATGCTCTCTCCATGTTTCATTCACTCTCACCTCGGCGTCGCAACAGAGCAAGACGACGAATATTGCAGCATTACGCGCCGCCTTGCAGAGACAGCAGTCACCGTTCGCGAGATGAGCAAGCAACTAGGTGCCCCCGCTCCTTTTCCGTCCTGTATCCTTCTTATCACCATGCTAGGCGGAGCCCGCATTCACTCTAACATCCAGACCGTCCTGATCGTCACAAAAGCCCGCGATAACAGGCTGATCAAACTCACGCGCAAGCTGGCCCTCCACCTTATGCTGAGGCCGCGTAATAACCACAAGCGAGGCCTTATCGTGTTTGTGCCTTAGATAGACCCCTGTCATTCTCACTCATCCTGCCGTTAGTTATGTCGATGCTCAGCTTCAGCACTCCAGGCGGTTCGACGCCGCCGGCATACAGCGCGATCACCCTGAGCTCTTTGCCCCAGTCCTCCAATTTCGCAACTCGAGCTCACCCTCATCGCCGTCCTCCATTTCAAGTTCGGATTCAAGCGATAACCAGGATGGTCTCCTGCGCTACTGGACAAATACAATGTGCAGTCAATCTCCCAATTTATTCGACTTTGTCATTACGGTAGGCCAACCGTCGTTCCATTGCCTTCTCACACTCAGACTGGTGTGCAGCTTGGAGGCGATGGAACCGTTCTTTTCACGTCTTGGCTTTTTCAACGCATCGTTCCTCCAGTCTTATCCTTCGCTTTGGGTTCTCTCGGTTTCCTCACCGTTTTCGACTTTACCGACTATCAGTCTGTTGTGGATGCTGCTGTTGACACAGGCATTCGTGTCAATCTCCGCATGCGCTTTACATGTACCGTTTATCGCAGTATCGCCAATGAAATCGGCAAGAAGCGCAGAGCGGTCAAGAAAGGTGACACTGGTGAGATCCTCATGAAGAATGTCGAAAAGGACGGCTGGGAAGCCCTGGAGTGTGACTCGACTTGTTCTTCCTTGTCTGCCAGTGCCAAAGACAAGGAAATCATGTGTTATTCTACACGTCCCGTAGAATCCTTTGAGGTCCTCAACGATCTTGTCATAGACCGTGGGCCAAGCCCGTATGTAAGTTTGCTGGAGCTCTTTGGTAAGCCACTTTCCACTGCTCTGACACGCGCAGGACTGGATGTTAAATGACATAGGCGATGAACATCACATGACAACGGTGCAAGGTGATGGCCTCACTATCGCAACACCAACAGGCTCAACTGCTTACTCGGTAAGCGTTACTGAACACATATGCTGCAGATCATTGATTACCGCAGTTGTCTGCTGGAGGATCCCTCGTACATCCAGAGATACCCGCCATTCTGATTACTCCAATATGTCCTCATACGCTCTCGTTTCGACCTATGCTCTTGCCTGACACGATGGAATTGCGTGTATGCGTCCCGTATAATTCTCGTAGCACAGCTTGGGCATCATTTGATGGTCGTGGACGCGTTGAACTTCGACGTCAGTATGATCGCTTCTCATTCTTTCTTCATCCAAAGTGATGCAAATCGACAGAGGGAGATCATATCAAGATCACAGCATCAAGGTACCCTTTCCCAACCGTCTGCGCCGACAAGCAATCTACAGACTGGTTCCAGGCCATTACTCGAACACTCAAATGGAACGAGCGAGAGAGGCAAAAGTCATTTGTTGTTGTGGAGGAAGAGAACCCAATCCTTCAGAGGCGCCGAGACGATGTGCCAATATCCCATCCAGCTGGAAAGTCACCGTTAAAAGGTATGCAAGAGGAAGAGGAGGAGGCATCAGACGAAGAAGAAACTGGATTTGATATTGATGATTCCAGTACTAATGCGCAGGAAAATACCACCGATGGCGTTGAAACATCTCATGATAGTGGACTTGGCCACGAAAAAGTAATGGAACAGGTGATGCTGAGCCGTGTTGAAAAGCTGACGAACCTCCGTGTACGTCAAGCCGCGCGTTCCCGCTCACGCTCGCGTGCTTCTCGACGACAGACCTATTCTCCAACTTCGTCAAGCGAGCAATCAGGTGTTGAGACACCAGGGCGCTACGCGGGTCCTCATCACTATCCTCCGTCTTTTCATTCACATCACGTCAATTTTGAATTTCCGGATATTCCTCACATACGACACGAAATGAAGAATGGTGCAGAAAGAGATGAGCCACAATTGAGGTTGAAAGACCATGAAACAGAACACGACAACGCTCGCACACCGACCGTAATGAATCAAATTTACAACGGCAGGTCGCCCAAGCAAAGTCGTGGATTACACCACCATGGAACCCGAGCATTCGCTGTGTTGGGCCAAGATGAAAGTGATAGTGCTGCTAGCGATGAGGGTGCATGAACGTGTTCAAATCTATACCAATTTTTTCAGTAAGCATTGCAAAACCGGATGGGTTTACGACTATTAATATTCTAGAGAAGAATGTTATACGAGATCTTGCGTTGGACCTTGGGATGTTATGGAATGTAAAAACAGATTGTTGTAATTATTCATGTGAGAATAAATCTAGTGCATCATCGGATTCGTCATGGGGTGTGATGCGGCCATTAACAGCTGTGTAGGGTTGCTTTTCTGGGTGAAGGACAGTGCGATTTGAAATGGCTCGACAAAGAAGTGTGGCAAAATTCATACTAGGCTTGACATTTGTGAGAGGATCATCGGTTTCAAGCTCTGGGGAGGATCTTGAAGGTGAGCAGTATGAGAGAGGCCGCCGAGTGTTCAATGCCTTGCGAACGCCTGGACACGGGAGGCTTGTTGAAAAGCTTCTCGTCTTGGGCTTTTTCAACGCAGGTTCGCCATACCAACATTCTAATACGGGATCCCAACTCCAAGTCGTACTTGATCTCCTCCTTCGGCGCGAACGATGATCGCGAATTTGGGATGACTGGTCTTGGCTCCCGAAACACCTATTCTCCGCTTCCTCCACGTGCTTCATCAACCTCAGACGGAAATCTTTCACAGACTTGGCACCGTCCCGCATAGAGAGAGCATGCTCGACGGGAGACGCTTCGATATGGCGAAGCGCGCAAGACCACAGAGAGGCTTCGTGATGGAGGTGGCCGTGTGAGCGCAACGCAGTAGCATACAGTTGGATCGATGATTTAAAATTATGTAGGTCACCCAAGGCCGTGATTTGAGATAGTAGTGCGTTATACGTCGTCGATTTTGGTTTGTTGGTATCCAGAAAGAGTTGAATACGAGCCAGTTGATCTGACATATCGTCAGGTGGTTGTGATAACCAATGTGTAGCAAGGCATACAAGGGCATTGCTGACGGCCAACGTGATATCTGATGCAGCTAGCTCATTATTGTGCTCCAGCAAGCTGGACAAGTGATCAAGAATGACAGCTGTCTGATCCACGTCCAGGGGATGGTCTTGGCGAAGTAAATGTTCGCACGCGATGTTCAATGTGCTATCTAAAGATTGATACAGTTCCTGTGAGATTTCAGCGTCGGACAATGAATGCAATAGTTCGCAGACACATATCATGAACACTGATATGTCATCTTGTGCCACTTGGAACACGAGAGTTGTCATTGCCTTGCATGCCCATATACGTGGAGAATTGGACGTTAGTACGGCACTTAGCAAGGCACGAACGAAGGCAGACGTGGTTAGACCAAAGGATGACCAGTGTTTACAAAGGTCAACGAGAAGCGTTTGATGGGCGGAATGGCATATGGGAGGATTCGCAGTGGTACCTGGACGACATGCGGCAAAGAACCAGGCACGCAGAAGAAGATGGGACTCGGTTTCTAAGCAAAATGCGAGAGTTACGTCCAGAAAAAGGAGGAGGAGCGAGGGATGATGGGGGCAGAGCTGTAATGCCAGCTGTACCGAATGGGCTATAACCGCCCTCCTGAATGACGTCAGCATCAAAGCAACATTCATCCATGCAGAGATTGAAGATGCTAACCTCCGGTATTGTAATGGTATGGCCTCCAACAATTCGATAGCGGGGTTTTCCTCTTCGTTGTCCTGAACTGATTCTTCGTGGAGCCGGGACCCGACGATGGTGGCACAGAGATCTGCGAGGCCAGGGACACGATCTTTGGGGATGGTTTTGCTTCCAAGTATTCTGGCAAGGGTGTCCCTGAAGCAGTCACGGAGGGAATATAGTCTGCGGGAGAGCTCGAGAGTGTTGAGGTAGTGTTTGTCGAAATGGATACGGTTTCCATCTGAGCCTGGTGGAGGAATAAGGCTGAGAGAAGGGACGTCAGTGGACTTTGAGAGGAAGGAGGCGAGAGCATTGGATTTGTTGCGCAGGGGACGCAAAGTGCGGTCAACCTGGGAAAATGAGAGCATCAGCTTTTGGCACAGCACATCCACTATCAAATAATGGCCAAAGCAGAAAACACGAGTCCGCTGCCTCTGCCCAGTGTGTTACGAGACCTGGCGCTCATGGGAGCATGGGAGGTGGAGCTGGGTTCTGTAGTGGACGGGGAAAGGGTGGCGGATGGGTCAGAGGTGGCTCTGTCGTATGAGTATGTGCGGGCGGCTCGGGGTGCGGTGGGGATGAAGGGACGTGGCCCCACAGTGGGGGAAGAGGAGGGGGGACGTGTGGAAGGGATCCGGAGAAGTCTGGAGGGGATACTGAGTACTGAGTCCTGACCAACGTCGTACGGCGTTGGCCTAGCTGCCGTCACGGGCCCTGGCGTGCCATGGGCCACGAGGACACGAGGCGTGCGGAACACGTGATGATGAGCCAATAATATAAGTCCGTTTCTCTGACGACAAGGACAACTTCCTGTTGACTGAGTCTGACTTCCCGACTGTGGCGGCGGCGGCATGTTGTCTCTCCGCCTTGCCCTACCGATCCTCGTTCTTCGCATTCTCTCTCCCACTCTCGTCCTCATCCCGGCTCTTTCTCTCTTCTGGTCCCATCCCATTCCCCTTTCGTCCAATTCTCACATCACCTCCGTCGTCGTCGCCACACGTGTTCCCCGTCGTGCCCTGATCCTCCCGGCTTTCTCTCTCGTCGCTTTCACCTATTTCCTCGATGGCATCACTTTTGTACTCTATGCTATCCTCGATAAATCTTGGCCCCACCACACCGGAATCGATATCAGTGCTGTGGTCGGCCTTGTGGCCTTTGCCGGTTCCGCTGCTCTCGGATCCTGGAAAGACATTCATGGCCTCGACGTCTGGTCTATGAAAAGGTTCAAGCTCGCCGTTGGCGCTTCCCTTGCTTTAGACCTTGCCCTCGTCGTTCTGCTGGGCCAATCCTTCCAATATGACGGTATGCCTCTCATGTTCTGACTTGCCAAACGCGTCCTGACGCGACCTCCGACAGTGCCACACATCCCCGAGCTACCACGCCTCCTCGCTCTCCACATCATTCTTCTTTTTTCGCTTCCCGCTTTCCGCGTCTTATTGCTCTTGCTCCTCTTCGCTTCCCTGCTTTATCCTCGTCTCATTTACACCACAGTGGATCCCCAGGATGACCAAATACCTTCCGCCTCTTCCCTCCTGATTCGTCCCGAACAAACCATTCATTCCCATGGTTTGATAGATTCTGACGTCCATGATACTAGCAAGTACGGTACATTCCATCCCACCAGGTCTAACCTCCAACGATCAACACCTACCACGCGCGCAGCCACCCCGGCTCCATCTACTGCGCCAGACCACAAGGTACATAGTTATCTCCTATGCTGAGACTCCTCTGATCCATTTTTGGTTAGACCGAAGCAAAGGAAATCAGTCTCGATCCCTCGTGGTCTGAGATATGGAGACGCATATGTCGCTTGTCCCCATACTTGTGGCCAAAGAGAAACCCTTCTTTGCAATTCTTAGCCGTACGTAGCCCCTCCACATCCTTTTCACAATGCCCAACATTCCAATAGGTTCTATGCATTTTCATCCTGACTCTTGGCCGAGTCATCAACCTTGCTATGCCCCTTACGATTGGCCAGTTGGTGCGCGTATTCGAACACCGTGCTCTTGGCTCCCCTTGGCCTTGGCTCTTTACCTATGTTGCCCTACGCTACTTGCAGGGCAGTGGTGGCCTCTCTGCTCTCCGTGACGTGTGTTTACTCCTTTCATTACATTAGTTCAAATTGACATCTGTTCTCTAGTGCTTGTGGGCCCCTGTCATGCAATATTCCGATCGCGGTACGTTGTTAAACTTTCCTCTTCCTCTTCCTTACTCACGAACCTTTAGAGATGTCTCAGCTATCATTTGATCACCTCCTCAACTTGTCCTTTTCGTGGCATACGCGTCGGAAGACGGGCGAAGTCCTCCGTGTTCTTGACCGTGGTGCAGCAATCAATCACACGTTCGAGGTATGTGGGGCTATTGAACTCAAATTTAGACTAAGCATTCCTAGTTGATTCTCTTCAATATCATCCCCACGTTTGTTGACATTGCTATCGCGTTAATTGCCTTCACCATTCTCTTCGAGTGGACATTAACCCTCGTCATATTCCTGGTCATGTTTGCATATGGTGAGTCGTGCGCATCGCTTATAAACGCGCTACGACACTCTTCTAGCAACCGCAAGTTTTGTGTTGACTCGCTGGCGCACACGTATCAGGCGTCAAATGAATGAACGCGATGTCGTGTGTCTTTATGTCAATCACAAAGACAAAGGAACCATCTGATCTTATCTCTAGATTACACGTGGAATCCACACAGATTGTCTGATTAACTATGAAACAGTCAAGTACTTCAATGGCGAAGATCATGAAGGTGCTCGATACAGAGATGCAATTCGAGAATATCAATTACTTGAGTACAAAGTTATTAGTAAGTGCTACGCTTTTATATTGACTACGTTATGCTCAGTCTCCTTTAGTTGCATTGAATATGCTCAATCTAGTGCAAAACTTTATCATTGTACGTGAATATAAAAATACACGAGGACAGAGGGCTTATAATAAACCTCTCGTGTGCGCAGACACTTGGATTACTCATTGGCTCTATGATCGTGGCTTATCGTATAACACAAGGGCAATTGGAAGCAAGTGACTTTGTTGTCTTCATCACATATCTGGCACAGGTAGCACAGCATGCAGTCGACTTTGAATTTCAGACTAATGATATCTCTAGTTATATACACCTCTCAACCAGCTTGGATATATCTATCGATCCGTGAACCAGTCTTTGATAGATACGGAGAAATTACTGGCATTATTGAACGAACCCACCGAGGTTAATGACAAACCTAACGCACCAGATCTCATCGTAAAGGATGGTGAAATCGAATTTGGTGGGACTCTTTCTATGACACTCACGAATGTGCTGACGTTGTATAGATAATGTCAATTTTTCATATGATGGACGAACCAGGGCACTCAATAGTGTATCGTTCAAAGTTCCTAAAGGTTCTTCTGTCGCTCTAGTTGGTGAATCTGGTGCTGGAAAATCAACCATTCTGCGCTTGCTTTATCGTTTCTATGATTTGCGTGAGGGCGAAGGAAGGATTTTGATCGACGGGCATGATATAAGAGAAGTTACTCAGAAAAGCCTGCGTCAAGCAATAGGTGTCGTGCCTCAGGACCCTGTCCTATTCAACGCCAGTATCAGTTACAATATTGGGTACGTCGGGACTGCACAAGCTTTACTCATTTGACACTTGGCATAGATATGGTAAATTCGGGGCGTCATTGCAGGAGATAGAAACCGCAGCTAAATCTGCCCAAATGCATGATCGTGTTATGACGTTCCCAGATGGTGAGTCGTGACTTGACAACTACGGCATCTCCTTAAATGTCAAAGGATATGAGACCAAAGTCGGCGAACGTGGTGTCAGGTTGAGCGGCGGCGAGAAGCAACGTGTCGCTATTGCAAGGACATTGTTAAAGAATCCTCCAATATTACTCTTGGATGAAGCTACTAGGTAAGTTCTCTCAATCAAGAAATTGACGCTGCGACATTGCTAATGATGGGGTCATACAGCGCGCTTGATACTTCGACCGAGAAAGATATTCAGAAAGCTTTGCAGAACTTGGTTCAGGGACGTTCGTCCCTTTCCATAGCTCATCGCCTATCTGTAAGCATATGATGCTCATTTTATGCAATGACTAACATGCATAAAACAGACCATTGCCTCAGCAGACCTGTAAGCCTGGATCCCACTGCTCGTAAATTCTAATGCTCAGATTATCTCTAGTATTCTGGTTCTGAAGGACGGACAGATCGTTGAACAGGGCACTCACAAGGAGCTACTTGCGCTTGACGGCATCTTCGCTTCAATGTGGGCTGACCAGGTTTCATCAGCAGAGGAATTTGCAGCCCCGATGGGCGATGATTCCAAGAAAGAGGCCGTCATTCCATACCTTCCAGCGTCTGACGAGCAGATAATACATCAGGATACTAATGTTTTGGAAGGTGGTGAGGAATCAGGAGATGGACGTGGAACTGACGGAATAATATTCCCGTCCTCTGATCCTGCGCCAGTTGAAGCAGCGGAGAACGGAGGAGGATCTATGCAGTCTCCGACAAGTACCGTATTCCCAAATGACCCAGCCCGAGCATCGCCTGTGGAATTCCCAGCATCGGATGACGCACCGGACCAAAGGACTAGCTTATCGCCATCACCTCCACCGGGGGTCACGTTTGATGCCAATTTGAGTTCACCTCCTCGCACGGGCACCCCAGATGTTGACAGCGAACCGAAAAGGAAGCGGATTTCGTCACAGAACTTTCAAAAGTTTGCTCGCAGGATCTCTATCTCGGCAAAGCGACAAAGTTCATCATTCATTCCGGCGATTCCCGGATTGAAGAGAGATAGAGATAGTTCACCGCGAGTGTCCGTGGACGATGGCCGACCTGAGGGGACAGAGAGTCCGGCAGGGAGCATTCGAAATGAAGATAAGGGCAAGAAGAAGAAGGAGAAGAAAGAGAGGAAGTCGACGGCATGAGCCGTCGCTTATCATGCATCATGTGCTGTTACGACATTTACGACCGCATGCGATCCTGTACGCCGCGCACTAGTGCCCATGTTATTGTTTACTCATCCTTACGTTGCTTGTTACTTGGTTGGATTAAAGCGGCGACACCACTGAGAGGTCATGGGACTGATGACAGCGGCGGAGTCTGAATGGAAGTCTTGCCCTATATAAACGGCCGCCCGCGAGCGTTGCCCTTTCTTCCCAACCATCACTGCTCTGCATTCTGAGTTCCGGTCTCGGTTTTCGTTCAGGACTCGTGTTATAGGTTCCGCTATTATACATAACAGGTCATCATCATGTCTGCAAAAGTCTACGTTGGGTCAGTCTGCATTCGTATCGATTCTTCCTTGCGCTTCTCCTGTCCATTGGTCATGGGGAAGCGGAACTAATAGTGGTTCTGATTGGTTGTTAGTAATTTGAGTTGGAACACGACGGATGATACCTTGCGTCAAGTCAGTGTAGTGTGGCTCTCTGAGCTCGTCTCCCGTTATTGTTGTCCGCATGGTTGTCTTATCCTGTTATGATCCTATTATAGGCCTTTGGCGATTTCGGTTCGGTGCTTGATGTGCGCAGTCTCCATTAACTGTTCCCCTTGTTGCTCTTGTGAGATAAATTGACCGGTTTGCGTAGTCTATCGTGATGCGTGACCGCGATACTGGTCGTTCTCGTGGTTTTGGATTTGTTACATACAGCTCCAGCACTGAAGCTGATGCTGCCATCTCTGGTCTGAATGATCAGGAGCTTGACGGCAGGCGAATCAAAGTAAATCTAGCCAATGCCAAGCCCTCTGGAGGTGGAGGCGGAGGAGGTATGAACCCATCTTATCTTATTGCATCCGATAGTAACGTGATCCAGGATACGGTGGGGGAGGTGGCTACAACAGCGGCGGATACGGTGGAGGAGGAGGTGGAGGAGGCTACGGTGGAGGCTATAACAACAGCGGTGGTATGTATTAAGCGACTGGGAGCAAATACATGCTCATACAAATTTGGAAGGTTATCAAGGTGGTAGCAGTGGTGGCTACAGTGGCTACCAAGGAAGTAAGTTGTATTTGCTAGAGAATGATATCTTGACTGGTGAAATTTTTAGGCTATCAACAGAGTAGTGGTTATGGATACTGAGGAGCTGCTCTTTTCTCCAATTGCGCCCAATGTTACTCTTATGCTTGCACAACTGTCTTAGATATAGTGTAAAAAAAATATGTCGACGTTGTAAATGGCCGGACAATGATGAGGCATGGATCGCTTAACAGATTGGGCGGCTAAGTGTGAGCAAAGCGGGTACTTAAGCAACCATTCCCCGCAGCAAGGCGGGGCTGCCAGTGCAGAGCAGCAGCCGCTGGCGGGGGATGTATAAAGAGGAGAGGATATCGTCAAGGATGCTTTCCGACAGACAGACAAGAGTGGCGGACAGTCAAACTGACACAAACACAAACATGGACCCACATTTGTCCACCCCGAAATTAGAAGCCAACAGCCCTTTTCTCATTCACCGATACCCAGCGTCCAGTCCGTCGTGCTTCCTGGACCCGTCAAGTATCATGACTGGTCCAGCACGCACTGCCGTCGCCCGCAAACACGTTCAGCCACCCAGGCCTCCCAATGCATGGATCATCTACCGCTCGGAAAAAATACGTTCCCTCCCTCCTCTTCAGCCTGGAGAAGCTCGACGTGCTCAGGCAGATGTTTCCCGCATGATTTCCGAAATGTGGAAGAATGAGACAGACGAGGAACGCAGTCGGTACGAGCGCATGGCGGAGCAGAAAAAGGCAGAACACCGGCAGAAGTATCCTGGTTATCGCTTCCAACCACAGAAGAAGGAAGAAAAGCAGCGGCTGCGTGAACAGATGAAGCAAGAAAGACAAAATGGCCGCGAAACCAGAAAAAATCGCAGCCGCGTGCCACTCGCATCAACGCCAACTCCCAGTTTGACTTCACAGTCCGTTACACCGCTCTACATGCCAGAAACCCACTATGGCTCTGCGGGACCCTCACCTCCACTCTCGGCTGCGCCATCGCCACGTCTTGATAACCCTTCAAGTCCGGATTCCGACGACCTCTCTACTCCCACTCCTAACGCGTCACTACCGCCGATCAGTGCTGAACAAAACGCGTCGATCCCAATTATTTCGCCCTTTGCCACGGCAAATACGGCATTTCCTGACCACTGCTGGCCCGCTACGGCATTCTCTTCTGAATGGAATCATCAAGACCGGGCGCCTGAAGACCCCATTACCGTGAGTCAATTATTGTCCGAGGATAACGGTAGAATTTACCATGTCTTCAGGAGTTTGTCTCATTCGACATACAGTCCCTTCCAGCCGCCACTTCGGAGGAATGGATGAACCATCAGCCATCACAGGAGCTTGAGGAAGCGTTACAAGCTTTCCTTTCGGCAACCGCTGACCCTTCCATCTTCCATCTAAGCAACATTGATGTTGACCATCTGACGGCTAATCCTACCGGAGAGGTACAGGTCTCTATGGGTCAAATTCCACTTGCATTCGAAAACATCTTGCCTTGCGAAAATTATACAGGCTTCGACTTTAGCAACGTGGCAGGCCCATCGTCGCAAACATTGAATAATGCACCGCTGATACCGCCTGTTGGATTGTGTTTGGACTCGGCACCAAGCGACAATGCGACATATAATGTGGAAGAATATTTGAACTTTGAAGAAACGTTTGCATCAGCAACGCCGACGGAAGCTGCTGTTGCTGGAGTTCAGGGCAGGCGGGGTAGCGTGTCGACACTATGCTCGAGCTCATATGTGCCACCGTCTGGGGCAGCATACTCGTCTACACGGCGAGTAGGGGGGACATGGAAGCGGCCGTGGGGGGTGCCAGCGAATTGAGGTTGAGGATAGTATTTAATGGTGTATTTGTAGGGAAGCTCGGGAACGGCGCTGCAGTTTGGGTGGACCACCTGGGGGTGGGTGTGAGGATGGTTGTTTGTCTGGTTGTCCAGGCCTGGGAATGGTGCAGGCCTGGGAATGAGTTGCCTAACCGAGGTGCTGCACTTTTGACACTGGATGGTCGACCCGTCGCACGAGTCGGACCCGCGCTCGCTCGCCGACCTCAGCAGAAATGCGTCCGTCATATCCACTTCAAGCTCTGACGACGCCCAAGCATTGCCCAAAGCAAGGCCCCCTCGCACTTTCTCTGCCCCCCGCTCAAAAAGTCCCATGAGCCCTCCTGTGTTTCCAAATTCTCGCTCAAAGTCCAGGGCCCGTGAAGCTTCCCCCCAGGACTTCAAGTTCGGCCCCACGTTAGGCTTTGGTTCATACTCCGAAGTGCGTCTCACTTGCTTCTTCCCCCCACTCCTGCAAATCATGTTTCTAGGTTAAGGTCGCCACGCATATACGCACTGATCAGCAATATGCCATCAAGGTTCTCGAGAAAAGCCATCTTATCCGCAAAAACAAGATGCAGACGGCTCTTGCAGAGAGAAAAGCCTTGGCCACTCTGGGCGCCGGCCATCCTGGAATTGTCCGGCTCTACTATGCTTTTCAAGACGATTGGAGGCTATGTATGCCCATCTTATTTCGCTACGCCATCATTCACAGCCGCTGAGAAAAATGACGACTCAGATTTCGTAATCGACCTGGCACGCAATGGCGAAATGCAGTCACTCATCTCTCGCATGGGCTCTCTCTCTGTCACCTTGGCGAGGTACTACACTGCGCAGTTGATCGACGCCATCGATTATATGCACAACAAAGGCGTTATACATCGGTGAGAATGGCTGTAAGCCACGTGTTCCCTCTGTTTTTCAATCATCTCCCCCAGTGATTTGAAACCAGAGAATTTACTGTTGGATGACAATTTTCGTATCAAGATCACTGACTTTGGAACTGGCAAAATTTTGGACCCGGGAGGTGCGTAGTGTTGTATTATTTGCGGATCATATTGGGATTTTCAGAGCAGCTGAAAAGGCGGAGACATGGGTAGGTACAGCTCAATATGTTGCACCAGAACTCCTCGAAGCAAAAGAGACTAGCAAAAGGTTCCATTCTTCCAAACCCGCTTGTATAATGTCGGCACTTACTCTTTAATAGCTCCGATTTCTGGGCACTTGGGTGCATAATATACCAGATGATTGCCGGTCGATTTACATTCCACGGCCTGTCTGAATACCTCACCTGGCAGAAAATCAAACGTCTAGAATATACTTTTCCAGAAGGATTTGATGGGCAGGCGAAGGATCTGATTCAGCGTTTGCTCGTGAGTCGCATTGATCCTCTTATTTACCACTCTGACTGCGATCAGGTTAGAGAACCTGATCAACGTCTAGGCGCTGGCAAGCCTGGTTCCCCACATGATTTACAAGCACTACGCTCTCACCCCTTTCTCTCCTCCATCACCTGGGATACTCTATGGTCTGAGCCGGTCCCAGCCCTTGAACCAGGTTTGATACGACGTGCACCAGAGAAAGGCAATGATATGCGATGGGAGGATATGCATTCCGCATGGGATGAACTAATATCAGGTGAAGACGAAGATGGGATCGAATGGGCAGGTGCTGTAGCCCCGGACAATGAAAAGCAGGTCGACCAGAATGTAGAATCCATTGCAACGGGGAAAGATGAAGCACAACGGCGACCCCTCGTCAGGCGAGATACGGCATCGACTATTCAACCATCATCAACGCTGATCGGACCTCCTGTCCCAGATACAATTGTGCCCAGTCCACTTCGCGAGACCATTGAAAATGCATCTTCATCTGAGGGCAGTCCCGAAAACCGAATCAACCAAAAGATGGATACCCTCACCCTTGACGCAAGTCAGACCACGTCATCAGCTGTCCCGATAGACGAGGACGATCGTGGCAGGAACAAGGTACTTTCCCCCGTACAAGGGAATGGACCTCCAAGCCACATCAACTTGTGAGCTTCAATTAAAGACGCCGATCATAGTCCTCACATATTACTAACAGTGCTTCCCTTCTGAAATTACCCGACAGTGAATACATTTTATTCAACTCGATAGTCGAAGCTTTACCTCTGCGACGGCGTGCGAGTCGGCTACTACCGATACATGTGACTTCTGGCAAACCCAAGATGCGTCAACTGATTCTAACGAATCGGCGTATTATCTGTCTAAAGCAACGTCATAAGAATCGGAATGAAATCACCATCAAATCAGAACTTGTGCTTTTTCCATTTGAGAAGATCAAAGAGAAGGATCGTGGAGTTCTAGTGAGCGTAGAACGGAAGGGTGAAAGGGAGTTTGCATTACTGACTGTAAGTTTACCTTAACTGCTTTCTGTTTGCCTGAACATAGACGACAATCCAGACTACCAAGACATTCATTTATGCAGCTCAGGATGCTGACTTGGCATCGGCATGGTTCCAAAGGATTGAAGGGGCAGTTTCAGTGACACGGACCTAGACTTTAATGATGACCATTGTAACATGTAATGTCCTTGCTACACACTTTGTCAATGATGTACGATTTTTGTTGTAATAGCAATCGTCTAGCTTAAAATATATAGTTCATTTGGTTTTTTAGCCTGGTGGCAAAAGGGTGGCATCGACCTCCCCATCCTCCTCATCTTTGTCACCCTCCTCAGGGGATCTCCTAATAGGTGTCCTTGGCATTGCCATGAGCCCTGCAAGCCGTGTCAGCTTGTGAATGATACACACAGTGGAAGCGTTACCTGTTCGAGCAGCCTCTAGTATTCCGAACGGCTTTACCAAGCTCAAGAACGCCTCGACCCTCGCTGTTTTCGCCGTCAATTCAACAATCACACTGTGCTCACTGACGTCAACTATTTTTGCTCCAAACTGCTGGGCCAGGACGGAAATGGAATGCAAGTGCTGGTGCTTTATACGAAGGGCCTCGGACGGTGTAATGGGGAAGGCCTGTTGCTCAAAGGTGTCTGCCTGACCGGTTCGTTCGGCGTATTGAACAAGTGCCGCTGCTTCACGATCTTGTTTAGAAGGCACTATTTCATCCCTCGGGTTGCGTGGATCGTGCGAAGGTCCTCCCAGGAGCTGCTCTTCAAGATACTCGGGTCCCAAAATTGAAACTTTGGCGAGCAATAATTCACGAGCAATGGTTTTGGTGTCTGTGTAATCCAAGACTGCCCATACGGGAACCTAACAAAACTGCGCGTTAGGACGAGAATAGAAATCAAGAGATGCAAATTTCTAACCAGATCTTCAAGCTGACGCCTAGCCTGTTCCACTACACCTTCCTGTCCGCTCAAAACGATGCACATACGACTCAGATCGCGGACTTCGGTTCGACAGACCACCAAGGAATCGATGTTGAATCCTCTTCCGGCAAGAATTCCAGAGACACGGGAAAGAACACCAGGCTCGTTCTGAACGAGACAGTTTAGAATATGTCTGCCCAACATCGATGTCAAAAAAAAAAAAAAATGAGATTGGGGGGACGAAAAAGAATTGATCTATACTTTTTGTATGGTTGAAGGCTGGGAGGCGGGGTGTTGTATAGAATATTGGTGACGGCCTCTTCGGCACTTCTCGGGCGAGGTTCATCTGTTGCTGGCAAAGGGCGAGGGCGGACGCGGTGGGAGCGCTTGTAATCGAGAGCAGAAGTGGAATCGTGGATGGGCCTGGGAGGCTGGGGTGGCTTTGGTGCGTCGAAAGCGGTGGAGGAGGAGGAGAATGGCTGGGATCTCAGCAGGCGGAGAGCAGGACGGCAGCGCAGCGCAAACATACGACCGCGACTTTGGATTTTTTTCACGATTTTTATTGCATTTCGTGAGAAATAAATATGAGGTCGGGTAATTCAACCGAAAAACCTCTGAATTATCTACGCCGGGCATCCTTCAGAACTTTTCGCGCCAGTGCAGGATATTCTCTCGCCTCGCCACCCCGTCCCTCGCTTTCAGACATCTTTTCCCAGTGTTCAAGACCGCTTTCCACCAATGCCCACGTATCCTCTTCGCTGTGCTCCGACACCCACCGAACATATTCGGCCTCCTGCCACCCATGCAAAGCATGAGGCAGGGGCATCGGTGACCGCACAAGTATGTGATGGAGGACAAGAAGTGGCCTCAGCCCATGGGTGAAAGCGGGATTCGTCAGTTGTTCGTTGTTCAAGAAGAGAAGCGGTCTGAAGACGGTTGAAAATAACATCTAATGTCCATCATGAAAACGTACCTCATGCCACGGAGCGCCACGTATTCTTCACCAATAAGCTCAAGACCCTGATTTCGTCTTATCTGCGAGCCTTCCGTCAAAAATGCACTGAGAATAAATTCTAATTCTGTCATGTCATTAGTCAACTGCAGCTTCCCATTTTCACTCAGGGGCTTTGTTATCGAAGCATGGAGTAAAAACGTTTGGACCGTAAACTTCACAATGGATATTGCCCTGCGAAAATGTCAGCGATACAAGGCGAGACCCGTATGTATATATGACATACCAGGTCCGACCCGCTTCCTCCAGGTTGTACCGACCTAGAATTTCCGTCTTGATAAATGAAAGCTTATCTGTAAGCTCCCTTATATAGAGGCTTGCGCCTATATCTGGGGTTGCCTGTTTTCCTAGCTCGACACGATGCACCTTGGATATAATAGCACCAATCTCGCGCCGAATGCTCGTGTTGATTGGATCTACTAGTGACTGATATAACTCGTGTAATTCCTTCATAACCTTTGAGATACAATAGCAGATCAGAAAATGCAGAGTACCAACTTGAATGCCTGGCTGAAGCACAGTAAACACTGCATCGGAATGTTCTTCCTTAAGCTGCACCAATTTGGACCAGCATTGATACAAGAATGTCGTAACTTGCGTATTTACGATTTGTTGAGGTGTCGCAGATGGTCCAATGAGGGAGAAAGCAGCACGGTCTCTCACAACCTAGGCATCCAATTAAGACGAGTTGTAGGTCCATGGACAGCGACAAACCAGGACGTCTGCTCTCGAGGCTATGTTTTTCAATACGAGAAGAACGTTCTTGGCCAGAGCTCTGACCAATAACGGGTCAAACTTCCCAGTATCCAGCTCGTTAGCAATTGAATGAGCCATGTTCAAGCCTTCTGCGGTTGAAGGAGGAGCTCGGAAACCTCCAGCAAATACTTGTCCGACGACTTCATTCATTTTCATCATTGACTTTGATAGGTAATTCGCCTCCACATTGGATAGGGCATTGAGGATAAGAACGGTCTCCGGACTATCAAGAATTAGCAATAGAGAACGAAAATAAAATAAAAATTGACAAACCTTTGATAACTTTGAGTGTAAGTTGTGTCAGTGTGGGGCGCAACTTGAGCGAAAAACGCATGAAAAAGCCTGAGAAGCTTGGGATAACCTGCACACAAGGTTTGTTGCATAAACGTCGAGCCTAGTCTCCCAGTTAGTGACCGCACCCGTCGATTGACAGTATTATTGACTTTTGATCGAATCCCGGATATACGCTTCCAATGACTGGGCCAAAGCAGTCCAGAACATGCTACTCGGTTTGTTTTCAAGTGACTAGACAGAATTGTATTCGGTCTCTCTTTCAGTATTTAAAGTATTCCGTTCTTACCTTCATGGCTTCGTCCAAGAACAAAGTTTGCGTGACAACATCTCTCTTAAGTGACAAGACATTTTCAAGCAAGTAGACCTATAACATGTGATTAATTCTACTCTCCCAGATGGAGGGGTTTTCCGGAATGAGTCTCAAGACTTCCTCCGAGAATGGTAGATGACCGTGACGCTCGCCGCACCTTTATGCAAGAATCTGTGAGATTTTCGAGTAAAGCTTCCAACCTCTCCCAGAACAATGTCGTCCACTGCGGGGCAGTAATGTTGGTAGGTTCTGTCCTAATGCGAGATTTGTAGGCGGAGGAAAGATGTGCGGCAGTTGCCACCTCTAGCAGGTTATGAAAACGTGCACGTTCTGTACCCAAGACGAGATACTTGCCTTTGGTCAACGCGTCTTTTGATAGTTTGGTAGCATCAAATGCAGCACGTACATGATCCTCCATTCCATTGACGAGGTCGGACAAGAGAGTATGAATGAATTCTGGCAAATTTTTGAGGTTGTAAGCAATCTGAAGCGATGATGCCAACATTGTCGAGTCCTTGATTAGATGGAGCTCAGATATATGTCCCGACGAAAGGTGAATACTGACTCGCGATGCCAACCCCGCATACAACATAATGTCCATAATTTGAGTCATCCGATTTTTGCATCCCTCAACTAATGGCATATAGCGATCAACTAGATCGACAGAACGGAGGGTGTTTTTGCTTGACTTGAATCCAACGTCGGCAAGCTTGTCGTCAGAATTGTAGGATACTGTTACTTGCACCAAGGGCTCATCCAAACAAGTCACTTGGAGGTTGTTCGTTATTGTTGTGGGGAATGGTGGACAAAGAACGCACGCAGTTCAGCAAGACAAAGGGCGCTTTTGGCAAGAATTCTATCTGCTTCATCACGGGATTCATGGTTCATGGCAGACAACTTTATCTCCAGCTGAGAAATATCAGACCCGAAAGACTGATCCAGTTCGGTCATTTGCACGTGCAACCGCCTTGCTAGAGTAATAAAGCGCGATATTCGACGAAGAAGATCGGAAGCCTGTTGCAAATAGCGAAGACGGGTGACATGGTGTTGCAAAGTGCGATAAGGGTCGTGGACTTTGGAACGCAGTCTTCGTCATGTCAGCATGAGAGAGGAGGAGGCTTGCGCAAGGACAACACAGACAGACTTTTCAAGAGACTTGTCCAACTCTGTGATGGATGCTCTTACAGACGTGAGCGATCCGGCAAGCGCATTCGAATTTGCTGCCTGGGCCAACAGATCCTCATGGTGTTGGAGCACCTAAAGACGATGGGCAAAGTGGGGGTGGAGATGGAAAAAGTTCTGACGCACCAGTCTTCTAATCTGCTTTGTGACATCGTCTATTCCACTGGTGAGCTTGGAAATGGTTTCGGAGATATCCTCTTTAGCGGGAGGCTCAGGAGCACTGGACTTGCTTGGGCCCGTGCTTGGATCTGTCGCGTCACCTGCGAGAATGGTATTCGCGTACTCGCTTGGGTTGAAATCAGGAGTGGCGAACGCAGCGAGGTCAGCGGATGGCATTGCCAGTGGGACCTGATATGGACTCGAGGCTGGGACTATTAAAAAGGCGCCAATTTATAAAAGGACGTCCTCATCAACTCCGTCCTCATGGCTTTCCTTCCTCAGCACCCCCAGGTCTCGTATCTCCATCCTCCTCACTTCTTTGTCGTTCAACCATTTTCTAGTTTCCCTCTCACCATGCCGCTTTCGCTTTCCAGCCTCAACCAACCTGGGGTGGGGTGGACTATTATCGCGCCCATGCCTTGAACCCTGAAATGTGAGGCTATCGATTAAGAAGGTATTGGCTGAGAAATTCATTGTGCAGCTCGTTGTATGAAGATGCTTGGCGCAATGTACGTGATCGCAACACCATCATGAACACTGGCCACGGCATTGGCATGAGTGCAGCTCGACGCTGGCATCATCATGCCTATGAGATACCTGTAAGATCCACATCGCACTCGATGCAATGCAATGATATGAATTTCTGTTGCAAGGGGGAAATAAACCGCATGTCTCCGGTCGAGATAGGCCATGCTGCTGCTTACGAAGCATATAAAACCTGGCTTCGAAATAGTGCAATGTACGAGGTAGTTGGCGAAGATAGAGAAAGACAGCGAGAAGGGCTCGTTGGCATAGCTGTTGCCGAAGGTTCCAAGTTCCCAGCACCCTTGGTCGGTAACTCATCCTTTTGCAGTGACCCGCCTGCTACAATATTCCACTCGTCATGTAGACAGGTATGCACAGTCAATAGCAGCGGATGCAGCAGCACATACAGTCACCATGCTATTTTATCAAGTACGAGCTTTTCTCTCTTTTTTTTTTTTTTTTTTTTTTTCTCCATTGACACAAATTCACTATTCTAGGGGCAAGATGATTTCTCCCGCAGTCGTTCGCGGTTGAGGGCTGGTTCCTATGCTGGATCCCAAATAATAGACCCGATGGATGACGATGGGTGGCCTGAACGCTCTCGGTCGCGCTCTCGATCCCGTTCTCATTCACGCCACGGATATCGTCACTACTCGGCGTCCCCATCTCCCCACCGTCATCGGCATCGATCACGTTCTAGATCCTATGCGGACTACCCTTCCGCTGGCATGATGCCCGGACAGATGTCGTATTCGTCTTCATACGCTGGATATCCGAGTAGCCAAAGCAGCTATAATGGACCTTACACAAGCACTCCTTGGTCAGGTCCAGCACCCATGAGTAGTTCTATGGTATCTAATCCGATATACCCCTCCCCGTATCCAAGTCAGCCATTGGCCATCCCGTATCCTGGCCAGGGGATGGCTATGAGCAGTCCTTACGGAACTCCTATTTACAACAGTCCTGGGGTTATGACCGTACCGTCAAGTTCAAGACGAAATTCCATTGGTTATCCGATGTCATACCCAGGAACGGCATGGAGTGGGGCAGCGACGGTGCCCAGCGCACAGCCGACCGTCGTGATTGTGGAGTCTAAGAGAAAACATAGGCATCACAGGCATAAATGAGTTGATTGTGAATTATGACATGTTGACTGAGAAAATGTACGAATATTGTTTTACTTGTACTTGTCAAGTATCCGCCCAAGTAGCTTGGAACTTGGAATCCAAGTCCAAGTCCAAGCCTTGGACCCTCGGACGGAAGATGGCGCCGATAAGACGTGGCAGTGCATTTCCGTGGAAACTTAATTATTAATACACCGCCCCAGGCTAGTATATAAGCTCTCAGCTCTCAGATGGAATCCAATAGGCTGGTCCTGTTCCCTGTCCCCTCTACTCGTTAGCCGATTGTATCGTGCTTCTGCATCCCCATCTGACTATTCATTTCACAATTGTTCAATTCCATACTTTCTCACGTGAAGTTCAAGATGAGCCGCGTTCCCACTCGTACATGTTGCTTTTGCGTACCTAGTCGTGCTGGTGTCATCGTAAGTAGTCTGCCAATCTACTTTCCACTCTCATCATCTATACGTCTCCAGCTATTTGCTCTCCTGGGTACTATCATAGGAGGAGGCATCACCACCCTTGGAGCCTTACGCCTCAAGCATACCGGTAAATAAAATTTAAAAAAATAATAATATATTCCCTGATCTGATGCTCATATTTTAAAGATGGCAGTAAAGTTTCTCTGATAATCGAAGTCATTGTCTATTGCATCCTAGGAGTTGTATCAGTGCTTGGGTACGACCTATGCCTGTCTTTTGAATCCTCAATACTGAAAAAAAGTTGGTACCCAAAGCCTGATTGGCGCCATTGCCAGGAAGCTTGGACTGATCAAATTCTACTTCGCAATGCTCCTTGTCCACCTCTTATTTAGCATCGGTAGTGGTGGTTACGCCATTTACCGCGTCTTCCGCGATGCACCGGCATACATAAACAGGTGTATCGGCAACCACGGTGGAGAATATGCCTCAAAAGTTTGCCACGAAGGAGCAACTATCACCAAAGTCATCGTGATCGGACTATTCATCCTCATCTGGCTCATTGAGATCTGTAAGGATGTGTTTTCTGTCAATTTGTGCCAAATCCACTAACTTGCCACAGGGGGCTGTGTCATCGTAAATCGCTACTCCAGGCAGTTGAGTGAAGAGACGGCTGCAGAACGTGTTGTAAAAGACACTGAAGCGTGGTAGGCTACTAGCAGCCCTTGTATTTCATAGAAGGATCACCTGACAATGTGAAATGGTGGTCACTTTATCCCTTAAAGCTGTTGATTGTGTGATGAACGCATTCATGATATTAGCACAGACACGGATACAAACGCTAAATTCAACAATGTCTCAAGCATAGCACAAAACTTCATAGTTCTGTAACAGTATCAGCAACTTTATGTTTTGGCCTATACTTCGACCTGACTTACCTCGACAGATTTCTCTCTTCCGTCCAGGGCAATATAGGCACCTTGCAAAATGTAAGTAATCAGGTAACGCTTAAATCGAGGGCAAACTGACCTTTCAACTTTGGACTTGCTTTTCCTGGATGGACAGCGTCTTTATAGTAGGCTCGAACAATGTACAACGGAGTGCCATCATTTTCATGGCCTCCTTCAACTGGCCGGAAGCCCAGGGCCTCGATATTGATCGTCCCATGTGAGGACACCCAACGCAGGCCTCTCATATCCCCAAGCAAGATCTCATACTGATCGATCTGCGTACAGTTGAGGTCGACGATACTATTGATCTGTTCTAACCTGCGACTCACATGTTTTTCGTCACCGCCATACCCGATGATAGCGCCTTTCTCGAACTCAGGTGAGGCCTTTCCAAGTTCTGCAGTAGAGAGTCAGGTAGAACCATGAGAAATAACACGAAAACTGACGGATGCCACCCTGGATAAATGGTCAAAATTGGTAAAAGAATTGCGAGATCCATTTACTTACATCAATCCAAGTGCGACAGGTATACATTGCGTACGAGTCCCTCGAAACGACTATGGCACCTGGAGGGATTACCTTTCCTTGAGTCAATACCCAAGTCACAGGTCCACGAGGACCAGTGCGACGGAACTCGGCCGTCCGAGATTGTGCCTCGGCAATCCAGTGCTCTCTAGCCCACTCCTGAGACTTGTGCTTAAATAAGTAGAGTTAGCTTAAAAGTAGGAGATGGGATGGTTAGAAATCTTACCTCTTCCTTCTTGTCTTTGTGGTGCTTGTAGGCTAAGAAACCGGCACCAAGGGCTGCCGCTCCTGCTAATAAACCACCTCCAATCTGGCCGAGATTATGAGATTACAAAACTTAGGGATCAGTTTCATGAACTCACCTCAAGTTTCTTCTTGTTTGCCTCGTCGTCCCACCAATGTTTCTTCTCGTCTCTAGGATCCGATCCATCATCATCATCATTGTTGTATGAGTTCTCGGGGTATGATTTCTCGGGGTATGGTTTCTCGGGTTGTGGCGAGCCTTGATCTGGGACAGCGTCGACATCGCGATGGCTTGATCAAATCCAAATTACGGACTTACCGCCGCCATATTGGGGTGCTCCAGGGTAAGGGGGATTGGACGGAGGCTGGTACGGCTGCTGCTGTTGATTTTGTTGTTGTTGTTGCTGCTGCTGGTGATAATTGCCATCGTCACCATCGCTGAGCTTTCCCCATAATGCAGGGGTCAAATCAGGCGCCCAGTCACTCTAGCATAGGTGATATTAGTTGTATTGGAGTCCGATAGGGAAACGTAAACTGCCTACCTGAGATCGATGGGGCTGAATGATCTTGTATTTGTGACCTTGACAAGGGTATGAACTTGAACGGTGTTGTAATGATAGGTCAGACACACCTTGATAGAGGACGACGTCACCGTAGTTGTATTGTGTTCCAGGTTCCCAGTATTGGACCATTGTGAGCAGAACTGGGAAGTATGGCGGTTGGCCAGGGCTTTTATAAGCCTCTCATCGCCATCTCATCGATATCGATATCGATGGTGATGCATTGATGCCCGCCCGCGTTATGGTCCGTATAAAGTTATTATTTTCACACGCCCAGCGAAATCAAACCGTCACGACAATGTCCGGGGCTGCCGCTTCCGCTGGTGCCTCCAAGTTCTCTGCCTTTTTAAACCATCCTGCAGGTGCTGCCCTGCTGTTCCAGTTGCCTTATTTATGCTGAGGATCCATACAGGGCCTAAGACGGTGTTTTTCTGGGCTCCTCTCATGAAATGGTGTTTGGTCGCCGCTGGCCTCAAAGATCTCACAAGGCCAGCAGAAAAACTCAGTGTATCCCAGAACATAGGTGCGACAACAAGTGTTTATTCTTTATGATTGTTATTTATATTTTTCCCTACAAATGGGCAGCTTTGGCCGCGACGGGCTTCATCTGGGTTCGATATTCACTTATTATCACACCTGTCAACTACAGTCTGGCAGCCGTACGTGCATTGGATTGACCTCACAGATCCCGCTTTCTAAAATGATGCCAAGGTGAACTTTTTTGTTGGTTTATCAGGGCTAAGTCAGCTGGGGCGTGTTGCACAGTATGTCCATTTAGCTTTCCTTTCCAACGTATACGCTAACTCGTGATAGTTATCGTATGAATCACCCCGAAATTCCTCAAAAACCATGACATTTTGTGGTTCGAGATTAGACTTACACTTCGAGAATAGAATCATTCATTGTTCAAAGGACTCGACATAAGGCATCCGCAAAAGTAGTCTAAGGTTTCCTGAATTTTATCGGGACCGAGAATCAGGTTCACCACTCCGTTCTTGCTGATCCTTCGCATCACTACCCACTGGCACCTCAGTCATAATAGATCTCGCAACTTGCCACCCTTGTTCTAAAAGGCCGCCGGCCATTTCAACAGTGGACTTGATGATTCGCTCTACATCGACTTGGTTATTTGCAGGGGGCTGACTAGCCTCTCGCCAACGATGGTGAGACTCGAATGAATCCCAAGGACGAGGAGTACGGCTGGACGAATGTGCTTGCGGTATCGAGGTAGACTCCATGCCACCAGCTGTTTTTGGGATCCGGGTATTTAACATATCGAAAACACTCTGGATATCGGCTGCCACATCCCCGCCAATCGCGCCACTCAAATACCAGCCTACGCCGGTGAAGATAATACTCAGAATCAATGCCCACTTGAAGAACCAGAATATGGTCCTAATAGCCCATGTTGTTGTGCGATAAATGGTCAAAAGGGCAAGATAGGCGCAAAGCAGCGTAATAAGAGGTGGAAGGATATCGTTGGGGTTCCAATCTGAGCGTGCCAAAGACGTCAAGAACGTCAGGAGGGCTAGCGAGCGAGAAAGGAGGGCGATAAGAAGGGAGTAGACCGGGGGCGGTAAGTGGGCCGCCAAATAATCGAGGGCAGCGCCGAGGAGCTCAGGCAGATCGCGGTGGGCGGAGAACATGGTCAAAGCCAAAAACGTGCAGTCTGTGGACCGACCTGGCGCATCACGTGGGGTCCATGGACCGTGCAGTCTCACGCCCTTCTGTGACCGTTGATGTGGCGTTACCACGCCCTTGCCGTCATTTCCCAGGCACTTCAGCTCTATTTTCAGCGTGGTGGCCAATCGGAGTTAATCGGCAGAATCCAAATGGGCTACGCATTTGCCTTTCTAAGTAAGTGTAAACAAATTCAAAGTCAGCGAGAGACATCAACACAGGTCAACACAGGGCAGGTTATAAGGATTAGGTATTTCCAAATTATACTCTTGACATTGCTTCTTCTCCCCACCCTGCTCTCATCAGGTCCCTTGTCACTCTGTCCCCACCCATGGCCCTTAAAAGAAAATTTGATTCTGCTCTTGACGATGTCGAGTCTAACGTTTGCTGTTTCTCCACTACCAATTCAACTTGTGTCTGACCCACAGTTCAGAAGGCGAAACAACTAAAGCTTATCCCATTTCCCAACATGGATTATTCTGACAGCGATGTAGCAATGTCCGACGTCGAACCCTACTATCCTGACCTTTATCACATACGCACCAACTCCTCTGTCAGCTCTACTTCTAGTGCTTCTATATCACCATTGATTGGAACTCGTATGTTCCTCGTGGACCTCAGACTGTATTCATTCTGACCCTGTTGTAGCTACCCATGCTGCATTTGATCTTTATCCACTTCCTTACTTCAACGATGAAGATTCCGTGATCACCGATTCACAGAGTTATTCTCACTTTGAGCCCCAGCAAACGAAGGTTCGTCTGCTACAACCTTCAACATCCTTCAAACATCATGGGTAGGTTTAAATATGAAACAACATTCCACCAGCGCTCAATTTTGTCTCTCTTTTTTCGTGACGTTCTGTAACATGCCGTTTCACAGTACCTCCTGTTCTCAAATACCAAAGCTACGAGTTGCCTGTGCTGCTGGCCCCGGTGGACAAAGAACGATGTGGAGCTTTTGCGAAGAATGTGGTGCGATATCCATGGTCGACGCCGACTGACACACAAAAATTATCACCACGATTCACGCAAGAAACGCGCAAGAACGACTGCCGCCCTCTCGGTTCTACTGATGGCATCAACTTTAACAGCTCGACCACCTAATTCTGACAGGAAAATAACGATGCTTTCACACTCATATACCTGCTGTTACTCATCTATCCTTATATCGCATGCCAGTCTTCCCGCTCCAACAACTCCGCCACCTCTATTTATGCTCGTTGTAAACAAGACAGTTACATCACGGGGCTAGTCATAGTCATCACGTCATGTAAATTATAGTAATTTGGTGAAAATGCTTTGTTCCCCTCGGGGCGCAACTCAAACATGTAACATGCAGTGATGCTGGATGCTGGATTGCAATGCTGGCAATTTGGTCTTTGAATGCGGCTTTCATACCTTGGCGGCTATCCGCTTACATTGACATTTACTCCAGTCCCGGCGCGAGGTAGAATACCCCACAAACTAGATGCACGGCAAAAGCAAGATTTAAGAGCGAGCCCCACCACTGACATTGTTAACTTCCTCTTCGCATAATGAACGGTGAGCCCATGACGGAGAAACGCGAAGCTGATCTTTCCACACTCAATCGCTCCCCGCGACCACAGGAAAATATCAACGCCGTCTTGGCCAATCCATTAGCTGGCCTATCCCATGAACAGTTGATAGCTGATGGGAATCATTTCGCAAAATCCCATGGCCTAGGTCACTTGTCCGAGCTATTCGAGAAGGGAGCTTTGGTGGCGCAAGATCCCTTGAATTTTAATGCCTTGCCACTTCTTACATTGGAAGACAAGAGAGCTTTACAGGATGAAATAGACCATAAATGGCGGCATCCCAAAATGCTTTACTATCTCGTGATCTTATGTTCCGGTGAGTATGAAAAAAAACAAAACGCCCTTGGGGATATGGCCTGATACGCTTCGGTTTAGTGGCGGCAGCTGTTCAAGGGGTGCGTTTGTCAGATTTCCGCAGTTATATGCGGACACGAACGAGAAACAGATGGATGAGACTGTAATCAACGGCGCGAATATCTTTTTTCCACGTCAATTTGGGATCGACCCCGCCGAGTCCGACAGAAACCAGTGGCTTCTTGGCCTTGTCAACTCTGCACCATATGTACGAATGGTTCAGTTTACGTCAAATACACACTGATGAAGTTATACAGCTATGTTGTGCTGTTATTGGATGTTGGCTGACCGAGCCTGTGAGCCATTCTGCCCAAGTATTGCACGCATTGTATCTCATCAGCGAGAGCAGCTCAACAGATATTTCGGACGACGGGGAACCATTTTTATCACTGCTTTCGTTTCCTTCGCGGCTTGCATATGGCAAGGCGTGACCAATTCCTGGCCGCATCTTTTCGTGGCGCGGTTCGTATTGGGACTTGGCATTGGGCCAAAAAGCGCGACAGTGCCCGTGTACGCAGCTGAATGTAGGCGAGTTGGACGAGGTGACATACTTTCTGACGCGTTGTTTTTTTAGGCGCTCCTCCAGCGATTCGTGGCGCATTGGTTATGATGTGGTAAGTAATTGGAGGCTAGCTCTGTCAGCGCATAATCCATATTATAGGCAAATGTGGACTGCCTTTGGGATTATGTTAGGATTTGTCTGCGACCTCATATTTTTCAAAGTTTCAGATAGACCCCATATTCATGGACTCAACTGGAGATTGATGCTTGCTAGTGTGAGCTCCTTTAAGTCAAACAGATACTCGTATTCACTACACAAATTAGGCTGGCATACCCGCCCTCTTTCTTCTCGTGCAAGTGATGACCTGTCCAGAGTCGCCTAGATGGTATGTCTCAAAAGAGCGCTACGACGATGCTTTTCAGTCCTTGGCCCGGTTGCGCACACATCCCCTTCAAGCTGCACGCGACCTCTATTGTGTGTGCACAAGATTATGCCTTGGTCGGCCAGCTAACAGAAACATATAGATATACACGTCTCTATAGAAGCAGAAAAATCTATTCAAAGAGGCAGAAACCTATTCTTCGAGCTATTTACGGTACCGCGAAATCGGCGCGCAACCTTGGGATCTTTCATTGTTATGTTCATGTACGTCTCTCAATAACCGAATGATTGCGTGTGTATATGAATATCTCTTAGGCAACAATTGTGCGCCAATAAATGTCATTCCAAATTACTTAAGTTGACTGATTGGACAGCTGCGGTGTGAATGTCATCGCGTACTATTCAGTTAGTCCGCTTAAACATACATCTGGATTACGCCGCTTAACAGTCATAGTCCAATATTTTTTTAGAAGCCAAGTTCTCTCAAATACAAGCCTTACTTGCTTCATTCGGATTCGGACTTCTCAACTTCGTCTTCGCCCTTCCTGCGGTATACACGATCGATACATTCGGTCGCAGAAACCTTTTGTTGACGACAATGCCATTCATGGCACTGTTTCTATTATTAACCGGTTTTGCCTTGTGCGTCTAGATTTGAAATTTCTGCCTCAGGCTAACAATGAACAGCTGGATACCAATCGAAAGCAAAGCTCATATCGGCGTTATAACTCTTGGAGTTTACTTGTTCGTTATAGTGTATTCACCTGGACAAGGACCAGTACCATTTACCGTGATTATCAGCATTTTCTCAACACTGTATAATGCACTGATTAATATTCCACAGTACTCGGCAGAAGCATTCCCTTTGTACGTCCGGAATGTCGGTTCGTTGTTTTCATCTGTCAGAGTCCCTTTGTGAGAAGTGACATTGACCTAGGAATGAGTTTTGCGACAGCGGTTCTTTGGTTCTTGTTAGTACGCTTCGAACAGGCTCAAATTTTTTCTGATGTCGATTTTAGTAATTTTATCGTATCCATTACATTTCCACGACTCCTTGGTGCTTTCAAACCCCAAGGTGAGTTTCCAAACCAATAGTCCAATTGGGTGACGAAACCAACTAAACAGGTGCCTTTGGATGGTATGCTGCATGGAAGTGAGTCTACTTATTCATCATTCAGATCATTTCAACTTGGTTTGTGACAGTGTCCTAGGGTTCTTTGCCGTTCTGGTTTTCCTTCCTGAAACGAAGGCCTTATCCTTGGAGGAATTAGATCAAGGTAGGTTTTGGTGCCTGATTCTGCCCGCGTCTGACACATAACTGCTACGTGACAAAATAGTATTCAGCATTCCAACCCGTGTGCATGCAGCACACCAGCTTAGGACGTTTCGCCGCAATATCCTTAAATACTTGTTTGGCCGAACGGTTGCTAAGTCACAACCATTGTCTTATAAGAAGACTAGATCGTCGGATCAGGCTACGTCTGTATGAATCTTAGGAATGAGGCGGCAATGGTTTAGAATAAACTAGTCACCGTAGTTTACCATTTTAATCATGTATGTGACTATCACCGAGTATCTTCGACTATGACACAAACCACATTTCTCCAGTACGATGCACCCTGCAAGTCTTCAGATCTCCGATTCCAAGGGTAATAGTCTAACCATCAGCAGGGCCAGTACACGGGATTGACTGGTGTAAGACTCCAGCCCCAGGACAACAGTTGCGAGCACGGTCATGTTTCCGCTTGGGAGTGGCTTCATTCATGGAGAATTTTCAAAATCGTATCGCTGTCGTGGGCCTGCAAGACGAAAGAGTTCTAGTAGAAGACGATTACTCGGAGTATCCTGATTTCGTGACTCTCTGCGAAACCCATCATGGATACCCAGCAACCAGTCTTCAATGGCAACCTGCTTCAGCACTGACCCACACGTGGACTCAGAAGTCTCCCACCTCGGAGCTGCTTGCGACGACCAGCGATGCCCTCCGAGTATGGGAATATTCTACTGATGCACCTTCAATTGTCTCTACGTTCGTTGGGAGGACAAACTCTAGTTCCGGGGGACACAGTTTGACACTCAAAACGGCTTTATCTGGTGTGCGCATCATTATATTTTGCAGAGGCACTCTATATGAATCATCTCTTTAGCAATCCAAAGTACAGAGCCAAGCAAATGGCGCTCCTCTAACCAGCTTTTCTTGGAACGAGAAAGCTCCTAGCTTGGTCGTTACATCTTCTATCGATACCACGTGCACTGTCTGGAATATCGACACTTCCGCAGCTATTACGCAACTCATAGCTCACGACAGAGAGGTTTACGATGTTGCATGGCTCCCCGGATCGACGGATATATTCGTTTCCGTCGGTGCGGATGGTAGCTTACGTGCTTTCGACCTGCGAAGTCTTGAGCACTCTACTATTCTTTATGAAACTCCCGCACCCAAAAATGTGCCGCCTCCATCATCATCACCATCGTCCTCTGCGAGACCCCCGACGTCTCCGTTGTTGCGCATTGCCTTTAATCCATCAGATTCGAATTACATGTCTACTTTCCATATGGATGGTAATGAAGTTCAAATTCTTGATATGCGAAGTCCAGGACAGCCTGTTCTTGAGTTGAAGGTACACCAAGCGCCAATCAATGCACTGGGTTGGAGTTCCTCGGATCGACCTTTGTTGGCAACAGCCAGTATGTCCAATCGAGTTGCTATCAATTTGACTATTTCATGACTTTCATCTAAAGGCGACGATTGCCAAGTCCTTATTTGGGATCTGGTAAACTATATCCAAACCGCAACGTCTCCGCGAGGGGCCGGATCTCGTTTGAATTCGCCTCGTCCAGATGTCAAGAAACGGGTAGTATCAGACCCAATCATGGCGTACACGGCATCCAGTCAAATCACAAGCTTAGCTTGGTCACCAATTATACAAGGGATAACAATGGGTAATGGTATATCAACTACGACCGGAGAATGGGTTGCAGTTGTGAGTGGCAAGCAGATTAAGGCTTTAAAGGTATAACAACATTCGTCTACTCCATGCACTATGCATATACGGATATAATTGCAACTCAAACAAGCATGCCACTTGATGGAGAACTCAGTCAGAGATGTGAAAAGGGGATGTAACACAAAACATACACGATTCCTGCAGTCTGCAATGTCGAAATGAAGCCACATATCATTGCCGACGGAGCGATCCGTGCAATGGTCTTGCCTTGTGAAGGAGCAAGGGCACCGAGAACGCCGATTTGAATCCCAAGCGAACCAAGATTAGCGAATCCACAAAGGGCGTAAGAAGCAATTGTGTAGGCACGCGGAGATAAGGGGTTGTCGGACTGAGCGATACCTTGTAAAGTCGTATAAGCGGCAAATTCGTTCGCAATCAGTTTTTCGGCAAGCAGTTGAGATACGCGAAGTATCTCATGGCGAGGCACACCCAAAAAGAATGTTAAAGGATAGAAGATGTAACCTATTATGAGTTGCAGTGTCAGCTGGTGGATGCCAAGGCCTCGTCCGATCCACGTAAGGAGTCCATTGATGCTATCAGATCGTTAGGTTGCGCAACAATATTCGACGCTCGCACGAACGTGGCAACCAAGGCAAGAACAGTCAAAACATTAGCACTTGGCGACGGTCAAATATGGCACGATTAGAAGTATTTTCAAACACTCACAGGATCTGACCGGCAACAACGACACCGAATATGGCGCCCTTGCTAAAAGCATGCAGAGCATTTGCCTGATGTACGGCAATCAGCTAAACCGTAACATAATATTAATATTTAGTATGTTTCACACTGACAGGTCTTGATTTCCCTTCATCACCGCGGTCAACGGTGACGTGGCCTCTTGTAACTGGTTCCTCTGTTTCCGGATAGCGCATTTTACTGATGGCAATGGAGGCTGGAATACTCATGACTGAAGACGTGACCAGATTTTGGGGTGGGACGCCCAAGTTGATATATGCAGATAACACGGAGCCTGCGATAGTTGAGAACCCAGAAGTCATGGCCAAATCTTTGTAATGTGTCAGAAGGTGTCGTTCGAGTAGCTATGATATACAAACGAAGTTCAGACTTGGTCATTACTGTGCAGTTTATCAGTGGCGATTTGGGACTACGAAGAAACATGACGTACGGTCAACATATGGACGTACTAGACAAGCTGATTCACCCTGACCAACCCAAGGAGAGGCTGCGGCTATGATAGCCTCTGCTCCGGAAATATTCATAAGTTTAAAGAATAACCAAGCACTATGCCTCATCAGATCGGTTAGAACGTGAGTACGGAATGGACTGACAAATGTTTAATCATCCATTGTATAACACCCAGATAGAACATCATTTGTACGAATGCGATGAAGAAAATGATAGACCCGAGCTATGTATACATATTGTCACTGAATCACAAATTGAAGGCTGTAAATTGAACTTACCGTGTTCACGAAGAACCAGTGTTTTGCTATAGTATCTGCATCGAAAAAGAATCCAGAGCCAGCATTGGCTTGGAACAAAAAGTCGCTCGCGAGCGTGGCCAACCATTTAAAGATGGAGAATCCGGCGTCAGTTTTCAGTACAAAGAGAGCAACAGCTTGCTGCAAGAATAATCCGACAATTACAGTAGGCCTTTACCCACTTAGTTTGGATTAATGCCCAAATAATAAACTCACCACGGTATTTCAGACCTTCGTGTTGAAGTCAGCCAGAAGCAAGTTTGAAAAATGGCGAGGCCTAGGACCGAGATTGCGCGATCACCGTAAGTAGTATTCTTTGGCAATTGTCAATGTAATATATGAACAAAACAGAAACGGTACCGACATTCTGTAGCTTGAACCCGAAGGCTGAACCGAACACAATACCAAGAAGACACAACCATCCCAGTGATAAACGGATGCGGTAGGGCAATCTGTAAAAGGGATCCTGGACAATGGGAATCCAGAGAGCAGCTACTGGTTTCGATATAACTGAGTTTGGGATAAATCTGAATGCAATGATGCTATTTGACTTGTCAGTCTTGTGTAATTGTGAATTCATGGGCATACAGAATGAAGGCCCATGCAAAAAGCGTCTGGACGATCCTTTGCCTCAAGTGAGCAAGTAGTCATTGCAAACTACATGGAATGGACGCTTGCCATCTATGACGGGTAGCCTTTAGGACGGTTGAGCTAATCCACCATCCGAGGATTGCTGCAGCTAATGCTCCAAGAATCAATATGCGAAACTTTGCATAGAATTTCTTCTGCCTCTGTTGCTCCGCGTCGTCCTCGTCTATGTCGTCCTGAAGGATGGTTGTTGGAGCCTTGATGGGCACCTTTTCTCCAGGGTCTGAATCGGAGGCCTTTGAGAATGTTCGTCGGACGGGGCTGGCGTTTGTGGTGGAGTAATCCATGTCAGGAGGAAGGTTGGAAGTCTGAGGCCTGAGGGTAGATAAGGCGGTGAAGGTTTTGGCATTAGCATGCGTGCTTCCCCATGGTGCATGAAGCTAAAGCCCGGCATTAATACGGCTCCGTGCTTTAGCATGACACCATGTGGATATCAACCCCGGCCAAGGGGTCAACCGGTCACTAGTCACTGACAGTGGACACGCATGATACGACTCTTGCTCCTCCTTGCCATTACCTTCTCCGCCGCTGCTACTCGGCCCTTGGTCATCTGGCATGGACTAGGTAACGCGTCTGCTTTACGGTACACATTCCAACTCATCCTCGCTCAGGTGATTCATACGCATCGCCGGGGATACGGGAATTCATGTCCCGAGTTGAGGATATCTACCCCGGAATCTTTATTCATTCTGTCTACATTAATCAGGATGCAGAAAAGGATAGACGTGCCACCTTTGTGGGTATGGTTCGACACTGCATGTGGCTTTTGGATGACTTTTTTTTTTTTTTAAGTATGGCAATGTCAATGAGCAGATCCAATTGGCTGCTGAGCAGCTTGGTGCTATCCCGCAACTCCAAAATGGATTTGACGCGATAGGATTCTCTCAAGGCACTTCTTTATCCAATCTTTAGCTATGCGTCGCTTATGCAGCACAAGGTGGACAGTTTATCCGTGCATATGTTGAGCGGTACAACCAGCCACCTGTCAACAATCTCATCACGTTCGGATCTCAGCACATGGGCATTTCTGATCTGCCTGTCTGCAATCCATACGATTTCCTTTGCGAGTTAGCGAGGCGGGCTGCAAAGAGCGCAGTGTATGGAGAGTGGGTTCAGAACAATCTGGTGCAGGTAAACAGTCCAACTAGTCAACTCATACAATCAATTCACTAAGCTGTGGAATGCAGGCACAGTATTTCCGTGATCCCAGCAACTATGAAGCGTATCTTTCCTCGAATCATTTTCTAACCTCGATCAATAATGAGGCGGAGGGGTCGAGAAATGCGACGTATGCGGATCAGCTGGTATCCCTTAATCAGTTGGTTCTCGTCATGTTCACAGAGGACAAGATGGTGGTGCCCAAGGAGAGCTCATGGTTTGGAACAGAGTCGGAGGATGGCACAGGCGATCAGGTGTTGTTATCTGAAATGAAGGGGACGGTACCAATGCGACGGCAGCGGCTGTATACCGAGGACTGGATTGGGCTGCGGCGACTGGACGAGCGGGGGGGAGTTGTGCTGGAGGAGTGCGAGGGAGGACACATGCAGATAGCTGGATGCTGGGAACGAATTTTGCGTGGGCATGTCGGAGGTGATTAGTCACGTGTTTTTGTACTAAGTCACGTGGTTAGGCGGTCTTGTCTCTGCACGCAATGAGCGCGGCGCCTCGCTCAAGGCCTGTGCGCCACCATCCGTCGGTCCATGTCGACGATGATGACGACGACGACCAGCCAACCCCGAAACTTTCCGCTAACACGGCCCTCGCCGTCGAAACCCCCGCTACTCGTCTGCGCGCCCTCCTTGCTTCCCGCGTACCTAACAAACCGTCCATGCCACTTCGTTTCCACCTTGTCGACTCAGATGTCGACTCCCCCAGCGACCACCAGCGATCTCAATTTCCTTCTTCCTCTAATTTGGCACGTGAAAGCCTCCGCGATATTTTCATGCGCGCACGACGCGAGCCCGGTGATACCCCCCAAAAGGACAAGACTTCAAGGCCAAGGCGTAGCAGTTTTGAGGAGCTCGATTTAGTTCCAAACAGGGCGCATGATAAGCCCAAACGTCCCGGAAAACGCAAGAGCCTAAGCGACGAGGAATTGGAGATTCCAAGTATGTGCACGTTGATCATTCAGACCGTTCAATAACCGCGAATAGGTGACGTCCGGCAATCCGAATTTGCTCACAATTTGCGCCAGAAGCTTGTAGAACCTCAAACACAGGTGCAGGACCAGTCCCTACAATCATTATACGAACGTATGCCCCCCACCACGTGCCAATGTCAACCTAGTCTAACCACTAAGAGTCAGCATCTACATCAAACAACCTCAATATTTCACAAGCGACACCCCCAGATGCAACCAGTACCCCTCACGCCTTCCCCAGAAGATACCAGATGGACTCCAATCTTCCGTCCCAGTTAGACTCGCAGATAGCTCAGTCGAGTAAGCAGATATTCGTTGCGCTTTGGCAACCGCTTGACGTCCTTCCAGATCTCCTTGACACTGACTCGGAGATGCAACAGGCGATCAGAAACGTCGAGAGTGAAGGGGAGTATGGCAGCGAATTTGAGCATGGTAAGTTTTGCGTTGCCCACCATTGGCCAGACTCAATTTCGTATAGTGCCATTCCCTCCAAAAGCGCAAACTGACACCACTAAACTTCCAACCTCTCCATCTGGCCCGACGCCGAGCCGTTCCCGAATACCGCTCACTCGTTCCAGGCTGAATTCTTTCGACAAGGCTTACGGAGGTATCGGGCTCCAACAACCAAGTGGAGAAGTGCACCGTCCAGGTACGTTGCAGGGCGGCATTTCTCTCTCCTCTAACCAAGATAACAGTATCTCGTACGAGTAGCGCTAGTTCCAGCATGAGTTGTAAACACTCTTTTCCTATTATTCTTGCCAACCATCTGATCTACTTGCCTTGCAGTTTGCAGTGACGAGGCAGAACGAATCAGGGAAAGGGAAAGGGACTGGAACAAGCCAAAAGCACCAGTTCGACCTAGTACACCAGAGTTGCGACAAGGTCACAAACATGGGCGCTTCTCATCTCGAACAGATTCGCCCATGGTGGGTGGATCCTTGGCGCGTAGAGCAAGTATCACCTCTATGAATGGCGTGGATGATCAGTCTTCCGCTAGCTCGCAATCTGAACGTGGGTAGCTTTCTTTCTTCACTATTCTTTTCTGAGGTGGAATAGATCGAGAGACAACCGACGTGGATCGTGAACGTATACACGAGCGTGAGCGGCAATGGAACAAACGGCGTCCGAGATTTTCCTACCCATCTCCGGGTTCACTGTCGAACGAACGAACGCGGACCGTCAGTCTTACGCAGATACCTCGATCCGAATCGGCCATGTCAATGTCGTCGACGACATCTTCACAGCGTCAACATTCATCTTCTCCATCAGGCATGAGTCCATCGGGAAAAGGAAGAGCGGGCAGCGAGCCACCGGAGGGATACCTTCACGAACGGGAGAGAAACTGGAATGCACCGCGGCCGAAATGGTTGCAAAGCCCGGATGCGGCCAACGGAACCTATTTGGCGTCATGGAACGGCAGACGACGGGCGGACAGTCTTCGATCGACAGATGAGTCGGACTCGCCCTCGCACTCGCGCTCCAAGTCGTATCCCATACACCCAGAAATGGAGCTCACACCAACTATTCGCACTATTGATCCTCCTTCAGAGGCCTCCCCGCCCCAGACTCTCGTCAGTAGCAATAACGCGAACTTTGAATTTCAAAGCCTCTCTCCTCCAAAAGGACTGCCAGAGTTACCTGATCCTCCGTCCATGTCCTATGATGAGGAAGACCTTGACTACAATAGCATTGCTTGGGAGAAAACACCAGGCCAACAAACTGCTGAACATCTTTCTGCTGATGTAGGGAATCTCACGACAATGAAGACCCCCAGGCCACCAGGCGCGTGGTTAGCGACGCCCGCACAAACCGATAGGACTACTGACAGAGCTGCGAATCCCCGCGGACCATCACCCTCTGGTAAAATTGAGTATGATGGAGGGCTTGTAACTCCAGTTGCCTCCTTATCCCGAGCTTCTGCGTTGCATACGCCAGCGCTTCCTGGTGCTTGGATGCCAACCCCCGCAACCACAACGAGAAAGAGCATTCTTCGAGTGCGCTTTGAACAACCACCATCCAACTCTAGTGAGGCAGAGCAAATCGCTACTACATCATCAGAAAACTCAGATCATGTGCCCGAGACCTTGGATCACTCCCCATCTCCCGCCAACAAAATTTCCCGGCCTGTTGAGCCTCTCTCCGAACATCGCAGCCGTACGCCAGAGTTGCAAGTGCCCTTGGTAAAACCTATGAGCCCAAAAAGCCCTCGGAAGTCCCCCAAGATACGTGTTTTGGATGCCTTTGGAAGGGAAGCGTCTGATCATGTTCCCCGGGAGGTTGATCGGGCCGACGTCCCTGTCAACACGCCTCGAAGTAGGAGTACAATACGATTCGTGGATGCGATGGGTCGTGAGGTAGACACGGGTGCAAACGAGGTTCGTGAGGAACATGTTCCTGAACAGTCATTACCGTCTCCTTTGGATCGTCGTGAAGCTCTGATGCGTGTGCGCCAGGGTTTGTCAGATTTGGCACAGGGAATAGATGAGATCAACAAGTATGATGGACTTGCATTGTTCGTGATCTTTGATTGACGATCTGGTTCTCAGTGCGAAAATAGAGCATATCAACGAAGTACGCATCAAAGAGTTGGAAGAACTATCCCGAAGCGCTCGCAACAAACGAGAGAATTTAGCGACACGGTTGCATGTTGCAGAGACCGACCCGCAAAGCAAAGTACACAATACCAAACCTGTGGTGAGTAGCTTTGGATTGGAAGAATAGAATTGTCACCAACCATTATAGACTCGTCGCGCATTACGAATACCATCTGGGTTTATATGGATTCTACTTATCACGCACACGGTTCTAATTTTCATGATGTATCAGTACGTCTTCGAGCTACAAGTGCCGTCGCAGAAAACTGACCAGAATTCACAATTCAAACAGTCTTGCTATGAAGCAAGCAAAAGATATCTTTTTGTCAACATATTACGATCCTTTCTATCCCGACCTCCATCTCTATATCATCCGACCAGATACTCATCGCCACCAACTTTCATCATCTTGGATATCAATATTGGATACCTTTCGACGAGACGGTCTTGGAGCCACCTTTTCACTTCTCTGGGACACTGTCTCTATGTTTACATATGATATACGGACGCGAATCTGGGAGACATGGGGTGAGGATGCCACGCAGCAAGTTGCGTCTTGGCCCCCAACGTAGATTGTTCATAATCCGATAGTCCTGGTTTGCGGCGTTCCCCCTCATTTACAAGTGTATAAATGTAGTAAAGTAATTGGCAGAAATACTTGCAACTTTTTGTGCTTGGCCGCTATCTGATAGAATGAGTCTACCCTCTCTACCAGACACATTGATTTCCAGAATCCACGAGTTTGACAACCATGATGCTTTCTCGCCCAACGTCATACACCCATTCTCTGCCGGTGTAGAAGAGACAAGTACCCTTCTACAAAATCTGATTCACACAACTCACCAGATTTCAACCTCTATCAATGCCTACGCGTCAACGTCTTTTTCAAACCAAAAGCTCGTATCTGCGCTACGCCAATACTCACTCATCGCTCAAACTCTTCATACTGTCAGAATCCTTGCATGACTGATCTGTGCCGTCACTCATTTGCATCACCCAGGTAGTCAGACCAAAATATTCAACATCTCGCTCACTCAATAAAAGAACAGGCTGGCAAGGGCTATGGAGAAAACATCCCTCTTGATCCTAGTCTAACAGCGGATTGGTGTGTTTCACGTCTGGTATCCTGCGGAAGGGCAGCTGGAATGGAGGCTTTTAAAGACGAAGGCAAAGAAGGCATCGTTACCGTCCTCCTTGGAGGCAAAGTCCTTGTCATCGATGTTGATTTATCTATCGATCGGTCTGAACCGGGAAAATCTAGAATAAAGGGCGCCAGCGCCAAGACTTCGTATGCAACAATGAACAATTCGTCAAACAACGTGGGTAATGCCAACAAAACACTTTACTTGGACAAGTTCCTCAGCAAGAGCATTCAATCTTTCTGTAACCAGGTACAGGATGGGGATCCAGATCCAGTGAAGGCTGCTGCATGCGTCAAATCAATCTCGAAACAATTGCAATATCTAGTCTTACTTGATAGTCTTGCTGCAAGAAAGGATTCTGCAGGAGTCAAGTGGTTTATTGATCTGGACGAGCAATGGCCCATGCTTGAAAACTTGGCGAAAGAAGAGGCTGCAGTCATCGCCTCGTGCGTTGGCCGGTATCTTTCAACACTTTGCGCTATGCTCATGTCTTTCTTTTTTTTTTTTTTTCCTCAAGGACATTATCCGTAACGCGAGCTCCACTGGACATTTTCTTACAACGCGCACATGCTTTGCCACTACCACATTTGAATTGTCCATCTCTTTCTTTTCTAGTGTATGTTTCTCCGAGGGCATACCTATCTCTATTGCAACAGCAGCAAACACGACAAATAGAAGGACCTTTTGATATCAGTTACACCCATCTACGCAATTTTCTCGGTTATTACCCTAGAGGAGCGACAATGGCGACGCTGCAGTTGGTGCCACATTCAGGCCTGCAGCTTTTCCCAGCTTCTATGTCAATGCCTTCGTTAACTTCGAGACCGACGTTTCCGCTGTTTCTCAAGGGACCCGAACTGGAACATGTTCTCATTGAAGTACCGGGCACCTCCATTGATGCGTCTGCTGGTGCATATGCTAGGCAACACTATAGCTGGGCACTTGACTTCACTCTAGGAGGACGGATTCCAGGTATTGTCCTCAGCCAACCAAGAATGCGGGAGATCGAGATGATACTCAACCCTCTTGATGGTATGGATAACCTCCCATCTGTTGGAATTCTGTCATTCCAGCCCGCCAGTTGGGTCAGCTTACTGGTAAGTGGTTTTTAAGCTGATTCCAACCTTGACTAAATCCTTTCAAGTTGAAGCCGGACAGCCCGTTGGCATCGGAGCGATACATTGCAACCTATGTTCCAATCCACTCTTTCACCTCCCTTCTCGACATTCTGACTTTTGGTTTAGCAATCGCCTACTGATGCACATCCGCCGCTCAGCTTGCGTCTCATCACGCCAAACGAGCCGGGGTTTATTCTGCAAAATGTCCCCGTTCATAGCATGCGAGAAATCTGGGGGGTTTTAGAGGTAATTATCCTTTCTACCACACGCTCTTTGAGCGTCACTGACTAAATATATCATCAGGTTGTACGGGATCAGTGCTGGCTTAATGAATTATTGCTGGGATGTCAATGGAGCACGTCAACTGACGACGAGACAGAATTAACCGAGGTCGAAGCGACAGAGCTAGAACTGGAAGCTGCCTTGAGCGGTATTAACAATGTTTTTTTCGCCATTTCGTACAGCTCAACCAAAGCTCTCAGGTACGATGACACCACGAAGAATTCCTGTAAACCTTTATCTGCCCGTCAACGACAACGCAGCGGACCCTCTTTTTGGTTCTGCCTTGGATACAATGGCCATGGCGCATATGCCACCTCGGCGGCCCAAGATCGTTATGACATCACCAGAGCGTCCACCAATGTCAGGACTTGTTCAGATATCTGTTGTATGTGACGAAATCAAACCCAGAGGTGTCAGTGTCGAAGTCAACGGTGCAATGGGAGCCGAAATCAAGGCTCAGGAACTTGAAGAGATGTGTCGAAGGGGGGGAATTCTTGGCTTATGTGGTAACATTTGGGCACGGTCATAGGTAGTACATCAGAGGAGTTAATATTGAATTCCAATTCAAGTTGCGCAATCAACCGTTCCCTGGCAAACATAATCATTGGCGGGACAACTACTCGGCAGGAATCTCTATCTCTCCAGAATTGATTCCGTCTATAATATCATGTGGGGGTTGCCCTTCCACTGTGCATCCAATGCTCTGCGCTGTCCCCAAGATCTCCTTCACACATCCAGAAAGCTCCTTTGCAAGTGATTTTGTCTTCATCGTCCTTGCAATGCTGACAATTTCATCTAGCGGAATATTGCCGCTGTGTTTAATGTTTTTCTCCTTCTTCCTATCACGCGGGGGCTCTTCGCCGACGTTAGCCATTTTAGTAAGACGTAGGCAAAAAATAGGTGTACCTTTGAGAGCGCGAATAACGAGGGAGGAGGCGGAGGGCACTACTGATACTTGTGCCTGCCGGTTTTGAATTGTTAATTGGACAGTCACGCGTAGACCCTTCCACGCTGTTGTGGCCTTTGCGATGTCTTCTCCGACCTTCTTTGGCGACTACTCCATGACGTTCAATAAATAAAGTGCGTGGAAATGAGTGCGATCCCATACCAAACCAAGAGGACCGATTTTGGGAGCCAGTGCGGATGATGCGCCGACTTCACCACCAGTGGCGCGCAAGTAAATGATTTTTATCTCATTAGGGTCCTAGACACGGTTTAGAGAAGATGCTTGGATAAGATAGAAACATACGAATTTTGGAGCCATGGCAGCGGGACGTGTAAAGGGGGGGGGAGAGATTAAGGTTTGGGCGGCGACGAGCAACTGTGCAGCTGACGGGCAGCCGGCACGGTATTTGTAGTTGTTGTGCAGCACCGTCTGCCCAGATGTCATCCCAAAACTAACTTTTTCCATTCGCCACGCCTTGTGCAATGGATTCATGGAATCCCCGAGCTCTGACAGGGTCGAATTGCCGGCCGCGTTCGAGGATGTGCAAATTGAGCATCTGGCGCAACTGATAGGTATTCTCATATGCAAAAATGTCCTACACCACGAGTTATATGTCCTTGGTTCCAGCCGACATGCTCGAACGTGTTATGGCACATAACGACCGGATACCCTTATCACCGTACGTTGTAGCTGAAGCTGTCGTAGTGCTCACAATCCATCATTCGATCAGAGAGAGCCTTACTCGGTTTCACTCCCGGTCTGCTCCTACTATCAGCGTCTTAGATTATCTCAAGCGTATCATAAAGTATACAAACGTTGCAGTAAGTTTTGGCGTGCATCATCTTTCACCCGAGCGATGCATATTTTCAATCCTTATTTTCTCCGTTATAGAAGTCCTGTCTTTTGGTCATACTTTGCTATATCGATCGCATCTGCGCTCGCATGCCGTTATTCACTCTTTCATCCCTCACCTGCCATCGATTTGTGATCACTTCCATCACGGTCGCCAGCAAGGCTCTTTGCGACGTTTTTTGTACCAACAGCTTGTATGCCAAGGTGGGCGGCATATCTGTTGCAGAATTGAACGTTCTGGAAAAAGAATTTCTCTCGGCCATTGATTGGCAGTTAATGGTTAGCATTTTCAATCACTCATTCCCTGCCTGAGCAAGTACATTTTATCTTATTCTTATCCCCGTCAGTGCACGCGTGATGTTCTTCAAGAATACTATGTCAGTCTCGTCAGGACGCATAGTAATGGCCGATACACGATAGCAGGAGCCGATTCAAGCAGTGTATCAGAGGAGAGCGACGTTGAGATGGACAGCGTCCAATCTCGGCCGTCATCACCAGAGGGTCGTCACCGAACACGGCATTCTGTCAGCGAGGCATCCGCTATATTGATAGATCCTGGCTTGTTCTCGCATGAGCAACCGCGTCCCACAGTCGAGCAAAACATGGCATTTGCAGCGCTCCAGCAGTCCTCTCGACGAGAGAATGAAAGGAAGGAGACTTAGCTCGGGGATCAACAATGTATTTCTACACGGGCTTTTGTCGTAAAATTATCATGAACAAGGGAGGGTTATACAATTAAATATCCCTAATACCTATTTGTTTTACCTATTTGTTTTCGTACGTATATGAAACGGCACAGATCTTTCGCAAGGATTGTTTTCAGTTGGACAGCAGATCATCTACACCAGAAGAGGAACGGGGGAAAGGAAAAAAGAAAGAGTCCTAGAGTGGAGCCCCAGCAATGTTGAAACAATGACCTGCATGTTGCTGCGGACGATTATACCCAGGTTCTGCCATGACACTCGACAAGATGTTGGATCCGCGCCATGGTCGCGCTGTCAAGAACATGAACATGCGGACTAGTTTGGCACACAAGACGCAGGTTCTGATGAGGTGCAACAGGCTCAACGCCGCAAAGCCGACAACATCTTCGCCAAAGCATTAATTTGCCCCTTTTGCACCCTCTTAATCTGTTCACTGTCATCTTTTCCACCTGAAAGACGTCCCAGGTCACCAGTACTAGTTGAGGCATCACGTTTCTGATATTCAGCCATTTTCAAACCCGTAGGACGCTCAGTGATTGTATCAAGTGCATTATCTTTCTTCTTTGTCCGCTGCTTGCGAGGTTGCGGCGGAGATAAAGAGTGGTCACCATTAAAGTTGGGATACTGTCCTCGGGGAGCCTGTTCCAGCTCCCACGGAATGCCACTCATGACTAGAGCCAAATTAATGTTAAATATAGTACCAGGAATCCAAGCTTACCCTTAACATTCTTGGGGAATGCTGGGGTCTTGACGCTCGTTCGCCAGCTGGCAGAAGAAATGCTAGTGGCTGCTGTGGATATGCTGTAGGCACTAGAGTTGCTATACCGGGTAAATGCGGACGTTGATGTGCCCGCACTTGACATGGTACTCGTAGAAGTACGCCAGTTGTTAGACGCCGTGGAGGACGCACTGGAAGTCAGAGGCCGCCCGCTGCGATTGCTATTGGGGGAAGCGTTCCGACCGTCGAAACGCTTTTCAGCTGGGTTGCGGATAGATCTCTCCTGGTACGCGCCTCGAGCCCTACGGCCACGCACGCGGGAATCGTCTTCCGCCTTGGAAGAATGAGCAGAAGCCGTAGAATTCAGACCCATGATAAGATTGGTTACGTTTGTGGCGGTACTTGACATAGCGGAAAGACCACTGATGCTAAGGTCCACTGAACTCGGCGAAGCGAGTTCTTCCGCAGGTAACTGGGGGGCTGCAGCGGTACTGGTCTTGCCAAACGCCAACTTCCACTTGGAAGGTTTCTTGGTGACAGGAGCAGGAGGCTGGACGGACCGCTCACTGACAGGTGGTGACTTGTGAGATCGCGTGTATAACAAAGGTGTAGGTAAGGTATACATAGAAACAGGTTCATGAGACTGGTACATCTTTTGAGACGATGTGGATGTCTTGGTGCCTACGGATCGGCAAGAAGGGGCCATGGACGTCTTGCTGATTTCTCTTGCCAAGTTTTGAGTGGCGCCAGCAAGGGTAGTGAGGGTGTCATTCTCTGTGTTGGTCACAGCCATCGACCCTTTGCCTTTACGAATGCCTCTCTTTCTGCGTCTCTGGTGAGAAGTTGAACGTGATGCTGCATCGTCGGTGTCCGCAACTTGTGCTGGTTGCTCGTCGCCTTCTTCTTGATCGAGCACGGTAGTGAGTTCATTGGGATCCTCTTCATAGGCGGGTCCGAGAGAAGGAGCGCGAGATAATGAACGAGGAGGGATTGCTGGAGTGCGTATGGCAGTCGTATTTCCGGAAGGGTGCCTAGAGGAGGGACGATGGGACAATGGGGTTGAAACTTGCAAGGGATAACCCTGTGTGGAACTGTTGGAGACAGTACGTTGCATGCCGTGACCTCCCAGCAGCGTGGGTAAGTTTTTGACCCAAAGGCCAAATTGCTGTGCCGAGACGCGCTGCGAGTCGTCATTTGGATCATGGAGGATGCTAAAGACGTGTGTAGCCAAGAATTCTGCGACGGCACGAGTCATGCCAAGAAAGCGGTTGATGAAGAAATTAATGGGATCGCGGAGGTACGAATCAAAGGAGGAGCAGGTTCCTTGTTCCGTATCAGTCCAAGGGTTGCAGTGATAGAGCATGTTGATGAGCACAATGCCCAAGGACCAGACATCGGCAGCACGAGGACGATATGTGGGAGCGACGTTGTTCCTGCATTCTACGGGCCGAATCAGGTAAGGAAGCGATGGAGACGGGTTAAAGACGAACCATAACTCATGTAAGGGGCACTGCCACAGTCCATATCAGAGGATTCGATATCAGTGCTGGAGAGACCAAAATCCGTAAGTTTGACGATAACTTTACGTTCCTGACGGCCATCAGGCAGGGTTGCCCAGCCGTCAGTCACAATAAAGTTTTCGGGTTTAATGTCACGATGAAACACTTGCTGACCATGACATGCTGCGACAGCATCACACATCTGTGAGAACATGGAAGCGATCAGGCGAAGGCGAGTGCGAGAAAGCAGTTGAGAGGGGTGCAAGTTTGAAAGAATGCGAGGGGTGGGTGGAGTACGGGAATCTGGATGGTGGGAATCGGAGTCGTAATGATCGCGAGCTTGTTCGAGAAAGTAAAAAAGGTCCTCGCCAGGAACGTATTCCAGGAGGAGAAGTAAGAAAGAGGACGTTTCAAGGGTCCGATGAAGAGTGACAATGTTGGGATGCGACTTGAGGGATTGATGAATAGTGACCTGGAAAAAAAAAAAGGAAAATGAGGAAAAAAAAAATGAGAAAGAAAAGAAGACAATAACCTCCGTCATTTGGGCTGCCAGAGCGTCGTCATCCAGGTTAGCTTTGGAGAGACACTTTATGGCATATTCGCGGCCATATACTGTCTGTGAATGACGAGCTTCTAGCTCCTCCATTTGGCCAATGGTAGACATGTGGCCATCGTCAGAGGGTGGAGGACGGGACAAGACCTCCTTAACGAGATAGACGACGGCATAGCTTCCAGTTCCAAGGCGCCTGACGACCTCGAACTCGGTGGCAGGCTCCTTGTAGTCGGAGGACCGGGACGGGGATACGTTTGGGGCTATTGGGACGAGACGGAGGAGCTCTCCTTGAAGAAGGCTGCCCTGGCCTACGGAATCACCTGGGGCGAGGACATCCTCGAGGAAGGATGAATGGGTGGAAGAGGAGGAGGAGGAGAGGCGAGAAGACAAGTTGGGGATGGAAACGGGCCTGGAGGGAGACTGGGGAAAGTGAAGAGGGGAGAAGGGGGAACGAAAACGCAGGGGGTCGGGGGCGAGGATTGGATGGTGCAACATGAGCGCTACGCGCGGGGCGACAGACAGACGAGACCAGCTGGAAGTCTGATCTGGACGCACTGCATGTACGCGCGGACGAGTTGCACAACGAGCTGGCCGATCTGCTAGCGGACCTTGAATTCCACCCAAATCTCCTCTGCGGATTTTGAATTTGTTGATTATCAATCATTCCCGTGACCTGCTGCCACGCTTCCGTTCAATGGCTGCGCTGACGGGCCTTCAAGGCTTGGGCGAGGCGGGTCTTGAATTTCTAACTCGGGCGACCTCCCACGCTCAGCGTGTCCGCCATTGTTGCCCGTACTGCCGCTGCAACCGCTCCCTCCGCAATCTCCCGCTGCTCTGCCGTCATCGTCACACCTAATACCTCCCACCGCCGCCTTACAGTCTCTGCATACCACTCCTCCATCCGCACATACTCCGTCCACAACTCCTTACTTTCCCTGTTCAGCCGCAGTCCCCGTTGCAGCAGCGCCCGCGCCGCGCTCGCGTTCTGGCTTTCCAGTTCGTGCCCCGCTGCAAGTATGTATAGCTTTGGTACAGTAGGGTGTAGTTGTAGTGCCCTGTATGCGCGTCAGTGCCATCCCAACCAACGAGCAAATACTCACCTCGCTGTCACTCGCCCGACCAGAGTCCGCGCACCCGCGCTCTGAGCCACCTGGATGTACTCGACCCACAGATCGACATCCGCCTTGAACCTCTTCAACGCCCGCTCAAATATCTCAAACTGTCGCTTCACCAGCGCATCGTCCGACACCGTCCTGGCTCCACGTCCCATCTCTACTTATCGTCGTCAGACGCCAGCCCTGCATACTGAACCCATGCCTCACTTTGCCGCTCTGCACGCTTCTTACGCAGCCGCTCAAGCCCCATCTCATATGCAATGTACCGCAGAAAATCAGACTTCTTCGCAACACGTCGTACCAGCGCCGTCTCAAAGGCTGTCCGCTTTTTGAAGATCTCCTTTGTCTCTCCCTGTACAAATATATTACAACGACTGCATAAATGTATGCTGACTCTGCTTACTTCAGTGAACAATTTTTTTTCCACGAGATCCTTGAGCTCCGCTAGCATCTTGGCGCATAGTAAGAAGCATATCTGACGGAATACTAGATACTAGACACACCTGCTCCTGCTGGAACTGTACTCTCTCCATGGTGCCCACGACAAACTCTCGGGGTTCGGAATATAGCTGTGGTGGCTGTGCCCACAAGTAAACTTGGACATACAATTATTTCTCCAGCCATGGCACCTCGACATCGACAACCACAAACTGGCCAGCTCCGCTCCCAGTCTCGCTCATCCAGTAGCACAAGGCTAGCCACAAATCTACAAATAACACAGAAAGACCCCCTTTCTTCCAAACATGCAGACAAGACTAGGAAGAACGATGTATGCCATCGGTTCCTTGTTTTCGCGTAACTAATTGCTCCCTCAGTTCCACATCAAACCACATCCCGGTTTCGTGAGGGCAAACAGCAGCCAACGCGTTAAATCCAAGGAGCGTGTACAACATGTCCCCACCAAACGCACTTCTTCCTCCAAACTCAACGGCAAGTTCAAGGCTGGCTTCATTCTCGCAAACCAAGTAAACCAGGATGATGATGATGAATGGGTTTCGACGGAAAGCGGCGCAGCCTCCCCGGATCCCTCCGATAGCGAGACTGACGCAAAACTTCACCAAGAACAACTTGAACAATTACGCCTGGTTCCCCAACCCATCCGACCTCAGGCAGATAGACCCGAGACACCACGTCCCTCTCATTCCCCAGACGACTCGGATGTACAACTCTCGGCATGTTCACAAGTCCAGGACGCGGTTGCAAATCAGCCGCTACCCTCATCAGAAATATATGATCACTATTTTAACCCTGGTCACCAGGAGAAACCACAGCTCCAGCGAGCTTTGTCTTCAGATACGATGACAGACTCTCCGACCCATAGCAACATGCCTTCATCGCCGCATCGTAAACCTTTTGGTCTGAAGCGGCATTCAAGAACCCCATCCACTCATTCAGCAAATGATTCAGTATTTCGCCCCCGCCCGTTGAGCCATATCCCCAAGCAAGGTCCACTAGCCCCTTTGACGGTGATACCGGATTCTACTTGCATCGATCCCGTGGATGCTACACAACCGTATCATGACGACGACGAGGTCGTGGCATCCCCATCCAGTGTACCCTCTGATGCCGCGCTTAAGCGCCGTTCCTCCATATCTTCCGCTCGATCGGTTTCCACCGTCCCCGTCTTCCATTCCAAAGATTCGTCCAAGTCAATTTACGAGAGAACCAGGACGTTATCTCACATCCCCTCCTCCTCATCCTCTGCAGCCCTGTCGTCCCTCACACATTTGCCAACAGTGACACGACCGCCTTCACCTCAGGCCGTTGTATTCTTCCCTCCCTGCAACCCCCATGCCAACGTTGATGGAATACACCCTCTTCTTCCTCCCCCATATATGAGTAACCACATGACAGTCCTTACCCGACGAACACCGCTTCGAGAATCGTATGATCGTGTCATGCGCGCTAAACAGGCTGCTTCTCGGTGAAATTTTGGTTAGCGCGTGTTGATGCATGCTGTATAACGATGTTGACCATGTCATTTAGACTCATACCTGCATCATAGACACTGCATACTTTTTTTTCTTTTTTCTTTTGGTTTAAAGTGTATTTACAATTATGTCGTGTTTCCTATGCATAGGACCCGTGTGAATTTTGCTGAACAGACGTGTCCGATCCGCTTTGCTAACCTGTCCTGAGTTTCCACCCCCCGAGCACTATGTGGTTGACGGACGCGCAGAGTACGCCTGCATCCATTCAAGATATACAAACTTGACTATGTTATCAGAGATCGGTGTCGCCCTGACCACATTTGGCGGGCTTTTCATGCTCTTGGGCGTTCTGTTATTTTTTGACGGCGCGCTTCTGGCTCTTGGCAATGTGCGTACGCGTCGCCACTCAACAATATCTCCCTTCCTTGACACTCCACACAGATCCTTTTCATTTCCGGCCTCCCGCTCATCATAGGAACACAGAAGACTTTCTACTTTTTCGCCCGGAAGCAAAAACTGCGAGGAACCATCTGTTTTATAGGCGGCATACTGCTCGTGTTTTTCAAATGGCCGTTTATTGGCATGATAGTGGAGACTTTTGGGTTCCTTAATCTCTTTGGGTGTGTTCATGTACTCAACTCCCTGCACCAGGTTTCATATTTATTTTCAGTGATTTCTTCCCCGTGGTCATCACCTTCCTTCGGCAGCTGCCCTTCGTAGGCACAGTGCTATCACTTCCATACATTACAGGGGTTAGCTCACGCATCCCCGTCACAATTCTAAAATTGACTTTTGGGTCACGCAGGTGGTGGATCGAATGGCTGGCTCAAGAGCTTCTGCAGTATGACTGTACTCCGAAAATTAACATTTGCTCTTCGTATATCATCTGCAATGTTCATAATATTCAAGCCATTCTAATCTCTCAATCCTCAAGCTTCCTTTCTTGGTCGACATTCAATTTTTCGCTACCATGAACTTCGGGTTCTTCGACTTTGGCTTTCATTTCGTCAATGATTTGAACGCGGAAACCGCCTTTCATTGCCTGATCCATAACCAAACCACTGTTGAAAGTTGACCCCTCTTCCCTTTAGCGATGAAAAAAGTTTCTCACATTGCATATCCTGTCATTATAACGTACCCAGCCACGGGAACGAGATACGATCTTCTTGTACTAGATCTATCGGCCAGAGCGGCCTGCGCGGGTGGGAACCAAGCTCCACCTCCCACACCCTAAAACGTACTGATTATGTGCTAATATCCCGTGAGTAACGTACCATCACTATAAGGCCTGAACCCCTCTTGGTATAGATACCGAGGTTCTTTGTTCCCAACGTAAAAATACACTGCATAGCACATGAGCTGTTCCCATTTCCAAACAGGGATATCACTTACTGGGTAACATATTGATTCGAAAAAGAACAATGCGAAAAGGCAGCCGATGCCACTCCGATTGTTGACAACGCCGATGCACAAAGAAAAGATGGAACAAGAGAGGGCATAAAATGATAGCACCAGCGCGGGATCTATGTAATTGAGAATGCAAACTCCTATAAACCTGACAACCTAAAGCCTGAGTTTTTGCTGCCTCTTTTTCAAGTCGTGACATACCTCCCAATAGTGAATGTTATTTGGCAAAATGAAAACAGCAAGCTAGCCTTGGAAGCGTTGATTCCTTGTTCCTCTAAATAGATGACAGCCAAGGAGGCTACCGCAACTTGCGCTCCACTAGCACTTTATCAAAATGAGCACTTGGCCACTAAAAAACCGAACCGCACACGTAAGCCGTTTGTGCAACAAATCCAAAGATACAGCGATAATGTTTCCAAAATGGTTCGTTATTGTCCGAGACGCCAGATTGGCGCACCTCCTCTGACAATGCCTTCTCTGTGATCTCTGGAAGATCGCAAAAACTGACAGACGATGCTCAAAGTGCGTAATCACTGTCAGCAACGAAATTGCCTACTAGAATAGGATGTTTAGAACCAATCCAAGGCCAGCTACAGCCAGGTAAACCCTGTGCATGGGGGTCAGCAAATACCTTGGCGATGACATATCGGGTACCATTGCACGGTATCAAGGGTATAGGCATTCTTCCCGCGGAAGAAGTAGCGCGAGGCGATCATTGGCCCAGCAAAGGATGCGACACCCTGAAACCCCTGGCTGAAATTCAAGCGAGCAGCAGAATATTTTTGGGAGCCCAATACGGCAATGTAAGAATTAGCAGCGACTTCCAATGTAGCAAGCCCACATCCTATGCAATATTCAGCATCCTAACGAAGGACCAGCGCCCTAGTCTTGTTATTTACCAATGACGAATGTACAGCCAACAAAACCACCATACTTGGCGAATTTCGCAGAAGGCCAATAGAAAACAGCACCTAGAGTCGATCAGAAGATGCCGCGCGGCTAAAGGGTCAGTACGTTACCGAGACTGTAAAGTGCAAGGCCAAGGTGGATACCATTCTAAGTTAGTAGGTAAAATTTTAATCTACGGTTCTATGATCCAAGAATAACGACCACACCTTATAACCCCATCGGCTCATCTGTGGGTCGTCGAGGGGCATGGATTGTAATCAATTGAAACGACTTACGAACATGCCCGCCACGGGTGCGAAGGCTAGATAAGCCCCGAAGTAGGCCACTTGCAAAAGCGTGCTTCTTGTCCTCGAAATGTGGAATATGGTTCTAAAATGAGCATTGAGGACATCAAGCAGCTAAGTGTCCGAATTTGTGAGCCCATGCAATATTGTTGGGAAGATTCTGACCCCGTAGGCAAACCCCCCTGCATACCGTTACCGTTAGAAAAAACTTTAGCAATAGCCAGTTGGACGTACATGTAAAAAACAGTGATGTAACTAGGGCAAATGCATATGCCCACCGGGCTGTAGACAGCTGTGTTCCTACAAGTGGCAGGATCAGTATTGTAAGTCGAACGACAGCTTGGCAAGCGAGAAAGCCACCTGTGGTTCCTGTAGGCGGAGCCATAGAATTGCGAAGACGGCGGGATCAAGAAGCCCATAAGTAGATACATATAGGCTGCTGTAACATTAGAACGGCTTGGTCTTCGCTTCGCTTGATCAACCTAACGTGCTTTGTGACGTAAATATCAACTCTGTTACATGTCGCAGGTCTTGAAAGATGTGCTCTTTGTACAACTGCTAGCGGTTCGGTCATATTAACCGACCGTGCTCCTAACTGAACATCAGCTGCTAGGCAAACTACACTCGCGTGAAAACCTTGTTTCCTCAAGAGGGCAGAAGGAAATGGCACTTGCGCGTATTGCAGTCTTTCTGGGCGGACTCGATGCCTCCTGTTCATCAACTATCCAAGGTACCTGCCGTATGTACACGTAGTCGGTGATGAAGAAAGCGAGACTGATTAATGATTGGTGACAGGACGAGTTTGTCCAAGATGTTGATCCTTTCGATAGACTCATCGATGGTGAAGAGCCTGGAATTGTCCTTCGCACAGACTACTCCGATGACTCTGCTTGGGAGAATTTTTGCTCAAAACTTCGGGATAGCGAGGAAGAGATGAAAACATATTTCACCAGCACCCAAGGAATCAGAGGTCCCGACGCTGACGAACACACAGAAGATACAGACAGTAGCGCATCCGAGGAGTCTGCAGAAACGCCGAACTTTGTCAAAGTCGTGGATGTCGCATCGCCCGAGTTGCGGGCGATTTTGACTAATATTTCAAATCTGACTGCTTTGCGTCTACTCAATGATGTTGATATCCGGACTTCCCCGTCTCCTCCGCAAGGTGTGAAGCGGATTAACCCGCCCAACCGGCTAATCGACCAAGGTGGATGGCAAGAGATATACAACGGTCGCACAGTATGGATATACGACACTCGGTCAAACATTGACCAGTGTGCCCGGCTGGTCAGCGCACACAGCGACATGTATGGTACTGCAACGTACGTCTCAAATTGAAGTGCATTTTGCAAAACTGACAAATTTACAGTGGAGATAGTTGGCGGGCACGAGTCACGCACATATGTGAATTACAACTCAACCTGTCCTACCTAGGGACGAAAATTGACTTTGGTGGCTTAGACAAGTGGGATCTAAGTGAAAGGGAAAGAAATCTAGAAGAAGCTGTGCTGTTACCATGGTAGATTTTGCATTTTGTCCAAAATTACCAAACACAGGATATATGCTCTGCCCACTTGCACAGCGGTACGATAAACATTGGATAATCCATCATGAGGCGACGCTCCATACACGAAGCAAATTATCGGTGAAACCGGCGAATAATGTCTGGCCATCGGCAGCCCAAGCAATTGACACGCATTCTGGCTGTTTAGTGTTAGTGACCTCTCCTTCATCGTTGTAGGTAGGTTTGAGTTCGTCAGGTTTGAGTTCGTCGACAATAGACCTATCCAATATGAAATTTCTGAAATCCTGCAAGTCAATTGCACGTACTTGCTCTCCAGGTCGAATATTTTGATGCAACTGGCAGTAGCAGCGCATAGCCAGTATCGATTGGGAGAAAACACAAGTGCATTGACGATGTCACCCGCTTCAAGCGAATAGAGATGCTTCCCTTCGTTCAAATCCCATAGCATTGTGATGCCATCTTTGCCTCCCGATGCCGCAAGCGAACCGTCGGGTGAAACCGACACGGCATTGATATATCCAATGTGACCATAATGGTTTGTCTTCAGTTTGAATTTTGAAAGTTCCCAAACCTATGAAACGATTCAGCCTCTCGTGTGGTAGGATGAAGGAAAGTCATACCTTTACCACCTTATCCCATCCACAGGATACGATGACAGGATTTGCAAGGTTAGGACTGAAGCGCACACATGATACCCTGCGCAAATAGCTCGCATCGCATGCAGAATGTTAGCGCGGGACGCACCATTCCGAGTGTCCGTCTTCTTTGATCTCGTATTTGCACTCGCCCAGCGTATTCCATAGTTTAATAGTCTTGTCCCGTGAACCCGAAACAATCTGCCGGTTGTCTGCACTGAAGCTGACGGATAGAACGTCGGATGAGTGGCCCACGAAACGGCGAGTAGTTAGCCCGGTGTTAAGGTCCCAGAGACGAAGTGTATGATCCCATGAGGAAGATAGAGCAAATTGGCCATCGGAGGATATAACGACATCCGAGACGAAATGGTTATGACCATGCAGAATTTTTTTAGGGTATCCATATGCATCCTCTTCGCGTGTCAATTGCCAGACGATGATAGTTTTGTCTAACGGGACGATAAGTTTGAGAGATATGCGAAGATGGTGATGTACCTCGAGAAGCAGTGAGGATCATGTCCGGATTTTCTGACGAAGTGGCGACAGCGGTAACCCAGCCTTTGTGGCCCTCCATGGAGCCAAGGAAACGCAGTGATAGTGAATCTGACATGATGTTCTTGGGATTTTGGTCGACGGGACTGCACTGCGCTCGCTGTAAATGTGACAGACAGCCACTGTGACTCAACTATACAGTACCTCAGACTGAGGTCGGTCACAACAATCGGTGTACTGAATCATTCCCCCAAACTCAAATGCGCATTAAATATACGAGATGAAAAAGTTACAAAATGGGTTCATAGCCAAGCTATGAATAAATTATGCACGCTCGCGAGTTTCAGGTACACCCTCGGCCTTCTCGCTATAGCTGGGATCAGTCACCGAAGCGCCGGCTGATACCATATGTCCTAGGCTGAGGATAATGAGGAACGTGAAGAATGCCCAGTTGATCCATGCAAAGGCCATAATGCCGGTTATAATACGGCAAGTTTCCGCGCCTCTGCGACACAGACCGATGTGGGCGAACTTGTGGGAGAAGATGGCGTTGCCAACGAGGTAGAGTACCCAAATGCAGATATTAAAAAAGTTCTCGACGGCGAACGAGGCAACAATGCCGCCGACACGAAGCGCAAGGAAAAGGATCCTAAAACAGGCAATTAGAAGTTGCACATTTTAGTCGGTACGCTATACTTGCATGAAGGTCGACCACAAAAGAGCAATAATGCTCGTGGCAAGAATTTCGGCGGTGATAGGCTCTTAAAGGAAGTTGATATAAGGTGACTAGAAAAGGTGATCGAACTCACCAAAGAAACTAGCGGTCGCATGGGTGAAGTGTATGCGAGACGAAGTGAAACCAATCAAAATAACAGAGAAAATCCACTTAGTGGGACACGATTTTGAATAGACGTCGAGCGGGAAGAAAAAACAACGTACAATGATAATGTAAAGGAGAAGACGACAGGCTGACCAAAGCGGCATTGTTGCGCAGATAGACTATGTGGGACCACGATTTGATGGGTTTGGGCTGTCGCACAAATGACGGGGCAAAGCAAATGAGGAGTCCAGTAGTGGGCAAAAGGAGGGGGTCTTTTATAGTTACGAAATTGCGGATTCTGACCTGCTTAGAGCTGGGCTTGGCTGAGTCAATGACGTCATGCCTTTCAAGTGCTCTAAGTACCGCAAGCGGTTCATAGGCATCTACTAACAACGCAGTCATCAGCTAGGGGACATCTATGTGGACAATATTGACATCGGTCGGAATATCCGGCCTTTTTTCCAGCGAGCTGGTCTAATCCCTTGCCAAGGGGAGGCATATCTGTTGCCGTTTATTTAGTCGAGATCATCTCGACAAATCATATTTTGTTCCCATGACCCAAACTCCCGTAATCAGTTGAGCCACCGATAGCAGTCTCGAGGCGATGGAACTGATCATGACCTAATATAATAGTTGACACCGATCCCGGCGTGGACGATACTATTGCCATGTGAGTCACCGCTAGCGGTCACTCTGACAACAAAGCAAATGTCATTTCATCCATTTGAAGATTGTTAGCATTGGCCTCTCCTGAACTAAATATATTGGCATTCATAGTAACATTTGGTATGTAAATACATTATTTTATAGTCTTTTGCACTTGTTGAATACTTTAGGGAACACGGAACGAGATGCATGCTAGTTCGTGGCCTAGATAATATGACGGAAGCAAGAGGATCTGACACGCGTCTCAAGCAATAACATTCTAAAGACATATCAAGCCGTAAGTCGACACCTTGAAGCGCATCCACACGATCGACATCGATTTCCAAACTTTTATCAACCATGCAAGGCTATCTTAGCTCGCGGCGCTGATGCACCTCTAGAAGGCAGTGTATATAGTGCTATATACTTTCATGGGAGGTAATAATCAATATTTCCCAGATAATTTGATAATTAATGTCAAGCTTACAGGGACGGACTCTCAGATATATCGACCCGGCACTCTGACCTTGACCTAGAGTCGGATAACGTGAAAGATCACCCACAACTTCAACTGACAAGTAAACCGGCCGCAGAGATAGCAATTGATTTAATTCAAAGCTATCCACCGCGAACGATTACTTACATTGCACTTGGTCCGCTCACTACGCTGGCTCATATAGCCACTCAGAACACTAGACTGCTACAGGATCGTATTGGGCGTGTGGTTTGTATGGGCGGCGCTTTGGATGTTCCAGGGAATGTGACGCCTGTCGCCGAGTGTGAGTCTCGTCCGCAGCAGTGAGGTTTTGATAGACTGAACATCCACAGTCAACTTTTATGCAGATCCTTTTGCGGTTAGGCATTTGCTGCTCCCCTCTGAAGATGGAGAAACTCGTTTACCCCTGGATCGCTTTTTATTGTTGAGCCTGGATATCACAACGGATCATGAATTGCCCTTTCCACTATACCAACAATTAATAGACCCATCTTTATCGTCCTCCTTACAACCGGCTACACCGAACCATAAAGCGCCATTACATCATTTTACCAGTTCTTTTCTGGAGCGAACGCGAGAAGTAATGATACAATTTGGCAAAGACGCGATGGAGTTGCATGATATTGTGGCAGTCTGGTGTGCAATAGAAAATCCTCCAAACGCGCCACTTAGTGATGGATGGGTCGTCACCAAACGGAAATTCGACATCGAAAGGTTAGTGTTTTTTCACAAACCAGAAAGATCTCACAGACACCTTCATAGGATGGGTGGATTAACTCGTGGAATGCTTGTTATAGATAGACGTTTTGACACCACAGCTTATGCTCCAGGCGCCAATCGTTCGGAGGTCCAAGCTGAGCTAGACAAACTTGGAATTCCGCACGGCATCTGGGAATCAACCGCCTTGCCAGCCCCTCTAGAAGTTGGACACCCTGAGGATGCATTAATTATTGGATCTGGGGTATCTTGTGTTACAGGAACTCCTGGTTGTATGGTATTACTGAAATTCCTGTTTGAGCGAGTGTGGGGGGTTTCTGTATAATTATATCTGACAAATCAATTTGATTTTGAAAATCAGTACTATATGACTAGAGGACGAAAGAAAGATACAACAATACCACCTACTCGGGCCCTCATCCAGCAGCGCGACTATAGAGCAAGACGTGCTCAATATATTGCATCTCTAGAGGAAAAATGCCGGAAGGTGGAGGAGGAAAACGTTCAGTTACGTGAGGAGCTCGCTGCAGTGAAGGCCAGCCGTTCTGTTCCTCCTAATCACGAAGTGGTCAGTTGCCTTTTAAGCAGTGGCTGAGTAAACTGACAAGTGGGTCATAGGTTGAAGCATCGGTTCAGCTCATGCACCATCTTTCACTAGTAGTTGCGTCTCTGGCACAATTTCAAAAAGTAGCATTCCCAGAACATGCTTCCAATGTAGCGTCATCGACCCCTTTGACAGACAGTGTTACTAGTTATGCTGACCACGTATCTCAGGTATCCACCTCAGCCCTCTCTCGACCTCCTAATGCATCAATCGCTTCCATTTGGTCACAATCTAATGAAGCGGAAAACGAAATCCATCATCCTTCGCAAGCTTCTACATTTAGCGACACTGAGGACGCTCCACAAAACTATTCTTCCGTTGGAAGCCCAGAGTGTTGTGGAGGAATTCTAGATTGCCGCGACTTGGTTGAAACTGACCGTCACGAAAACGAACCTTTGATAAGGACGTCTGGACTGCGCTCTACTACTTCTTCTGCTAGCAAAGAATTGGTATAGGATATAGAGGTAATTTGATGAGTAAATGCGAATTCGGGAAGCATACTTATGTGCTATTGTACCATATTCAAACCTTGTCATATTGCCCACCTGAGCCTCTTTTTAAGCCATAAGGCTACCCATGTCAGGCTCAAAAGCACCGGGACCTCAACCAAAGGCCCGATCGTTGCGGCGAGTACTTGGTCTGAATTGATACCAAACACGGCTATGGCCACTGCGATTGCCAATTCCTGTAGATTTACCCCATCAGATGTAGTTCGTAGAGTTCGATCGATCAAACTGACAAAATTATTGCTGCCAGCTGTAAAGGCCTGGACGACCGCCATTTGATACCCAAACAATCCCTTTTCGCCGTACCGTCCTTTCGATAAATAGTGCATCAGAGCAAATGCCGAAGTCCACATGACTATAAAGTATAGTGTCATAGGCACGAAAACTCTGAATACTGGCCCTAAGTTGTGGATTATGTGGTGACCTTGGTACGCAAATATGACGAGAACTGTATAGAGCAAGCCGAGCAATGCCAGATGTGAGAATGCAGGAAGAAAGACTTTGTCGAGAAAAGTTTTGTCTTTTATAAACTGAACGCTGTATCGGGTTATAATTCCAGCAGCCAAGGGTATTCCAAGATACTGCAACCAAAAATAAATAGATCAAACAATTGCAAGAACTGGGTAGTTTGACACTCACAATAAGTACCGAGAGCGCAACTTGTCCATATGCAACATGAATGTTTTGCTGGTGGCCCACTACGTTAATGAAAAGTAGGGCATAGGGGGAGTAGAGGATGATTTGGAGGATGGAGTTTATGACGACCAATATGGCACAATAATTCGTGTCACCTTGGGCGATCTGATTCCATATCATGACCATGGCAATGCACCGCGCAAGGCCCACGAGAATGACACCAGTGCGGTACGTCGGAAGATCGGGCAAAGTTGCCCAGGCCAGTCCGAGCATAAGCAATGGAGCAAAGAGCCAATTGAGCACTATGGAAATGCCGATGTGTATCCATATTCGGGTCGAGGAAAATATTTCGGGGAGTCTCTCATACTGTACTGTCGTAAGGATAGGCCACATCATGGCCAAAAGACCAATAACGATCGCTAAATGAACAATCCCGATTGAGAATATTAGGCAGGAATATTCTTACTAACTTACGGACGGAAACGCTATAAAAGCGAACAGTATCAAACGTATGTTGTATGTTCGGGCAAAATTCGCCAATAACGACACCAATAATCATAACTGTAATGATCATTGGAGACAACAAACGATCTTGAATGCTCAATCCGGCAAAGGGACCTATTTCTTGAGCAAACACAATTAAAGAAATAGTAAGCACATACCTGGGGGGGAGGAGGAGGAGGAGGAAGAGTCGTCGATCTGCGTAGATTCTGGCTGCATCAATGGGGATTCCAAGACCATCGCTGGACGTTTGAAGAGGTGGAAAGACCTAAGTTTAGGTGGATCAAAATCAAAATCAAAATCAATTTAAATGCCGCTGCACGTGACTAGTGGCGGAGGATAAAAATAGGCTATAATTTGTCAGCTTGCAATAGTGCATGTACAGGTACTCATGGCGCTCATCCAGTATGTGTGGGTCACATCGAAAAAAAAGTGGATCATCATTACTGCACACATGATGTCATCAGAGTTGACTGTAGCAATAAAAATACGGGGCAACACCAAGCTTACATTGATATGCTACATGATGCACGATGTGTAGGCGCCTGCGCTATATCTAACAATTGAATGTTTTGTTAACGAATCTCGTAGGGGTGTCTGACGAGTTCATCATAGAGTTCGGCCGGAAGATCTCTGACAAGAGTAACAGCAATTCCAATGACAGACAGAGCTTCTAAATGAGGCAAGGTGCGAAGTAAGCGCATTGGACTAGTATTGCTTTTTTTCAGTTAAAACTTCGGTTAGGATAGGAAACGAATTATCAACCTTGAAGAGCTCATGACTTCATCGCGCATGAGTAACAGTTGCGCAATTACGCAAAGGACATTTAAATGAACGCCGAACGCGAGAAGGAAGTCCCATAGCTGTAGTACTTGATCTAATGGTGGTGTGCAGGCACATAATGTGAGGACGGCTACACCAAGTTGCCAGTTACCGTTTCAGAATTAAACCAGGCAATCAAGACGTACAAGGGAAGGCATAAATCTCTGCGGACAAATTTTTGGATCTTAAGTGAGCATAAAGTTCCGGATCAACGATCTTCAGGCAGCGATCAAGAAGCTGTGACGAGTTAGAAATTTCAGAAGGATTACATGGACAACAATACCCTCAGGCCTCTATGCACTCCTTCAAGAGTGGGCTGAACGTATAACGGACAAGACTCCTCTATGAACTTGGAGAAACAGAAAAATGCCTCGACTTCGGAAGGCATCGTATATAAAAATGGTGCAGCGAGTACGTTCATCCCCTGGACGTAAGTGAAACCGAGTTGTTGTGTTTCTTGCCTATCTACAAGAGAGATGTCAGGATATGAAGTTAGTGCACTAGGAAATGAACATACCGTGATTGCGCCAGACAAATGCGTCAAGTAAACGTACAAGCATATCTTCACGAACTCTTTCTTTGAAGCCCTTATCTGTAGCCAGAGTCCTACGAGCCAGAACATTGGCACAAGAAGGTAGTGTATGATTGGTCATATGCACACCTGAAAGTGTCATTTCGAATCTTTTCTCGCACCTCGCAAGGGCCTCTGGTCACATATCGTAGATACGTGTCTGCTGAAAGATCCGTCACGCGCAGCAATATCTTCCAGATTCTAGGTCGAAGAGTTGTATCCTGGTCTTATTTCAGTTTAGGCGCAAAGTACAGTTTAAGAAATATGTTGGATACAATGGCGGATGGAATGCCTTCAACGAGAATAAGACGTCGCAGCTTTTTTGTGCCATCATCTGATTCTGTATGCGACCTTGATTTTGAGATTTTAGGTTGGTTTAGGATCTTGTTGAAAGACGCTGCCGACATGGGAGGATAATGACCAAACAGACACTCACTAGTACTCACTGCTGACTTGGATATATGGATGTTCCTTTCTCTTCCTCAGGTGCGCTCAGCAGAAGACATTATGGCTTGGTCCGACTCGTCGAATCTTCTGTTTCCATTCAAGAGGCAAATAATGTTCTACGAGCGGAGATGCAGTCGCTGCGTATAGCCATGGCGCGCCCTGACCTTTCATCAGTACAGTATTCCAAAACCACTCCTCAAACCTTCTCACTTCTTCACAGGTGCAATGCATGGAATGCCTCATCATCCTCTTGTATTGCTTCAATGCAATCGAAATCACCATTTCGTCAGATGATATTGACTTTGCCTTTCCCCATGCCATCGGCTTGGCAGAAGCTGGCAAGACGATTGAACAGAAGAGAATCGGTAGGTTAGAATATGTTATCATTTAAAGCGCCAGGTAGAGCCACTTGTCGTCACAGGCTACGTCTTCTGTTCCGAACTCATGTCGCCCGACCACGAAATGAAATTGATGTTGGTCAATACACTACGCAAGGCGCGTTTGTTCATCGTTCATCGTTAGCTGGCCAATAACAGTACCGCTTCCCAGGACTTAGAAAGTGCAAATGTTGCTAGGGTATGCCTTGCTTTGGAAGGTTTAATTGCGGCACCAACGGAGCATGTCATTCCCGCTGTTCAGTCTCGGATACAGGACCTCATCTCACATAACTCGTCAGTAGGTGGCTTTTACCATACTAGAGGTCGTGCCTAACGTGCAACAAAAGACCCCGTGTTCGACGACGAGCAATACATGCCTGTCGCCTGTTGTCCCAATATGAACAAAACTTGCTATTACCTGCAGTTCCAGCGCTGTTGAGACGGCTGAATGATCAAGATTACAGTGTGATCAATGCAGCCTTGTCCGCAGTCTCGTCGCCTACCTTTAGAGAAGCAGCAGTTGTATGTTTATGTCCAGTATACCATTATGTTGACTGCTCACTCGATCAGGATTCGAAACAAACGTCAAACATCCGGGAAATTATACATAACTTGGCGTTCAACAAAGATTATACCTGTGCTCTGAAAGCATTATCGGTCTTATCTACATTTGGGTTCGTTGAATTGTTACCAATTTTCGGGTGTTAATGGTACGAATTTCTAGGGCTGCCGCAGAGGAAACGGTTCCTCATTTATACCATTGTGTTCAAGATTCAGCAAACAAGCGTAATTTTGGTAAGTGTGCAAATATCTGTATTTCCTGATGTTCTCACACCTTTCAAGCAATGCTTCACGCGGCCTTTGGGCTCTTCTCTCTGTATACCGCAGAGCAATTGAAAAACAATCTTGATATATCACCCGTCTCGTGTATTCGTGAACTGCTCGTGTCGGATGATCCAAACCTCCATTATCTTTTCCTGATCTGTTTGAATGCAATCGCCCCCGGAGTCTGGTCAGGTTCAACGAATTTTTTCCCAAGCGTATTAGATGGTCAGGAAGTCGGGAAAATCATGCGCATGATAGAATCTCCTGATAGCTTGATAAGAACAATGGTGCGCAATGCGAAAAAAGAAAAGTGTAGTTCGAGCTCATTATGCATGACAGACTCTCTCTGTATTGATGAAGGTTGACCCGATTATCATTGACGGCATCTATGCTCGTTTGCTTGAATCTTTGTTTTCTGAAGCCAACGTCAAAATGCGAGATGAATGGATCATCCGACTTCTTGATGTTGTGAGCATAAAGGCGACTAGTGATGGCGAAATATACGCGAGATGCGTACTAGACCTACTAGCTTCCTTTGAAGGCGCATCGTATGTTTCTGTTTCTGAAGTTGCTGTAGGGAAAATCCTCTCATACCTACAGTATTGTAAGGCTTCTTACTATATTTCAAAATTTCAGGCTGACCATTCCTAGCTAATGAGATGTTTCAGATTCAGTTTGCCGCATCCTTATTGGCAACAATCACCGAGAAAGAGTCGCAATTTGGGCCTACTATGCTAGTCGTGATTTCCGCAATATCCGCTCAATATTGCACGCTTGTCACCATACCACCTTCTGAAATATTATCTGGCATAAGCTTGCGATTGTCATCCATGCCCGGTGAGCCTACATGGTTTCCACCATTTTGTCTGTTCAGGAGCATTTAGCGTCCGTGATTGACGCGTGTATCTTGGCCATGCTGCGTCTTGCCGCGTTTTGTGAGGTTTCGAACGAGGATATCGATAACATATCACATATCTATAGCAAAGCAGGTCGTCATATCAGAAAGGTGAGTTTAGGATGTGGGACTGTGTATGTAGGATATCGTTATAAAGATGATTAGCGATGCGAGCAGTTTTTGTCCCTCTTCCAAAAGAAGGAGATCCTGCAAGATATCATCAGAAGATCACGAAGTCCATCTGTACGTTTCTTGACATGGCATAGAATGGAATAATGACGATTGTATTAGCTTCCTGATTTTTTGCTCTCATTGGAATCATATGTCGCTGTGACCTTGAATGAATCGCGTCTGGCAGTATCGGTTTCGTCCATGTCTAGACCAAGCAAATCCTCCGGTATTAAATTGCGATATGAAGCTTACGATAAACCTCGGCTTACTCCGAAACTCCGGGGGTCAAGAGACTTCCGCGGAAGGCCCAGTCTCAAGTCTGCTGAAGCAGCGGCAACAGAAGAAGGGTCTACAGATGCGGTAAGCTCGTTTGTACCTCTCGAATGTGTCCAAGATGGCTTATCTCATGGAAGTCATTAATAACGATGACAGATACGGTACGTTATGCTCATTCATATCGTCAGATGCAGTAACTGTCCGCAGATGTCGCGCGCTGATTTGATAGCATTCGATTCACCGGCAAATCCAACAGCCGATGACAGAACAACATTCAGCATGATTTGGAACGCAATGGAAGCATCTGTGTTTGACGTGCGCGGGTGGAGCAATGTCATAGTGGAAGATCTTATCAAGAATCTGCAATCTTCAGGAACATTAGGACTTGAAATTATTACTGTGTCTGGTAAATGAGGTGTTTCCTGAATACAAGGCATATAGCTGAACGTTTACAGGCGAGGTGCAGGTGCAGGTTGCAACAGAAGATGGTCAGCGAGCGTTTATCAAGCTCCGGGCATCTGAGGAAGGAGGGACGCTTTGGCGGATGCGGACCGAAGTGGCAGAAGTGGGGAGGAGGCTGAAAGCGTTGTTGGCTGCCGAGTAGCGTGGGAATTTAGGAATTATAAAAGGGCGGCTTGTTGGGTTTGTTCTTGACCATCACCACGACGTCGTCTGACGTGCTGAATATCGCCTTTCAAACCTCGCATTCTATGATTGTAGCTCATTGGTACTCCCCCTTCTTTCCTAATCCATCCATTACTAACCCTCTTTTTTTTTTCCAGCCCATCCCATCAGATTACCAACTTCCTTTTCGGTCCCCTTGCTCTTCCTCCCCTTGGCGCCGACAGACCCCCTTAGAGTTCTCACCTCCACTCCGTACTCATCAATGAATGCATTGAAAAACCAGTATCTCTTTCGACCTTCAAGTCAGCCCGCTTCACCTCGCCCTGTTTCCCCAGCAGATCACCACCTCCCTTTTGACCATTTGGCGAGACCACTGAATATATTATCTTTGGGTAATTTTTCTTTTTCTCGTACGCAGTCGTCCCCTTCTCCAGCAAATGTAGTTCAAGACGTCCCATATATCGAATTACTGAGCCTAAAACTCAGTGAGGCAGTGACTAAAGCCCTTGCGCAGCCATCCGGCCCAGCACCCCTCTGCGAGCTGTTGTCCGGTAAGCGACCAATACCACAAGGGCGTGGATATACACTTGGCACTCTTATTGTCTCGTAGGTTTTCCTTGTTCTCAACATGAGCTTGGTCGATTGATCTGATGTAGAGAACTTAACGCTTCTCAAGACAACATTCATCTTCATCGGGCTATCGTCCGTTCGCTCCAAAAACCCCTTTCAGTGATACTCACCAATCTCTCCGCTTACCTTTCGCCACTTCTCGCTTCGCCAGCAATTCATGTTTCCTCTCCGACAAGTGCCTTGAACCCGACGCAAATTCATGCCCTTGCAATTGCAGGATTTGCTGCAGAGCTGCTTGAGAAATTTGACGAATTAACTTTCGATAGTAGAATCCATGGCCTGAGGGCCATTCGGGAGGGCCTGGTGTCCTTGGTGACCAGAGTGGTGAACCATTTCGTTGGTGGGTTGAGGAGCGAACTTGTGCAGTTAATGGGCGCGCTCGAAAGCCCCACATCTGCATCAAGCTTGAACGGTAAAAACTGCAAAACAGGCATCGTATATCATCCATCTATTGCGACTTTGCAAAATATGATGCCCCTATACGTTCGCTTTGCTACTCGTTGCACGGTATTCTCCGATGCCCAACCTATTCTGGCGACGTTTCTCATCTCTGTTATATGGAAAGCTATGGTTGCATTAGCGCATCGACCTTGCCAAAGCCCTATGGCAACTGCAAATTGTGCACCGCCAGCTGTCACGCCTCCGTTGAGCCCACCTCCAAGCAGATTCACGATCAAGCTTCCACAGTCAAGGCCACCTTCTCCTCAGCCACCACCAGTCATAGCCTCGACCGCAGCCGATGCTCGCGCATTATATGAACTTCTTTGTCAGTTTCCCAGACCCAATGGAGAGAGGGAAGCTACTCGCCTTGCGAGAGAGGCTGTCGACGAAGCATTCAATGACCTGAGAGCGCTGGCCGATTTGCTTGGAGAGGTTGATGCAGCTCTCGGCCAGACGAGTCCTGAATTCAAATTAGATCACGACACATTGGATCTATCCCTATTGATCGCCCTACCTCTCCTTTTGCAAGGTTGGAGCAGAGGCACTGATGTGTCTGTAGCCGAAATGATTGGACTCTCGGAAGGGGAATATAGAAAGGTCTGTTTGAGTGGTTTCAGCAGAGCCGAGGAATGCGAAGCCGTCGTTGTGCGACGTGTCCTAGATACCTTGTGGACAGACCCCAAAGTGAATCCAGCTTTGCTTGCATGGCTGGAGAACGAAAGTTTCACAGATTAACTTAGGAAATAGAATTATGCAACACATTAGACTTTGTCATTTAACTTGCTGGGTAAAGATTTATAGCTTAATATATCATCACCATGACAAATCTAGGACTTGGTTAATGGATATAAAAATGTCTTGTATGGCAAGGACAAACCAGGCTCCCGTTTCAGTTTTGCTTCATCCATTAATCCTTGCGCATGCTCATTCAACATGTCAACATAAGGCTTTAATGACGTATGTTCCCAGTCTGATGTCTTGAGCAGTCAAGTAGGAATGGTGGAGAGACCGACATACCAGAATGGCGTTCTCCTGCGCTCTTTTCATCGTTACCGATTGCATCCAATTCTCTGAGTAGCTGAGTAACTGTGGGTACTGCTTCGGGATCAAATTGTTCGATTTTGGCTGGATCAATCGGAACGCAAACCCTTCCTGTCTTGGGATGCACGCAAAACGGAGCTTTAAGCAGATGGTTACGATGCTTGGATACTTCCGCATCGAGCCGCGGGTATGTGTATTGCAGTACAATGTCTATCATCGCATTTGAGAGAGCTGTCTGCGAGATTCCGACCTGAGTTTTGCCCCGACGATTTTCTGGGGTCGATTTGGCAAGAGCTTTTATGTCTTCCCATTTGTCCACCGACGCTCTGTTCGGATCAGTTGACCATCGGTCACGCAGAGTGTCTGCAACTTTGTCTGGAATCCATTGCAATAGAGTGTTAGATCCTTGTTCCGAGCGAAAGCAATCTTGATCAAGTAAGATCAGAGTTGTGAATACGTGCTTGAGCACATCAGATGCGTCTCTATTAAGTATGTCATGAACGGACTGAATGAAAAATTACCTTTAACGTACGCACCTCAGAGGGGGAGGGAGAGCTTTTCCTGGCGTGGTGCGCACATTGAGCTTCTTGCTCCCCATTTCTCCGCTAAAGTGGATGGACATCCATTCTACCAGGGCTTTCCGCTGGTCGTCTGTCAAGCGCATCGCCTCCTCATCCGAAATCCACAAATGTATCCCACGACGGCCAGAGTATACCCACAAGAGCCTCGAATATCCAAACTGGTCGCGTATCCCTTGATCAAGGACGCGGACGGCCGCGGATATGAAGCCCCAACATCGTTTGCAAATATCTGTTCCGGAGCAACAGGTCCGGATTGAATCATAATCTGTCATATCAATATCAAACACGAGTTCACGTTCTATTGGGGCGAAAGCACTGGGCCTGACAGTCTTTTTGTCCTTGGGCTGCAGGGAAGTTGACATTGGCGAGTCATCATTCAAGGCCAGTGACTGCAACTTACTCGCGCAGAATAAACGGGACCAATTTCAAATCGGGTAGGGTTGAGCTGACAAACTTGCTTTTTCAAGTCATCGGCCGTGCTGAATGAGTTGTATCGAAGGTAAACGTCGCCGGGCAGAGTAAAAGCAAATTCCCTATGGGTAAATCGACGCGTTGGAGCAGGTCCATGATTTAACCAGTGGAATATGGACTTGAAGGGGTACAGTCGTCTGTAAAAAGTGAGCATGACCTCTTTCGTCCCGTCTCAGCCATTGAAAAGCAAGCTTTAGACCGCAGGACTGACCAGGCGAGGATGGATCCACATCGTCGACCATCATATCGACTTACTCAAGACGCAAATGGCACATGTCACACTTCACGCTTGTCACAGACACGTGATAAGTGTAACATTCCAAACTAGTACAAAGTACTTCAAAACAAATCATCACTTCTCATAATTCAAACTGCCAGCGACACAGCCCTCACGAGGAAATGAGAGGACCGCGTTCTTCGTCGAGAGCAATAAGACCACCGCGTCCGCGCAAGAATAGGCCATACGCTCCCTTAACCACCCAGACAAGACCGAGGATGGCAAACACCAAGGCTGACCAATGAACAAAACCAGAGCTTGTCTGCTCAACGAAAATTGCCCAGAGGGACCAGTCAATGGCAATCGACGCAGGAAGGTCACCTTCAGCGGACGAAAATGCGTAAGTCGCGGCTGTGCCTTCCAAGAAGAACCTTAAAATCAAAATGAGCTAAAGGACGAACACGTGTTGATCGGACTTACAGAGCAAGGAACACAAAGACTTTGGTCCATACACCTGCACGGGTTACCTCTGCATCAACCCCAAAGGCCTCAAAGGCCGTTAATACGATGAGGACAGTTGTCCAACCATGGTAGAGAGAGAAGGGGAGATGGACGAAAAGTTCGTCATTCAAACTTTCGGCGACATAGCGCTTCTTCACTATGTAATAAATGTGCTGCAAAGACATGTGAGAAACGCATGAATATACTCTGCAACGCAGGGACTTACCGTAACTGCGGAGCTAACAAAGATAGCAAAAATGAAAGCTATAAAAGGAAACGAATAAGGGGATGGAGTCTCGGTGAACACGGAACATGCACACCAATAACGTAGTGTTGAGTAGCCCAAAGATGAACGTATACCGCATTGAGAATACCAAGAAGAGGGAAACGCCAAGAAATGCCATCAATGATGACCTTTTTGCCACCAGGGAAGAACTGGTAGACAACCGAGCCAAGAAGTAGCAAATGAATCAAAGACCTCGAGGTAGGTGAGACACGGTGAAAGAAGCTGGAGCTATATGGACGACGGACCAAATGAGGAATGCCCATGGGGCAGGGGTGATGTAGGTTTCCTTTGCAGAATAGTAGACATCACCTGGACCAGCTATAGTATAGGCATTGGAACCGAGGAAGAGAATGTAGACAATGACATTGGTAACCTAGAAAGCAGGTCAGAGAGAAGGGGGAACGAAGGGAAGGGGATGGACGGACCTGGAGCAGGAGGTCAGACCAAGGGGAAGCCATGGGAAAGAAGGTGAGACCACGGGGGGGGGGAAAGAGCAGTGCAGGTTTATGTATCCAAAGGGAGGCGAGGGCTGGCCTCATGACGCAAGCGACATCATCAATGCACGTGACCTAACACGATGATGAACGCCGCTCCATCTCCCCGCAGTTGCTGGCGCTGCCGCAAATCGGACTCGTCCGCTCAGAGATATCTTCTCACTTGCCCCGCCTGCTCCCGCTCCTGGCACCACAGATGCCATGTACCACCAGTCACAGATCCTCAGCTCATTGCTCACCTCCGGGACGACGCCCAATGGCGTTGCCGCAGATGCACTAATGCTGCTCCCGCTTTGGCCCCGCCGCCTGATCCGACACCGCCGCTTATTGATCTTACCCTGCCGTCCGATGACACCACAATAGACTTGACAACCCTATCTGATGAACAAGAGGAAGCGGCTTCCGCTCATCAACGCGTGCAGCGTAAGTCCCGTTCTGATTACAGTCAACCTCATCGCATCCTGAGGTTCTGATGAAGCATCTTTGCCTCTCAAAACCGAGATGCTGATTCCCGCAGTGCGCCGCTCTATTCCTGCGTTAGTGAAACCGAGGCGCACTCAGCTGGGCATAGGACGTCATGTCGACTTTTATTGCAATGTACAAGATCTAGTCCAGGCCGTTCGAGACATACGTATATAGAACATCATGTGATATAAAACATTACTTTACTGCTGTACAATTTCCCTTAGATTTGAGGCCCTGCAACGCGGACCTTCTCGTCCACTTCCCTCTCATACAATGCAAACGCTTTATGGAACATGCCAGCGAGCTTGCGAACCTCACGTTGGAATGCGTCCTTGTCTGCCCACGCCAACTGAGGGTTGAGCAACTCGCGAGGGACGCCCTCAACGTTTGTGGGTATAGACAAATTGAAAACACCATAGTTCTCGTATTCTGCCTTGGCAAGTTCACCAGAGTGCACCGCATCGACGATACGACGAGTGTATCTGAGTGGGCACCGTTTCCCAGTACCACCAAACTTGCCTCCTGTCCAACCCGTGTTGATCAACCAACAGTCAACTTTATGTTTGGACATGCGCTCAGCCAACATCTCGGCGTAACGGCTCGGCTAGAGGATGTCTTGACATTCAACTTTTACGGAAGGTGCCATTAACACTCACATGAAGAACAATGAATGGTGCACTGTAACATGTCGAGAAAGTGGGAATTGGTTCAAGAACACCATCTTCTGTTCCAGGGGTTTTCCTTTTTTCCCCCTCCATAAATGACATTTAGCAAGACATAAACTGTATGCTTACGAAGTGTAACCAGCAAGGAAATGGTAACTGGCTTGCTCAGGTGAAAGCTTGCTTACTGGGGGGAGGACGCCGAAGGCATCGCAAGTCAACATGATGATGTTGGACGGTTGTCGATCAACTATGCAAGGGATTTGCGCCTTGGGGATATACTCGATTGGGTAGGCGCAACGAGTGTTCTCAGTAATGCTGATGTCATCGTAGTCCGGAGCCCGAGTAAGAGGACTGTATACCACATTCTCAAGAATGCTACCGTATCTGATGGCGTTGTAAATTTCGGGTTCCTTTTCAGCCGAAAGGTTGATGCATTTGGCATAGCAACCACCCTCGATGTTGAAAACACCCGTATCAGACCAGACATGCTCGTCGTCGCCGATTAGGAGACGATTCGGATCAGCTGACAGTGTGGTCTTGCCTGTACCAGACAAACCGAAGAAAAGAGTGACGTCGCCGTTGTCTCTGCCCACATTTGCCGATGAATGGAGAGAGAGTTGTCCAAATTTGACGGGTTGGAGATAATGCTACACACAGTGTCAATGGTCTAATGAGGCGGGAAAAGCGGATGCTTACCATGACAGAAAAGACGCCTTTCTTCATTTCACCTGCATACTCCGTGCCGAGAATAACCATCTCCATTCGCTTAAAGTTTATTTCAACCGATGTCGTGGAGCTCATGCCCTTGGTGAAGCGATTTGCAGGGAATTGACCGGCATTGTAAATGATAAAATCGGGCTCGCCAAACTCAGCGAGTTCTTGCTCCGTTGGGCGGATGAGCATGTTGTGCTGACATGGGGTTGAAAGGCGGATCCACTAAACCCTGAGTTTAGATCACGTACCATGAAAAGTGCGTGATATGCTCTGGCACAAATGACGCGGACTTTGATCCTGTATTTGGGATCCCACTGATCCGGTCAGCTGACGGGCGACGGGGAAAGAAACCAAGCACTGACACCTGCAAAGCCATCAAAGACATAGACATTGTCGCGAGTGTTGAGGTAGTCGATGGCGCGCTCGCGATTGATTTCAAACGTGTCTATAAATGTGTGAGCCAAGAAATTGGAGCAACCGGGACAATGACGCACGCTCGTCCATCTTGATGTTGACAGAGCCCCACCAGATGTGGTCCTTGCTGGTTTCCTCGTAGACGATGCGCTTGTCCTTGGGGCTCCTGCCGGTCTTTTTTCCGGAAAAGTTGATCAGGGCGCCAGTGGACGAAATGATGGCGCCCTCGTTCCGGATGGCGTCCTCGTAGAGCAAAGCGACAGGGGCATTGCGCTTGATCTGAATTCTGTCCATATCGAAGCCAGCATGGGAGAAGTACTCGAGATCGCGGCCGATGACTGCGGGGGAATCATTCAGAGAGGAGAAATGAGAAGAGACAAGGAGGGGGGGGACAGACGCTTGCTGTACTGCTCATGGTCATGTGCCTGGGCGTAATGCTTGTGGAGGATGTGTGGGGTGACATAGGGAGTCTGGTAGAGAACCATGGCGCGAGAAGAAGGGCGGAAAGGAGGTCTTGGGCGGAGGAGGACAAGTCTGAGACGGAGGGCGCGACGCTTTATAGTAAGGCGCCGGAGAGGGAGCATCGTCCGGGAATGCCCGGGGGCGGCGGATGAGGGTGTTCCGCCGTGTTGAATCACATGAGATCATGACTACCCGTCCCCCACATGGGGGTGCATATATGCGCGCGGCGGGGCAGAGAGGGATGTATGCGCGCATACACTGACGACTTTGAGCTCAGACCATTGACCACCTGCGATTTGGCCCGCGTCCGTCAGCTCCACGTGCGTCTGTCCTGCTGACTATTGACCCTCCCTGACTCTGACCCTTCACAGGCCGCCGTCCTCCCCGTCCGCTACCCGGACGCCTTCTTTCTTCACCTCCTCCTCCTTCCCTCCCGCCGCTGTCTACTCGCACATCCCCGCGCCGACCCCTGTAACATCGTCGCTTTCGTATCGGCTGCTCATGCTCAAGGCCGCGTCGAGATCCTCACCCTCGGCGTCCTCCCCGCCTTCCAGCACCGCGGCATCGCCCGTCTCCTCCTCACCTCAGTGGCCGGCGCTTTCGCCCCTTCCGTAGTTTTCCACGCCAATGTTGCCGTTTCAAACACCTCCGCCATTCGCTTCTATCAGCACATCGGACTCCGCATATCCTCAGGCCCCATCACTAATCTCTATCGTACTTGTACTTATGGTTCCAAGGATGCTTACCTTGTAGTTGGCTGTATCAATAGCGTATCATACTCCCCCTAATCACACCCCCTAGTTTCATGCCTCCATCCAGATTTCCTCCCTTTTACGCGTGTTATCTCCTCAAGTCTGTCCAGACCCCCAAATCCCAAGCGTGCGTGACTCTCCGACGCGTCTTCTGCGCGTCTTTACCCCCGTTTATAGTACCTACATTGGCAGCACTCCGAACCCTCCCCGTCGCATTCGGTCACTACCCCCTTTCCCTCTAGACTCCATTACTTATCTCCATTTCAGCCAACACAATGGCGAAATTAGCCAGGGCGCCCGGAAGACAAGGCTCAAGCGTCCTTGGGTTATGCAAATGATCATTTACGGCTTTCCTTCCCGTCTGGCACGTTCCTTCCCTTCATAATTCCAAGCCTGTGTGAACATAGCCCACAACCACAGGCCGCCCTGCAATTTGAATGGGCGTGGCAGCATCCGCATCTTGCAAGGCACCTACGTGACGCTGACGGGAAGGCCCTTTTGGCCAACAATCGCAACCTCGGCTGGAGCATATAGTACGTCACTTTCCATTCTCAATCTGCCAAACGTCAATTACGCCACATTGTCAAGCACCGTTCGGACCATGATATGTTTCCATCCATATAATTTATGGCCTCTACACGTGAAACTCTTTACGACTGATGCTGTCAAAAGCTGGGAAGATGCCGGGAAAAAATCTTTATCCATTCCCCTTCCTCCTGGCTTTACCTGTCACGTCGAATTAGAGGGCGTCGATGGCAAGTCGGGTCTAATAGGATCAGGAAGAAAGGCCCCAATTGATGTCACAGACAGTGAGCATGTGCCAAATTCATCTCGCACAGCCTTGACTTCTTACATCAGATCAATTTACTCTGCCTTTTCTGGCAAAGAACACCGCACTGGTAGCGTCAGGGAGACAACTTCATTGTTCCATATGCAATGATCGCCTGGATAATTATGCCATCGTACGTCCTTTCCTCTCTGCAATTTCGGGTGATTTCGGAATATGGCAGGACCCCGCCACTGTTCTATGCACCGCTCCGTCATGCACTGCCGTCTCCCATACTATCTGTCTAGCCAGACATTTTCTGGACAATGATTCTAAAAACAGTACCAGCGGTATTATACCTAGAGGTGGTCACTGCAAAACGTGCAACTCTTACACCCTTTGGGGTGATCTCATGCGCGGCTCCGCCAGGCGTTGTACGATCAACGAGGATGAGACGGACGAGACCCAGATGGACCCAGACGATACTCGGAGCAAATCAAAATCAAAGCGTGTTTCGTCCAATCCCTTGCGCGGTCCTATCCAGAGTGACCCTGACTTGGTACCATCTCAAGCCGATGTTTCCGACAACTTGGAATCGTCGGACGATGACCAACCGTTGATGATGAAGCAATCTCAGACGAAACTCATTTTCCCTTTGCGCATTGCAAAATCTCGTCTCGCAGACGAAAAGCTCGCTTGTGCAATGTCGTCCCTCCACATATCTTCCAACAAAAGGCTCCCATCTATACCAACCGATGTTATCGAGATATCTGATTAGTTGTGTAAATTATATTGTATAATACAGCAAGTAGCTGCACAGTCACTTTGTCGGAAGGTTTCGGAGTCGTGCCAAGACTCTGTTATGTATTCCCCTTGCCAAAATCGGGACTGCGCGTGGTTTACAGACGACTCCCACATCAATCACGGCAACACGACCGAAACTGTGTCCATTGGGCAATGACTCAGTAGCTTTTTTCACGGCGTTCTGGACAATCTCTTGGAATTGTGGGATGGGTTGCAGACAGAGCTTAAGCGTTTCGTCGCCTGCTTCACGTCCTTCAAACAATAGGTACGAAGCATCAAGGATGGCAACACGCTGGTTGCTCAACAGTCGAAGATCCAACGCGTGTCTATGACAAAAAAAGGTCACAAAGAGGCAAGCAATTTCCGAGTGCGGGCCGCGTACTTGAGATCACTGTAGAGTATTCTGTACCATCCCGCTGCTTTTGCAAACGTATCAAGGTTGTGGCCTTCTCTGTCACTGGCGTTTTGAATGTTATCAAGCTCGACAACAATAGGCAAGGTATCCCTCAATAACGACACCAAACGATGCAAAGATGGCGCCAATCTACCATGCCCATGACGCAGCACGTGTCGTAGGAACGGCTCCGCCTCGCTGTGAGGATTGTACCGACTTTGATCAACGTCTTCCTTTGCTTGGCTCCCTGATATCCGCCAAGCTCGGCGCCGCGAAAATCGTAGAGCAAAGTTACCACCCGTAGGAGAAAGTTGATCTTCACAAGTGATGGACACGGTATAATCCTACAATGAAAGCGTCAATGGTGCGAATCGCCGTTTTTGTTCGACTTACAGACGTATACGCAAACTCGACTGTTTGCAAATCAAACGATAGCAGTTGAATGCCCTGCCACTCCTTATCTTTGGACATTTGCGCAACTATATCAACTGAGCACAATTCCGGAAAAACAGTAATGGCAATCACCTTCTCTCGCAATAACGACCATTTTAGAAACACGTGCCCACTCTTCCAGGAATTCATCCACACAAGTGTTCACGTTCTCTGAGAGGAATGATACCACCGCTTCCGTAGTGTCATAAATAATTCTCTTTGATGGCCGGATGACGGCACTTGTGTTCGCATTTTTTCCCATGGGTTGCTGTACATATTTTAGCTTGACACATGTGACAACCTAGTGTATGTACGCTCTTCGGTTAATTCGACTTTGAGACATTAGGTACTGACCTGAGCATTTTCTTCTGACCACCAATTGAGTGGAATAACCCGGATATTAGGCATAGCAGCTTCTGCAGCGGGCGCGCCGGAAAGGATATGCTCCGATTGTACGCATAATGCAGGCACTGACCGTGCAAGAGACGATTGGATATGAACTAGCCCTTTCGTTACAGCGATACCCTCCATGGGATTTACGTGTGTGAAAGGGATGCCGCGCAACTTAAATTGTCGTTCGACGTTCATGTATGCAACTCTTGCACTGAAATAAATAAAATGAGCATAAAAATCGCCAGAGACAGTGATCACTTACCAGCAATAGTTATACAGCTGTCGCAGCAATTGAATGTCTAAATTGAATCTTGAAGATGTCACGATCGCCAACAAAGTAAGTAACACCTCACTTACAAATCATCATCCATACTTGGTACGTTTCCATCTCGTATTCGTCTCAAAACCGCTTTATTCAGCGACTCTTCTACTTGATCAACCCTTCCACTATGTCTGATTCTGTCAAGGTCTAGCCATGCAATATCCTCCATGACCATGCTGGCATACATGGAATCAGTAAGCACTTTGGTCGTGATTAGAGCGTATCTGAATCTGTCGTCCGTTATCACCAGGACCAAATAGTGATTGGGAAATTTTGTCAACTGAATGAACAATGTTCCTCGAGTCGAGGCGCCAAGCTTTCGCGACTCTAAATAATGTGAGGAAGTTGGAATGTGAGACGAAGTCAAACCATTCACCTTCTGGAGGGAAGTTGCGTCTTCGGAAGCTTTGAAGCCCTAAATACTTCGCTTTTTGTTCCGCGAGATCGGTGATGGTCTCAATAAATAATCATTGGTTGAGTACTCAACTAATTAAAAATGAAACCCACTAATAGGCGAAGACGAATAAGCGCTCCCAAAAGCATTGTTGGGTCTTCGTTGAGTTTATCCGTGAAAGACATGAAACGCTGGCTGCGTCCAGCAGCTGCAAGATCTCCAGTATCACGCATATTGAGGCGCCCTGTCCTAGCATCAACCGTAATAAGGACGATCTCGTCCTCGCATAGTCGAACGCGTAAGGCTGTATCTTCGTCAACAATTTGCTTATAACTGAAAATTACTGCATACCATCGCCAACCAGCTCTAAGGCACCAGGAGCCGAGAAAACTCTATTCGTAATCGTCCGTCGAAGCCGCTGCTCGAATGCTATCAGTATTGTTCTTGAGTGGTGATCAATGATGCGTCTCAAAAGAGTTTCAAAATTCAAATCATCAGGGCTCTAGGCAACGTTAAGTAGGTTCATGAAGGAGGTTATGTCCGTACCACTTCAAGTAGATGTTGCGGAAGTGCCAATGACTCTGCTGGAAGATGTATTCCAAGGGCACCGTGTGCAGGCTCCCATCGTACATCAAACTTCAAACCCTCAACTTCATCTGAAGGATGGTCATTTCCAAGCTTGGATAAACGTTGTAATTTAGCTATGAATCTAGCCTTAGGCGTCCGAAAAGGGCCGCCTTGAACGGGATCACTAGCCTCCACGATAGATATTGTTAAAGTTCCTCCTAACAGTGGAAGTTTATTTCGTAACCGGTTTGTAGCAGGCGGAGGCAGGCGACTATCACCAGGAGTTATACAACATTCGAGGAGCACACGAAGGAACGCACGTCCAATATGATGCTGTCAAAGACTTGCGATCGGTACTCATGCGTATCATCAAGTAGTCATGCCATCCCAAAGATCTCATTCTCTCCGCCTGATATTGTTAGACGCCAACAGAAAGCGGCGAGGCACAATCCCTACCTGATACCACAGAATCTCTAGTTGATAGGACAGTGACATCATTTCTACAAATCTATTGAGAATGAATTCTGACGAGTTGACCCATGATCGACATACGGAGGAAATTGTACAATCGGACAATTGGTGCATCAACAACGTTCTTAGGTAGCTGAGGTTTTGATGGTAACTCCACCCCAGGAATTTGTTCTTCGTTTGAATACTGTACAAATTTTGCAAGTTGATTATCTGCTTCGTCCGTTATGTGGCGCTTTAAGATACCTGTGGGCGTGCGAGGAAACTCTGCAGGACGTTAATACGAACTGTATGCTTCCATCATTTATCTGACCTTGCAAGCTGGTGAGGTCGCCCCCAATGTTAATCAAAAATTCCACGTGGACAAAAAACCAGCCGTCAGTCTTTTCTGCACCGCGGAGGCAAACAGAGGTCTCAAAAAGCTTCGGGACAGTGAAATACACTCTACCACCCTCTGTTTCCGGTTATAAACGACCATTTACATATGCGGAATATACTCACCAATACGATATTGAGCCATTTCAATAGGCACGACCTCAGACACACGAAGGCGATAACGCATAACTTCTTCCATATCCGCCATAATTCTATCTATCTCGAAATCGCTCAGAAGTGAGGGAGGAACGACAGATTTCTAGCAGCATTAGATTAGTAATAATAGGGAAATGCTGTATTCACCTTTATACATGTTGGTAGCCTCAAGTATGAACCGAAAGTGAGAACGTCTAACGATGTTAGCAAATCATGATTGCGAAGTCTGCAGAAGAAGCTTGAGATCATCCTTTGGGAGCAATGGTTTGAGGGGACCTAGCAGGATCAAGAAGTTCTCTGGCATAATCAAGTGCTTTGATTGCTTCCTCGAATTGTCGGTTCTGATTCAGAAGGAAGGCAGTGATGTTCTTGAAGGCATGGGATACGTGGATACACTGTTATAATATCACACACCATGCATTTTTGGACAGCATCTGCGTCACGGGCCCATTTTGCCACAGCGTAAAGTTTAACCACCTGCTTTTTTGTTTTGACTACCCACTCGGCAAGCGTGCGTTTCCGCGCAGCGTCTGACATATTTGGCATGCTATGCGATGACCCATTAGCGCAAAGAAGGCATAACATTTATAGACATACGTTTCTGCCATCTCCGAGAGCTCTGCGTACATAGCTTGCATGACTCGGGACAGTAGATCACCCAGTGGGATTTGGTCATCGTACACGACAGGAAGCTCACGTTCCATTGCTTGGAGAGAACCATCGACGTCGGCGCCATTGGGCGGCGGATAAGGGAGAGGCGGGGATGCGCCGCCATTGGATTCGTTCATGACGGCAGAAAGGTAAAAGTTGCCATGATAGCGTGTCGCTACATAATAATTTGTAATTGCCGAATAAATAATGATAGAAACTCAACAATGGACTACCTGAGAAATCTCGGCTCAGTCGCTGTTTCGACTCTCGTTCAGAAATCTGGCCTCAATCTGCCGTTTATTCTCGGTCAAAAACTTCTCTCGTTTGATGGCGTGTGCACTCTCTACGACGGCACTAAGCGTGTGCGTCTCTCTGGCCTTGGTAACACAGCATTCATTGACATTCCTACTCAGGACGATGGAAGCCCTGTTTCAATCTTTGAGTATGACTTTGGTGAATCATCGAAGAAGTCCTTCAGGCCTCCTGCTCAAAATGCATTGCGTAAACTGCGTACTACTCGCCATCCTGACATCCTCAAGTTCCTCGATGCCGTCGAGACTGATTCGACATTACATATCATGACTGAGCGCGTCAAACCACTTCAACCTACTCTATCTGATTGGTCGTCGCGTAATGCCCAGGAACGAGAGGATTGGCTAATTTGGGGGTTACACCGTATTTCGGTCCGCTTCGCCATCCTTGACTTCGTATCACTGTGTAATCCAGTGGTCTAGGTAGCCCTTGTGTTCTTAAACGACACCTGCTCATCGACTCACGGCAGAGTATGTGTAAATTCAATTTTCATCACGCCATCAGGAGAGTGGAAGCTGGGGGGCTTTGAAATGCTCAGCACTCCAAGAGAGGATTCTCCTGTGTTATATGTGAGACTCAATATTGTGCGATGGCATAAAATATATCCAATTACTCTGTCAGACCATGGGAAGCCTCTTTTCAGCGGCCGCTGCATATGCACCCCCGGAAGTGAAGAAGCACGGGTGGACTGTGCTGAAAGAGTACAGTTTTTGGTCAATATTTTGACGGCTTCCTAACCTTTTTTCAGTTTGAATCCAGCAGCTGCAGATAGTTATGCACTAGGTATCTTGCTTCACACTGTTTTCAATCCTTCACACCCTCCCTTGGCCACGACAACCCCCCCCCATCCACCACCTTCAGGCGCGTCCAAGGGGTCCATACCCTCGTCAATTTTTAATCCCTTCAAGAAACTTCTGAACCCCAATCCCCAAAGCCGTCTGACACCAAAGCAATTTCTTGAGATTGGGATGTCAGAGTCGGGTTTTTTCCAGTCTAACAGGCTTGTCAAAGTTTCACTTGGTTTAGATAATTTCGCATTGAGCAATGAAGCGGAGAAATCAGTTTTCCTAAGGTGAGTCATCTAAATTTTATTTAACATTACTCTTAGCCGCTTCCAGAACACTGAAAGATTCTGCCGTCTCATTCCCTCCAGAATTCGCATCGTACCGTGTCTTGCCTTCGCTTGTGTCAGCGCTCGAATTTGGTGGGGCATCAGCTGCAAACATGTTACCTCTAGTTCTGCAGTTTGGAGCAAGTGTGACAGCTGAAGAATATTCTAATGCCATCGTTGGGCCTCTTGTCAAACTTTATTCCAGCCCTGATCGCGGTACACGAATGGCGTTGTTGGATCACCTGACAGATTATGTCGACAAGCTTGACAAGAAGACTGTCAGTGACAAGATTTGGCCACATCTTGTGAGAGTTTTGTTCATTCTGCCCCACATACATTCAACGTCATCATAGCAAACCGGCTTCTCCGATACTGTAGCTGTTATAAGGGAGGCTACTACGAAATCTATTATACATTTCTCACCCAAGGTCTGGAGTGAGTTTACTTCAAGGAGTTAACACTAGATTTAAACCAAACCTAGTTGAATGACCGCATCCTCAATAATGACCTTCTAAGATTGCTTGCCAAGATGCAAACAGATCCAGAAGCTTCCATCAGGACCAATACCTGCATTTTAATTGGCCGATTAGGGCCATCACTAGGTTACAATACTAAACGCAAAGTCCTCGTACCAGCTTTTACCCGTGCCTTAAAAGACTCATTTGTGCACGCTCGTGTCGCCGGCCTTATGGCTTTTATGGCCACTATAGATTGTTTTGAAATTGAAGATGTCGCAACCAAAGTTATCCCAAACGTGTCGTCCACACTGATTGATAAAGAAAAGTTCTGTGCTTGGCCAAAATTGACAAGTTTCCAGAAACTGATGCGATATGCAGGCTTGTCCGAGATCAGGCATTTAAAACGATTGAACTCTTCATCAAACGTCTTGAGAGCCATGCAGCAAAAATGGTATCTTTTCGTCAATTAAAATCATGTTCTAATAACTACGTCCCGTTTAGCCGGACAAGGAGGCGGAGGATGTCACCGACACATCTCCAAGCAATTTCCCAGCTCCGACTAGTTTGGTCAATAGCGCCGCAGGGGCAGCGGGCGCGCTAGCTGGTTGGGCAATAACGTCCCTAGGGAAAAGGGTAAGTGAGCTCGCAGTGAATCAATTAACTGAGGCTAAGGAACATACCAGCTTGCGGCATCGGACCTACAGAGTACCATCAGTCCAGATGCGAGTGGTTTCTCAGAGAAGTCTATTGGTATCGGCACTTCGAGTAGTAGTTTTGCTACGAACGATATGTCAACCACGAATGCTACGGAAGGTCACGAGGACAAGGGCAGGGGGATGCAACTATTGACCAAGCAAACAAATTTTGCCATTGAGTTTGACGCAGAACCTATCGATGATATTAAAAAGAATCCATGGGGTAACGATGATCTTATCGACATAAACGCGGATCAGGATGACTGGGGTAAGTTAATCATTTGATATGAATACATGAGCAACCGATGTACTGATTGGTTGTAATACCCAAGGCGCATTCGAGATGGCATCCCCCATAATCGCACCAAAGCCAATAATCTCTCAAAGCGGGATCAATATACTTGTCCCACCATCAGCGAGACCTCAGGCCAGTGAAGAGAGGAAAAGAATTCCAAGCCGAAGAATCGGAAGTCCAGGACAACGTCAGGTACCACATTCGCTTAACAGACAAACTTTGCAAGGTTCTCCTTCCGCCAGCCGCCAATCAACACCCGTCTCATCCCCTCGCCTCAGCAAAGTTGATTGGGACGACGGATCTGGGTGGGATGATACAGAAAAACACGCTAATGGCAGGGCTAGCCCTGCAGTCTCAAGTTTAGCAGGCTTATCGAAAGAAGAGAAGGCTACAGAGTTGGCTCGACGTAAGGAAGAACGGAAGCAGGTATGTTCTTGTCATCATCCATACACGTTATTAAAGATTTCCAGCGGATTGCACAGTTGAAGGAGCAAAAGCGCAAGGCCTAATCCATATTTTACTGATGTAATTCCATATACAGTGGATATACGACAGGTACCAAACTTGAGCCGTAGCAGCTACTGCTTCTTTTACTTATGTAAAGGCTACTGTTCCTTGAATGGACCCATTACATGCAACTATGTCAACTATTGCTTCAACAATAGTTCAGCAGAGTAATTCATCAAGGCATTCTGTCATAGCAATTGGCCTTCAAAGCAGGCTTCGTCGTCGTCCTGCAGAAAAGGCTTTGGAGGATTTACTCACTGTGCACCTTATTGCTAGACATGTCGAATACAATTTCATCAAACCTGACGCCTGCTTTGCAGGAAACAAGCAAGCGGGTTGTATCCGGCGATTTAAGGTCGTACGTAACGCCTACTTATTTCATGATACCTGATATTTGAACTGTACTGATAGATTTATGGTGTGACAAGCCTTGCGGGCTCTCTACTAACCTACGCTTCCTCAAATTTATATCTAGTCATCATCCTCATTAATTTTGAGTGGCGTTGAGCTAATCTTGTGATCCAAATGAGTATGATCATAGTCTGCAGATGTTGCGCACTTTGAGAGGTTCATGGTATTGTCCGACCTCTCTGCAAGCCAAGATATACGGACCGTAACGGTCTTGTTATGGACATGACTTCATCTTCGGACTATTTTCAACTCAAAAAGCTCTTGTGCTTACCAACATATGACGTGAAGTGTTCCGGTTCATCAGACTCCAACGTCAATCAATGAGTCCCTGATGAATTGCATTGCCGACTTACCAGGTTCGCACGGTTTCAATAACCACATTACCCGAAGACAAACGATAGATGAATTGATAAGGCCTGGTAATACCAGTATGAATAAGGTTCTTTTGGGCCAGGGCCCAAGCTTGTGAAAGATCAGAAATCCATTGACGAAAGCAACCAATGCATGGTAGAACCTCTGAAGCAAATAAAAGCACATCCGAGTCGAAGCTTATTGTGAAAGATGAAGAAAATGATAAATCAGTGCCATTGGAACCATCTGGTGAGGTTGCTCAGAGAGTACACAATGGATACAGATCACAATTATTCGGTCGATAGTTCCTCTATTGGGATGCGTACTAGACGTTCGCCTTCGACACTCGCGAGGTGATCTTCAATTTGCTCACGAGTGCTCACTTGCAAGAATGAAGAATGATGAAGATTTAAATTACAAGGGACAAAACATGACTCACGGAAAAGGCTCAGGATTTGAAACATTCTCGGCCATTGCTCCAACACTTGACCATGCACTTGAGATAGTATGATTAGTTTTCATGTAGTTGAGAAACGTGGTAGATACATTGACCAGCGTCAGCCATGACATCAAGGTCTTCTGCCAAACCCTCTATACGCTGGAGATAGAGCGCACTGGCCCTTTCAAGGGCTGAGACGGCGTCGTGTTCCTTCTTCTTTTCCAATAACTTTGCGACAGCAGCAGCATTAGTATTCACTGAAGCAGACTTGTTTGCGGCCAAGGACTGGCGCATTGGACTCAAGTGTTTCCTCTTTAGGGAAGGACGGGCCTCATGCAGGAAGAGCTTCATGACGAGTCCTCCACACCACCAATCTATCAGTTCAAACCCAAGGGCTGGCTACGTCGGATACACGCTTCAGCAGACATTGGCAAGCCGACATTGGCTTCTCTACCCCTCGATGCTAATCCAACAAAGGTTATCCTGGTCTTTTCCCTCCTCATGCAGGTCAAGAGGAGGACGTTCTGTCTGTGAGAGCCATAAAGCATGGATTCGCCACAGAATCTAGAGTCTCTGTGCGTATTTGATTACTAGACTTCAAAATCATTAATAGAGCACTGTTCAAAAGGCGGAAGCATTCAGCGCCAAAGCTGCGATGGAAGACTTTCATTCAGAAGAGGTTTTTACCAAGTTGGAAGAAATGATGACCGAAGTCTTTGCACGTAGAGCCGATAATTTACCGCTTATTCCGTACGGTCCAATTTCTTCTTATCAGAAATGTAACTAATAAATTTTTGCAGTCCATCCACGTTTCGCCTCCCAACCAGGGTGACATTAAATGATGCTAAACGTCGAGCATGGTTTCGAGACTTAGCAAATCCAGATGTCCCATTGCATAAACTAGGGAAGAGTGTGCCGCATGGGGCGAAGGGTCACGACCTCCTAGACTTACTGCATACGAATAACGTTGCAATACCCAGAGCTGTTTGGTTCCTACGTGTTTTTGGTGCGAACGAAGTTGTAAGCCGATTTCGTTATGACATTTTCTCACCGACAATAAATTATTAGGCTGGCCTACGCAACAAACCTTCTTATAACCCCACTCAATATAGCATAGACTGGGCGAATGTCGTTACGGGTTATATGAAAAAACAATTACTTGACATTGCACTTCCAAGTCCTCCTCGAGCTGGGCTCAATATCAAACAGATATTTAAGGGAGTCCTCACCGACAATGAATCGAGGGAGCGTTGGGTGTCTCGGTTCAGTTATTGGCAAGTCTTTCTCCTTGTGAAAGTAGATATTTCCCCCTCATCAAATTCATAGTTTGCATTTGCTACGATATTTTTATGTGGATGGTTTGGTGGATAAGCGCACATTTCTCGTATGGCTTGTTCAACAGATGTCAACTTGCAATCTCGCTCAGATAGGTTTTGTGGCACATCTTGCCGATGAATATCTGTCGGACATCACTGAGAGTCGAGCATTATCTCGCTGTTTTTCTGAGGCATGTCTGAACAGATTGCATGAGGTATCACAAATCTCTAATCAATTATGCACAACTCACGAAATGAATCAGATTCAGTCTGGTGGTCCTGCACAAACCTGTCTCATGAACATTAATAATTTAATGAGATCACTCACACAAGTCTGTCCTGTTTGCATTTCCAAAGCCATGGAACTAACATATAGCTTGATGAAAGCGCGCGTGCCTGTCAGCTATTGAGGCATTCATTAGTCCTCGACTGTGGACCTCCTACTCCGCGACTCTACGTGACGTGCTTGCGGGAGAAGTCATGCACCACATGGGAAATCAACATATTGAACAGAGCAAAATGGCTATTCAAGCGCAATTACTAGATCGTCTGACTTTGATCCAGATCAGGAATGAGGCAATGTTGCTACAAGGTTTGCCTACTCAGACACCAGCTCCGCTAGGCTCTGCCGTTTCAGATGTCAAGGTAAAATACATTAGTTTGTGCCTTAACGGAGCGAAATTGACGATACCTAGCTTCTGAACTCCATTTCTCATAAAATAAACCTTGAAGAAATTCTGTTCTTTGGTTGCGGTTTGGACGACGTCGAAAATTTTGCAAGGAAGATTGATACTCTTTTCACTTGGAGTGTTTCATCATTGCAATATGGGTACCACCGCCCCTTTGCTGCGGTGAGCCTGCTCAGCATGTGGCAGGCAAAGCTCAGTGAGCATGCTCACAGGCGAGATTTAATGTCCCCTCGAGAATTCCTGCAAGATCGATTGTTCGATTGGTTAGATCTTTCCGGATCTGCTCGTGTTGAAGAGAACTTAGGTGCTATTGCTCTACTATACGAGAACTTGATTGCTCAGGGATTGTTTTGCTATGCGACATACGTTCAGCGACTAGTCGCGCGTGGTGAGCCAGGACTACCACCAACGGAGGTATGATTATTCTCTGCTACATCATCACAAGTTGAGAATCAGATAAACATTTAGAAAGGCGGATCACACCACAGGAATTTTATACGTCATATACCTTTGCTGGACTCGAACTCTTCGCTGATTAATCAGAGAAGAGTCCTGCTCTATGGTGTACGGGCTCGTGAAGTGCCAGAGGAGACGAATGAGCGACAAATTCGCAAGGAAGTACGGGGTACTTTACCCACTCTCTTCGGAGGTTAGTATTGACAGCATCGGCGCTCGTCTTATTAACTTTACAAAGAGGACAACCACCGCTACAACTTTTTGGACTCTACCTTGACGTCAAATTGTGGCACTTTTGTGACATCTTCGCGGTTCGAACAAGTTCGGATCCTCAAGCAGTGGTTGTTACCAATCTTGCAAGCGTATGCGACACAGTTAGTACCTGAAAACAACTCCGTTGCTGAAAAGGCTGATTCACGTAGTCAACAATCGGAATTGGAATCCGAAAATTTCCTCCAGATCTATGCGCTATCCGTCGAGATGATGACACTTTCAAGATCGTTTGACTGCATGATGGACGTAAGTTGCATACTATGTGTTGATAATGCCAGTCTTCTCAACGGAGATAGTTGTTAATCACTATTCTGAGATGTGCCTTATCTATTGACACTGTGATGGCCGTTGTCGACCAGCTGCACTGCTATGCAGATACCTGGCAATGCATGGGTGGTCTGGGCAATCTCGTGGTAGAGCTGGATGGTGCCCATCAAGCATTGAAAGCCCGAGGACACCAGTCTCGTCTGCCATTTGATCTACTCAAATTGGACGGTGGACGATATCTTACACCCGCATCGCGAGAGCGCATCCATTCTGACATTGAACATTTTACAACAGTAAGTTGTTTTAGGCATGCAGTCCAACGAAATCTCATTTCATGATTTATAGGCCCTTCGGCCTATCGCTACTCATCCAGAACATGTCCCTGACGTCCTGTCTGAGATCTTCCGACTCGAAAGTGACTTTAATCCAGATTTTCCATCGCGTTTAGCCAATAGTTTGTGGATTAAATATCGCACATCTTCTGAATGGGGATGGAGAGTTTGGGATAATGTACTGGCAAGTCTAGAACAAGTTGCTGACAGTGAATCAAGCACGGGAATGATTCACGAACACGCGTTGCCTTATGGAATGTTCTTGTGGCACATCGATCAACATCTGGCTACAGGGCTTGACAGCGAAGTTTTGCATTGGTTGACCGGCCCAGGATCAAGTCGAATAACAAAATTCAGTCCAGCAATGTGGGATATGCTGTCTATCGTTTTGATCTATCTCGTCGCTCATCGTGCTCTACACATTACCACAATAATGACAGGCCTCGTGTTCCCTGCATGGAAGCATGGCGCTTCGATAACCAGTGAAGATCCGCATCGCAAAACGTATATTATAACATATATTCAAACTGCAAATAAGCTTTGCGAGGCTCTGCTATTGCGATGCAGTCACGGCGAACACCTCCTGCTGTTGAATTTGCACCATGGTCAATCCATTGAAAGCAGACGACAAATGGTCTACTCAGAACCCTTCTTTTCTAACTTCATTACCCAAATCCCTTACCTAATTCATCTGGAGAATCATGTTGATATACCGGAACAAGTAAGATTGCAGACTGGTCAACTTCGCTTCAAGCTTTGTCAAGAAGACCTGTTTCGCCAAGGTGCTTTTCGGAACCTTGATGGCACCCGTGAAGCATTTGAGAGCTTTTTGGTGTTGAACGATGATATGGGGGAGATTCTCATTAATAGATTGAAGCATTGTCTGAGTGGTAAAGGTGAAGGTGAAATGATTTTGAAAGAGCCGTATTCACGTGGAAATGTCTGTAGGCTCTGAGACTGGCCAATGGTTCCCATCGGGCCACCAATTCTTCAGCCCCTGGGAGCTGGCTGCAACGTCGATACATTTACAGTTAATGCTGAAGGAACTTGGTCGAGCTCTCAGCCGCGAAACTACCAGAGAACATGCGACAGCCAGCCTAGATAAGGTATCGCAAGAGTTATTCAATCATCGCATAACCCAAGAGGGAGCATATTATCTTGGTGAAGTTACGCGAAGTGTTGACCGTGTAGTCGTAGGAAAAGTGCGAGTGGTTGTTTTGAATTCGTTCATAGATTACTCACCTGTTGGCGCCCTAGCTGGTATCCAGTGGACTCAGACGTGTTGTGGAGATACTCGTCAGTCCTAGTTCGTTAGAAGAGGGACCAGAATGCAATCTACAGTGGGCCAACGAAGTTCTACGAGCAATCCTTTACATGGCTGGACCTTCAGATAACGAAAAGACACCAATACCTGGCCTTGAACCATTTCTTCAAGAGCTTTTATTAGGAGCAGTTCATAAGAAGCTCAACGCTATCGATCGTATTATCTCATCTGAGTACGATGCTGATGCGATGACACCCGCTATCGTCATTTTATTACGAATATTGCAATTTACACTTGGATATCATGGAACTTGGAGTAACAAAGCCAAAGGCGAGGGAATATGTATATCCACGTTATTGTTTCGTTTTGTTCTGGTAGGTACATTCCCGTCTGCAAAAATATGTCTGATCGCTCCTCGATAGAAAATGAGCAGGGGATCGGAGCCCGAAATCTCTATATACCCGTTGATTCTTGATACCCTCTACTACTTACTTGATGGTTTGTTGCACATTTGACGAGCAGGATCAGCGCTGACCTTTTTTTCTGCAAGAGTTACCCCATGACACCAAAATTGCATTCGACCCTTTTCAAAATTACCCAGAATTCACAATTTCTGATGTTCCAAGTGACATACCTCCTGACCATCGCCGACAAATCCTGGCTCTTGCGACGCAAGTCTCCCCATGTGCCTCCGTTTCTGACCTCGTCATGTCCATTCGAGACAACCACAACGATGCCACTCTCAGCAACGCAGTAATTAACCGTCCATGGGAATGGATGGAACATCTTGGAGATCCCGGCGTAGATTTGAAGGAACAATATCGGGATGACGAGGCAAGTGAACATTTGAGGCATACCATAAAGAATGCAGGTTCCATTTCATTGGAGATGTTTGGCGCGAAGATTACGGGCGACTATATTATTCCAAGCCTGGCTGATAGGCAGCTGGAATCTCACATTAGAGCGTTTGAAGATGGTCTTTCCGTTGATACCTTGTTCAGGAGAGACTGGAGAGAATCACGGATAGATATTGGAGATGAATCCTCAATCGATGCGCGGAAACCTACTGGAGATCATGAATCTGAAGTAGGAACCAAGGTGATCTAACAGTTTGTACCGATTATCTCATTCTTCGTAACTGCGCAGAATCAGCGGTTAATAGTTGGTCATCATACTCCCGACCACATCTCTGGCTCTCGGATCGTGGATACATCTGGAGAAGTGGTAGACCCAGGAAGCAATTCGACTACATCGATCAAGACATCGAAATCAAAGCGGAAGCTAGATGCCATGAGTGACGATGAGGTAGAAGTGACGGAAGGGTCAACGCTCTTCACGAACAGGGAACGTGGATAAGGCCATGATTGTTGGTGGCACCAATATATATTGTATTACATCTCGTATTCAAGAAAATTACCGGACGACTTGGTGCTAGGACAGGCTTTTTTGCGTAGGAAAAAAGCGATCCCAAATATCCGCAGAAGAATTATTGTCTTTCCTGCCAGTTAGCGCGTTTGTGATTTTTTGAGGGCTTTTCTCGCCTGACGCGGACGCCACGCTGCGCACGATGGCTTTAAGCGCATATACTTCGACTGGTTTGGTGGAAACAGTCACTCTACACGTGGGACATGAATAATCTGGCTTGAATGCATGTACTGGCTGTGCACTGTGCATTGTGGTGGGATTGATAAAGAGTTGGCTCGGATTATAGCCTGGATTATTGGCAATGAATTTGGTAAGTATTGTAGTGAACCAGTCCTGCAAACAAGATTGGCAAAACGTATGTCCACAGGCTGCCAATCTGTCGACGACATGCACATAGTTATTAGTGAATACGAGAAGAAATGGGCTAGTCTCACACGCAGGGTGACCACATCCTCGTGACGCATATCTCGCAGTTCAAATTCTCTTCTATTTTCGTTATGTCCTTAATTTAGAGCTTTGGATGTTGGATAAGATGACAAATTAAGTCTCATACCAGACGCCCCAAAACGTGTTTTTGTTTTGAAACCTCCTGTATGCAAAGGAAGAGTGAAAGATGGCGTGCAAGGCGTAACATAATCGTACATCTTTTAGTTCTGCATTCTGCTTGCGTAGATCTGCAATGATAGTTCGCTGACGATGACTGAGGCTAATGTCCTCATCCGAAGAGATTTCTATGACATCGCAATCTGGCAGTGGCTTGGATGCAGGAGGTTTCGATATGCCTTTGCTACTCTGTGTTTGGTTTTGACGTGATGAATTTGAATTGGGAACCTTGTTCTTCCTGTTTTGTGGAGAACAAGATCTTGGGCTCCGGTGTTTGGCAGAGGAGCGGAGGACAGGCATGAGACTCCTGTGACTAGATTGCGTCACGCGTATACCAATGGTGGGATGGAGTTTGGCTCGCATAGCACGGTTCAACTTCTCGACCAGTCCTCTATTACGCTCAAGTGGCAGAATGCCCAAATTTTTCGTCTATGCCCCTGATAAAACCGATCCTGGCACTCGAGATAAGAGAAATGAAGTACGACCCCGCCATCTCGAGGGAATTAAGCCATTGATTGCATCTGGCGTCATCCGTACGTTGACTAAGGCCCTGCAATGCTCTTGAAATGTTAATGCAGATTGCGGCACTCAGAGGTTGGAGGAATGATCACGGATCCAGTAACACCGCTTGTAGACGGTGAACCAAAGAAAGCCATCGGATCTGTTCTCATAGTCCAGGCAGAGAACATCGAGGAAGTGCGGAGACTGGTTGAGAAGGACATTTACACTGAAAGCGGTGTGGTGAGTCCCAAGGCGTTTTTTTTCTGCGCGAGCTGACGATTGGCAGTGGGATCAAGAGAGGCTTGTCATTGCGCCCTTCATGGCGGCGACGCCGTTCCCTGAATGACCCGGAGCATCCGCGGGAAAGTTGCCAGCATTGAGATTCGCTGTGTTCCATGGCTCTAACTCGTACCTCCACCATCTTGCGCCTGTGCATGTCGACTAGTTCTTCTCTTCGTTTAATGTCGTCTACTGCCAGTTATGATTACATTCTCACATCCAGACCAGACCCAGCTGTCACTCTTATTACCTTGAACAGGCCTAAGGCCCTCAACGCCCTGAGCAGTCCTCTCTTCAAGGAACTGAACCAAGCTTTGTCTGATGCAGACAACGACCAGTCAGTTGGCGCCATTGTTCTCACAGGATCAGGCAATGCGTTTGCAGGTATGCACTCCCCGCGTACTATTGTCTAACTAATCTGAACCGCGCTGCGAAGCGGGTGCCGACATCAAGGAGATGAAGGATAAACAGTGTGCGTTAACATCACAAGTCGAAATGCACGACTTATCATCCGACAGTTGCGGATGTCTACAAGAATAACTTTCTCGAGGATTGGACAAGATTGTCTCGTATTCGCAAACCGATAATTGCTGCTGTCAACGGATACTCAGTCAGTAATAAGTGTTTCTGTGAGCAGCACCAGTATCTGACACACACACACACACCCCTAGCTGGGAGGTGGTTGTGAACTTGCATTGATGTGTGACATCATTCTTGCCTCCTCCACCGCGAAATTCGGGCAGCCAGAGATAAACCTAGGCGTTATTCCAGGCGGAGGTGGCTCTCAACGATTGGCGCATATAATTGGCAAGTCACGCACGATGGAATTGATTCTGACAGGGAGGATGATTACTGCACAGGAGGCTGAGAAGTGGGGGCTGGTCAGCAGAGTTGTGGAAGGCGAAGGTGAGGTTGTGAAGGAAGCTGTGGCTATGGCAAAGGAAATTGCAAGTAAGAGTCAAATCGCAACGCAAGCAGCCAAGGAGGTTGTGAATGCTGGTGAGTTACTCGTCAATATTGTCGTCAAAATAATGCTTATGAGTTGGCAGCATACGAATTATCCCTTACAGAGGGAACAAGGTTTGAGAGGAGGGTTTTCCATAGTCTGTTTGCAACAAAAGATCAGAAGGAGGGTAAGGCATCTGATCCCAGCCTGGGAGAGTAACTCAATGCTTAATTTTTCTTCACCAGGCATGTCTGCATTTGCGGAGAAGCGTTCTCCCAACTTTACACATTCCTAACCCGTCGTACTACGAAAATTATTCCTCTGCGAACAGACGCAGTTAGTTACCTTGAATAGTCGGAAATTTTGACGTACATCGGTACCAACGGATGAGGCTTCCAGCGAGTAATGCTGTGCGGCCAAGGATATGTGCCAGGCATTATTCAACAGCATGACACTCACCAATGCCCATTCCGGCTACAATCCTTCGTTGGGCAGGCGTATGTACAGTACGCGCCTGCCAAAGAGCATATGCCCCGACGGCGGCGAAGGTACCTGAACCGACGATACGACAACCAAGACAGTCGTTCTTTCCAGGAAACGCCTCTATATGCTCAACCAGGGAGCGATCAGCAGAACCATATGGCTGGGTTTTCTTGCTCTGAATGTCAGTCATGATACGGCAACAGATACAAACATGCAATGACCCCTTTGAACCCTACACAAGCCATGATGATGAATGCATGAGCAGAGGATCTCCACTGGGGAGCATTCCGACTGTGTTCACCTTTCTGTCTTATTTGCGCCTGCTTGAGCTACACAAATCAGTTCCGTTTTGATCTTCCTGGAGCATGAATTTTACGCGCATTCTCGCGACTCCAAATACACGCCAAATAACATGCAAGGCTATCAATTCATGTAAAAAGCGCTACTTGCATGCCCGCTATCACTCTGGGTATGTGAAAAAAAGAAAGAGAAAAAGAAATAACAGTCTCTTTAACCAAGTTCAACAGGGCTTCAGCAGGACCAAGATCCACTGTCAATCCGAACTCGATATTTTCTGACGGCTCCGGATGGGATCGCGTTTTTGGAAACCTGGAGGATTACACAGCGAGGTCTTCACCTTCGCGTCGCGACTTAGTGCACAGGCCTAGAAAAACGTCAGGACGAAAATCTGGTCGCCGTCAAGCGATGACTGCAAGCGAAGTCAGCGCTTTCGAGGACATGTTTGAGATGCTATTTGACACTGCGTTAAAAAATGAACGTGCCGCGGCCAGCGAATTGCGAGAAAAGAACGTCGTCGGGGACATGTTCACTAGGCTCCAGCTCAGTTCGAGAAGATTTAGGTATGCTTCAGAGCAGGACGAGCTCTTAGATCGGAAGAAGGAAGAAATTAATTTGTGCGCAAGTGATTTGGAACTTCTCCAATGGGCTCAGCGGGAAGTCCTGGATACATTCGATAGTTTACAACTCTCCTCACAACATCACGCTGATCCACAGCACACGACGCAGCAGGAGAAAGAAAGGTCCGGAGAATCGAATCCTGCAGTTACTTCCTCTTCAGCTTTTCCAAATGCGAAGCCCATACAGATCTATCCACACCTCGTGGCCTATCTCATGCGCACCTTTCGAGACAAGTATCGAGACCCTTACCTTGCGCTTGCACTTTTCGACAAAGTTAGACATCGTTCTCTGATTTCCTACGTTTTTGGATGCTCAACACAAGTCTACAATGAATCTATCGAAACAAGATGGACATGGTTCCGAGATCTGAAGGGCGTGCATGATGCTTTGGAAGAAATGGTCGTTAATGGCGTTAGGCTTGATACCCACACACGTAGACTGCTTGAAACGGTTAGACGTGAGGTAGGGGAGCGAAACGCATGGATTGAGAATGTGGATATCCATAGCGGAGAGGTCTGGAACCTCTTGTTGCGGCTGGATCATTTAACCGCGAAATCGTCATCGCGCAAGGGAAGAAAACCCCAAAAGTGGGATGAGTGGAAGAAGAAACCATTAACAGATGAAGATGGGGACAGATGGGGTTTTGACAATTGGGCACGGTAGTAGAATATATTTCTACTCAGCGAATTACACAGAGGAAAACATGGCACAAGAATTCTACATACATTGATAGACAAATAATTCCAATTGCAATGCATGAAAACATTAGAACTATCCCGGGTATGATAAAAATTGATCGTGATATATAATGCTCTTCGTTAGCGCCGTGCCCTTGACTTTGAGACTCTTGGCGGGGGTTGCGTTTCAATTGCAGCTAAACCATGTTGAGGTATGTAATGGGGATCGACTTCATGACATTTGAGATTAAGGAGGAGATTATACACGAATAACTGCTCAAATCTATGGAACATACTAAAATTAGATCAGTATGCATGAGGCAATGGAGACGACTGACTGAGCATTTGTGAACACCACAGACATTGATTCTGAACTGCACCTCAACAAATTCGGAGCCATGACAAGAGCCAAATTAGCAGGAGTCATCTTAGTCGCCGATTGGACCTTTTCTTCAATGAAGAGCTGTAAAAAGCTGATAACGAAGAGAACCACTCGGCGATTGACCGTTGGGAGACGTTGGATGATCTTGACACATGCATCCGCGTCTTCCGACATCGTAATGCAATCGTTATATAACTCTTCTGGTATGAGCGGGTCGCATAATTCGCGTAACCACAGTTTCATCAGAGACGCAAGAACATGTGGCTCATCGACACCATTCAAGTTGTAATAACCACGATCAATGCGCAATTTCAATTCCGACACGGAATCCCCATCTCCAGGTACACGAAAGATACCTTCAGCTTTAGGACCGCCTAGAGCTAGGATGCCATCCGCAAGGAACGGCAAAATGATGGGGACCTTTTGATGTGGATAATTGCGTTCTTGCAAGCGAATTATGGCATCAATAGATTCACCAAACGTAGAAGGGTTAAAAGCGGCGTCCTTGGAGCAAAAAAAGATTGGTGGTGTGGTTGAATGTCAACTTGAACTTACAGATGCGGTTTCAATCTCTGACGATGAGGGGGCCTTTCCCCTTGGCCCTTTTCTGCATATGGAGGTGAGACGTCGTAGGCAATATTTTGCCATAATATCAACTCTCCCTTCTTGCTGGTTAGTATGGCTCTGTATAAATGATCGTAGATGTGTTTCAAAGTTTTTAGAGGGTGGGAAAGTTATGAGAAGAACGCATAGCATTTGCCATCCTTTGAATACACACTCTCTATTGTTCGTCAGACTCATGTACGACTGAGAAAACACGATCGTACGTGGATGGGTTCAGTGTAAGCTGCTTCATGACCTGACAGTAAATCTCGTCTCGAAGCTCGCCATGAGTAAGACCTTCATTGAGCAACCAACGTTCTTCGTCCAGGATGAATGTGTTAGATCCGTTTAATGAAACCGTCGACGAGTTGATGGACGCAACGATGGAAACGTGAGTGTCCGGCTGTAAACGTACGTTAACGGACTTCTCTCGTTCACGATCACCCATTATGTGCTGTATGACTTTAAAAATCTTAACAGCGTCCTTTGTCAAAGCCCGATTAATCACCAGAAGTGGTGCAGTTAGTGGATTCTTTACGAAATTAATAAAAAATGGTTGATGAATAGTCTCAACAAACCTTTTGCCATGCCATAAGCTGGTTAACTGGAATCTTTCGCCTGAATATAAAACCGGTCCGATGTGTAGAGAAATACTGCCTTGCAAATTCTGATTCCGCAAACTGCTGAATATCGGATGCAAGGTCTTCTGGTAGGGCGGGATACGTTCTGCACGGTTGAGTTTGTCTTGTTACCTAAAAGATACGCACTTACTCAGTGCCTGATAACATGTCGCCATGGATGTGGGGAGCGGCATACATCCGAGATTGAACCGGAATAGGTTTGCCAGTCGCTCTGTTCTTGACAGGGCTTAATTCTAGTGTGGCAGCTATATAAACAAATAAATAATAACAATATTGCCATGATTTTTTGCAAAAACGCACCATGATTTATGATAGGAGCACTAATCTGTTTCCCACCAAGCGTAGGAAAAAAGCCGCTTCTACTTGGTGTGTCAGGTATTGGAGAGGGTAAAGACGATTTATCCGTTGAGAAAGAAGTTAGCTGATCGACGTGGCTGGACAAGGTTGTTCTGCTCAATGAGTTATTCAGTGACTTTGGGCTGCAGTCGCTTTCCGATTGCGAGCTAGTCAACTTTTCTATAGCAGCATTCAAACTTTGTGGTTGTGACGGCCTATGTGGTACAAGGGCAGTGATTTTCAGACGTGGCCGAGAATTGAGCTCCAGGCTATTCGATTTACTGTTTTGTCTGTCGTCGACTTGTTCCCTGACATTCTCGGCAGACTTCCTCGTGTTTATGCTTCCAAGTGATTTTTGGGACGTCGGAGATGAAGATCGGGATTTCTCTGTCGTGCAAGGAGAGCCGGGGATTGGAGCTAGTTGGGAATCGATGAAATGTGCGCGACCTGCTCCCCTGGAAATAGTCCTCATGTTTTGGTCAGTCGAGATTGATCGCCGAATTGGGGGCTGTGTTGAACTTGTCTTTGTATTCTTTTGCTCAGTGGAGTGGGTTGATCGAATCTGCCTTGCTTGTGGTTTGAGTCTCCCATGTTCATCTGTCGTGTACGTCTTGCGAGCAGAAGTTGTCTCCAAGGCTTGCTGGTTCGATGATTTCTCCGACGTCGAGGGGTGTAGGACGCGTGTGGCCGCCGTTTTGGACAGTCGCCGACCGAGAGTTGTGTTCTGAACCAGCTGGTGTAGTGAATAACGCAAGGCGAGAGAGAACGAAATATACCTGAATAACTTTTAAAGGTATAACGAATGCTGAAGGTCGCTCCCAGACGGTGTCGCCTGTTTTTGTGTGATAATAATAGGGCAGTCCGCGCGAGTCGTCAATGAGCTCCCACCACTCGCCCTCGTCACTGGGAGGCAAGCTTGGCGAGAAAGTGAGGTTAGGGAAAGGGAGTGAGAGGGGGCTGGGCACATACACAAAGTGGCCGACGGGGGGATCCCAACTGACTTGGCCGGTGGCTGGGCAGGCGAAGAAGGAAGCTTGAGACTGATTGGGTGTCAACTTAGCTCCAAGGGCTGGGAATGAACGAACGTGGGGATCAACCAGGGTAACCCAAAAGTTGGAGCCCCATGCGGCACCATCTGGAGCAGCTTGGGAGAGGGAAGACATGGTGTAAGGAGTGGTATAGCAAGGAGCGGGTTGAAATTCAGAATGAAGACATACTGTTTAGTACTAGTAATTGATAGTAATTGATTACATACAGCATCAGCCCTAAGCGAACCTACGCCCCTGCTGTTGCTACGCCGGCGCCGCGCTCTGCGGCACGCGCAGCTCGCGCGGGATAAAGACAGGCGAGTTTGCTGACAAGCTCGACTTGGCCACCGCCGCCTCAGCGCTCTGCGTATCCACATCCTCAGCCGCCGTCGCGTTCGATGCCCCATCCATTCCCTTCTTCTTCTTCACAATCTCAAATGTTCGCAAAAGCCGTCGGCGAGCTCCCAGCGTCGCTATCCCCTTCTTCTCAAGCCCATCGTCATCCAGTACGACCATCTCCTGCCACGTCATTCCTTCAAAGCACGGCGTGTACTTGTGCAAGCGCAGGCTCCTCAACCACCCAGGTATATCATCGAGAACTTCAGGATTGAAATCTTCTTCCTTTGGCGTTACTCCAGGTTCCATCGCGCTATCCGGAACCGCACTCTTCAGTCCAGCACTTTTCAACCCCGCGCTACGCAATGCACTGTGTCGAAGTGCGCTCCCTGGGTACTTTGCACTTGGAGGAGGTACGCGCCAATTGTTGAGGTGCTTCCTCGCCGACTTGGGCACAGCTTGCGGTTGTGGTTGCACCAATCCGCTCATCACCAGTTGAATGGCCAGCAGTTGAGCTTCCGCAGAGAACCCAGAACCGGCCATCGCGTTCAATACCTGAGGGTTCAACGTGCCTACATTTAAACCTTCGTTCGATGTACTTCCATTATCGTTCTCATTGGTCCTGGTGAACATGGAGAACGAGGGTGTGTTCACCGTGTTAGAAGCACCAACAAAAGGCAGTGATTCTCCTCTAGATGTGGCGGGTGTAAAGCGTGGCGTTGCGGGTGAACCTGGGAGAGGCAGATTCAAACTCGGAGGACGCAGGCCGCGAGCGAATGGTTTGGTCCTCAATTGATTATCATCAGCTAGCGCTACGACAACTTGAGCCATATTGCCACCAATTATTTTATATACTATTTACCATTTTCATTCGCATTGCTCTCAGCTTGTAACAGTTGTTGAAGAAAGGCAATGAAAAACCGTTTTTGATCTTGATCGGAATGTTGGAGGAGCGTATAGATTGATGTAGTCCGCTCGGACCGAGAGAGTATCTGGTACCCTGGTAGTCGTCAGACGGCCTGCCATCCTGACTAAAGCAAAACTTTACAGGACTCAATGGCTGTTAATTCTTCTTTGAATTTTGAATCGGATGTAGCTACGGCTATTTCAGCCTGATACTCGAGGTGTTAGCGGATCCTCCTAGGCGTCAAAAGATGACTTACGAGGGTACTGCCATACTGTTCGAGAGACTTGCTCAATTCATCTATTTTCGTCGCCTGGTCAGGAACTTGAGGCTTAGTATCGGGCAAAGCAATTGGGGGGTTGCTGTCAGCAGGAATATTTTCGCCAGAAGGAACAACGGAACTGCCAGCAGTCAAAGGTTGATCGCCAGACATTGCGAACTGCAACAAGATGTTAAAAAATATGACCAGTGGTAGGCTTTGAAACGTACCGAATTGCCTGAAGGAAGATGGTGGGAATGGGGGGAATGGAGAACCTGTCGCAGAGAGAATCGTGCGATTGAGGGGGGAACTTAAGGTGCGTACTAGTTTCAGGGAATGATTGTCACCTGCCATCGCGACCGGAATCTAAGCGGTGTTGAGATCAAGGGCGGTTTGATTGACCACAGCATTGGCTCCATTGATTACGCCTTGTAGGACCGAGAATTCCGCCGCCCAGTCCCCCTCAAGGCCTCATACCTACACACGGACCGGTAGCAGAACAAAGAAACGCAATTACATTATTGTACTTACAGCTCAACAATCTGATGCTGTCTCATCAGACCGCTGAAACATATATTTCGAGAACAATAATCTTCCATCGAAACTCTATCACACAGCTTTTGGGCGTTGAGTCTTAGCCTCTTTGCACAATCTCCCCACCATGGTACACCCTCCACAGCACATCCTCCGCATATCTACCAAACGTACTCCCCGCGGTCGTCACTATTTTCGATGCGTGGCCCAAAACCATGACATCCAGAAAGGGAACAAGATACCGCGCCAGCGCCAGACCATCGTCCGCATTCCGGATTTCGCGCAGGGGCTTAAGCTGGGTTTGAAAATCAGAAATGAACAAAGTACATGGAAAAGTTTTTAAAAGAATCGACAGCGACGGTTCGTCTCTCGGATTCTCAACATCCGTGGAAATAAAAAGAGGGGTGTTGAGCGGCACAAGGTAAGGATGCTTGTATAAACGGGCGCGACAGATGAAGGGACGAGCAGCGTAGTTCATATTCTCGGTGGATGCTTCCCCCGATCCTTGAAATATACGTTCCATCTCTTTCCCCTCGGAGTGACTGTATCCATAGCATCTTTCTATCAATTGCCACCAGATTTGACGAAGATTTGACGACGAGTTCTTCTCAAATTGTCCATCAGAGATGCGGATGTGAGCGCCAAAGTAGGGGCCTCCGATAGTTGACCGTATATTGTCCACGACAGATACGAGAATTGGGTTAGAATAGACCATATTCTGCCGAACCACAGTACGTATAGCCAAGTTTGGAGGACTCCTTAGCAGAAGCCGAGATGTCCCAAACAAACTACCCAGCTGCAGCAAGTATTGGTCTGAATCTGCAATTTCAGAGATGTATACTTGTTCCTTGTACTTGGCATTCACTGCGACAGACAAGTCTACGGGCAAATCATGAAAGCGATAGTGATATGGCGATTCATCAGGTAGCACCATGACGCTTGCGCCAACGGATTTTCGGCTCCAGAGATTTAGCATATTCCATTCATGAACTTGCGGGTGAATATAAGCATACTGCGTGAGGTTGACTAGCCAATTCCAGGATATATGCGTATAATCAAAATAGTCGAAGCATTCGGCAGCCAAAGCCATATAAGGCGGAATGGTCGAACAGTGTCGTAAACCTTCTTTCCCCGCAAGTGCTAGGAATGTTGCTAATGAGTCATATTTGACATAGCGAACAGGCTTTTTTCCTAGACGAACAGGTGGTATTATGAGCGTACGGTTAAGTAAAATAGACAACACGATGGCATTTTCAAGAGCGATGCGTTGGTTATGAAAGCCACTATGGGGAAGGTAGGTCATGTACTTTTTGTGGAGGTTTGGCCAACCGAAGCGGGCCTCGGGGACTTGAGTTTGATCAGTAAAATCAGGAGCTCGGTCCACGCAGCAACTATCCCACCTCGTGGAGTAGAGATGCCATGCAGCTGCAAAGCAGCAGACGCACGCGAGCATTAGCAAGAACACCAGCAAGGCGCAATTCATCCTTATAAAACTGTGACCTGGGCTGCGACACCGAGTGTCAGTGTCTGGATTTACGGGTGTCCGTAGAGCATGCTGACTAGCGCGTGGAGCTCGCAACCTATGGGATCCCCGCTCGAGCGTCACCGAGGGCGAGACATTGGCGGTGTGGGCGGCGGCGGTCACTTTAAAAATCATCTTGTTGAACTTGAAGTTTGTCTGATAAACAAACCAGCATGCCCAAACCATCACTGTTCCTCCAAACCAGCCAGTTCATTAGGCAATACCCAGGCGTATTACGCCGGTTTAATCAAGGTGAGTTCTTACCCACTCTATCGCCGGTCTCACTTGCTTCAATTTCATAGACCGTACTGTACCCAAGTCCCCATTAGCATTCGTTTTTGACATCGTATGTTAAGTTCATTAACACGGAAGTCTCGTAAGAACCGTAAATAAACAGGATGGTGTGCTCATCAAAGGTCCAAATGTCCTTGCAGCCGCTAAGCGTGCCTTCGCAAAGCTTAACGGTCATAATCCTTATAGACTGTGTGTCATCTCTTCCACCTCTACCTCCTGCTTCTGAGCGTTGAATCATTCATGGAAAGTAAAATACCCTATTTGTTGGTTAGTTGGGCCTAAGTTGTCACCACTTTCTCTTTTTAAAGAGTCGTTCGTAGTTAACTAACGGCGGAGGTGTCAGTGAAGTAGACCGGTGTCAGAAGCTGTCCCAGCAACTTGGATTTCCCGTAACCAACCTTAATTATATTTAACCGAAGCATCTCCTCACAGCTTTACAGATCAGTCCTGACCAGTACATTCAGGCGCATACTATTCTAAAAACAAAATGCAGTGAGTACACTGATAAACCAGTTTTAGTCCTGGGCGGAAAATCCGACACCGTTCGTCGGGTTGCCGAAAGGCAAGTCATGCGATGATCACGGAAATGTCAATTATTGATATGTATAGCTATGGATTCAAGAAAGTTTATACATCCTTGGACATAATAAACTGGAATCCGTCGTATGTCATCAGCATACACCCAATTATAACGCACGAAAGCATAACTGCAGAGTTTGGCCCTTTTATCATGTGCCAGTGACCGAACGTATCAGCGCAAAAGTGACTGGCACATTATTTTTTCCGATATCAAAGTACTCATTATTCACTTTGAGATCGACGATTTTTCTAAAGTGAGATTCTCTGCGATATTTGTCTTCCATGACCCTCTCAACTGGGGTCTGGATGGTACGTGCCACATTCTAGGAAATGAAACATTGTGCTTACGTTGGAAAATTGCAGTTCAAATCATCTGTGACATTCTGTTGTCCGGCGGTATAGTTGGCGGACCTCGAGCATTGCCAGGGAGTTCCATGCACAATTCTGTGGAACTTGTTTTTTGTAGTGCAGACCTACTTTGGGGTTCCGACTTTGAACAACCGAGACTTGGGCAAGGAGCGTTCAAAGAGGCTTTGTTGAGCGTTTATAAGGTGGATAACGGAACGGCGTGTTACGAATGAACTAACTCTGTCTCAGGCTTTGACAGGCTCGGTATACCCATATATTCAATATGGAAAGCCGATGACGGCGACATACAAGTTTGCAGAGCATGTCATGAGGAAACTAGTGGAGAAGGACCATGGCACTGGCACGACCATGCCCCGACTGTAAAATGACTATTTACCTTGTCTAGTTGCTGCGGATGCTGACGATCCCATCAAAGGTACATGATCGGAGGTGAGTACTTGAGTGATGATGAGATCCTCAGATTGAATGGCTAACTTTGAACATAACGTGAGCAGACAATCCTGCGTCTGGTATGCAGAATGACTGTGATTAGCATGGCATTGATTGACATTTGAGTCAGATATTGCTGGAGCGAGAGCAGCCGGATGGGAGTCGATCCTGGTCAGAACAGGCGTATACAAACCGCGTCAGGGACGGCCTTCATGCAACCCAACACACGAGGCCAAAGATGTCGAAGAGGCGGTCGAGTGGGCGATTAGGAGGGAACTGGCGGATGACGTTAGTGGGCTGCCAGATATGGCCAGAGCTGAATAAGGATGGAGGTTGTCTTGCCGTTCGGCGTTGTGCACGGATGGTTTTCTAGCGTAATTCATGTAGCAGGCTTGTTCTTCCTCCAATTCCGCCATGGAGGGTGTTGCTGCAGCAGACATTCCCCGTGAATTCAGAAAGAAGGATGGCACGCTGTCCAAGATGCGGAATCACAAAGGCAACATACCCGTCCTGCCTCAGACCAAGTTGTGTCCTCATTGTCCTGCAAAATTCACACGAACAACTCATCTCAACAGACATCTCCGTACCCGTGAGTACTTACAATGGTCCTACCGCGGTAGGCTCACCCGCCCTCTATCCCGCTTTTAGATACCAACGAAAGACTTCACCACTGTGATGTGAGTCTCACCATCTCTCGTCCATCATATCCACAACAGCGGGAGATTTCGCAGACCTGTAATGCCAAGTTTACCCGTAGCGATCTCCTGACAAGACACAGGAAGAGCTGCAATGAGTCGTGAGCACCTTCACCCCTGCATTCTTTTTCATTTATGCATGCAGAGAGATAACCATGCCCTAACAACCTTATGCTCGTCTAGCACAAGCCGAACCAGGAGAAAGTCATGCCTATCTTGCATGGAATCAAAGATCAAATGCGATCGACAGTTTCCCTGCTCAAAATGCGTCGCCAGAGGAAGGGAATGCTTGTTCGCCAACTCCATGAAGAGCGAACCCATTTTAGCTTCACAGCCTTTTCTTTCTGCAACACGTATAGAGCCTTTACCATCCGCTATAAACCAACGCCTTTCCAATTCGGCAACAAACGGTACGATAGTGAATGGCTCATATCACGGTTCAACTAGCTATGCGAGACAAAGTCACCCGTTGGAAGATCCTCAGGTTGCCAATGTGCTATCCGCCGGCAATGGTGGATACGCGTCGCCAGTCTACACCACCAGCAATACAACATTAGATTATGGATCTTGTGCGGCATCAGATACTAAAACAACGGCAGAATCAGGACAATTGGCGCCGATATACAGTCATCTATCATCACTGTACTCCAGCGATATGTTTGAGCCATTGTTCAATAATCTGTTCTCGCAGCAGGCATCGACTAGTACTACAGCTATTTCTGAAGACATTGCTTGGTTAGGTGATCCTAGGTCTAGTTCTCCAGAAGACTTCCCTTTTGCAACGTCGCCACTCTACCGTGTCACAGTAGATGTACCTTTATCAGGGTCATACGTTTCTCCCATCATTCAGCCAGTCATTAGCGACCTGCAGAATTTGTCGCTCGATGGAAATAAGATAGTAAACGGTCCTGCGGAGCCCGAGTTGGAGCATTATAGTGAGTCTCTGATAAACGATACCATCCGAGTTTAAAGACATTATCAGTGTACCTATTTTTCACTAGTTTTTTGGGCCAAATACCTATCGTCCACTTACCCACTTTCAATCTTGGGAATGCACCTCCAATCCTATTGAACGCTATGCGCGCCTGTGGCGCATTGTATGTCAAGACCCGCCGTGCTATGCAATTTATATTACAGACGCTCGCTTCTGCTCGAGAAACGCTCCTGCAAGAATTCGTACGTCATTTCCTCCCTACTAAATACGTATTCATCGATCTTACACCAAGGCTAAAAATCCGACTGACTCGTCCGAACAAATATATCTTATCCTTGCAGTCGTGCTTTTGCAGACAATTGGCCTGTTCCATCAACAAGCTGATCAGCGGGCATCTTCAAACACATATCACAGTATGCTTGTCATGGTAATGAGTACTTTCTCTAGTCATCGCTTTGTTTATCCTCTTGTAGATGATTCAAAACGCAGGCCTGATCGCAAAAAATGCACTGTGGCACCCTATATCGACAGATAGGATTTCGCCTGAAACCATGTGGCAAGAATGGTCATGGCATGAGATGACGAAACGGTGCTCGTGGCTTGTCGAGTATAGTTTCCCAAAGCTAACCGCTGATAGGGCATTGTGGTGGTCATACATGCATGATTGCTGTCATGGCATATACTTTGGATTGCGCATGACGTATGACCCAACGGAGATTCAGCTGAATCTTCCTTGTGAAGATGCACTATGGCAGGCTAAATGCGCAGCAGATTGGTTTACGGTCCTCCAAACAGCATCTGCGTACGGTGCTCACCAGACGCGTCTCACAGGCTTTAGTTTCTATAAAAGTCTGTCGCGTTTGTCGGAGACTCGATTTTTGACAGCGCACATAGCTCTAAGTTCATTTGCGCACTTTGTTCTCGTGCATGCGATTTTGCGCAGGATATTCCGTGTATGTGCTGAGGTCAAGAGTGGTCGGGAGGAAGGCAGCGATGAACAGAAAATTCATGCACTGCAGTATGCTCTGCATAACTGGCTTCAAAGTTGGGAACAGTCTCTGGACAAGCCGAAAACCAATGCCAACGACGAGCCACCTTTCATTAGCAACGGTAGGAACTAAGTTTTTTTTTTTTTCGTGACCCAAGGATTAACTCACGACTACTCCGTATGGAAAGTGCTTCCGTTCTACTGGCTAGGCCAAATAGCCATCCTGGCTCATCAGGAGCGTTTGCCACCGTTTGAGTATAGCACACCTGGACATCCGCCTGAGGCTCGATTCCGGTTGACCAAGCGCTGGCTAAAACATATCAGGTCGTTTTTGAAGAAAGGGAATCAGGGTGCCACGTCGCAATGGGATGAGCTGATGAAGGTACGGTTGCAGACGTCGCAGCAGGACGATGAGGAGGGATTGTTGGAGTTTTTCCCGGAACACTAAGGTGTAGAATAGCGAACTAGATAAACGGGAAATCAGTGGGTCTGCCACGTCCCTGGACCTGCCATGATCCCTCTTCCAGCCTCCACTAGGCTCCGGTCCCGTCCCAGACTTTCAAATGCCGGCCTCCTCTCCCTTCTGGCTTTGTCTCTGCTGGTCAACCTCGCTCTCTATATACGTCTGCATGCCACCGCACCCCTACCGCACCTTTTAGTCGATATCTCGCACCCAAACAGGGAACCACTTACCCATCTCATAATAGTACCAGGTCATGCTATCTGGACCGGCACCGACCCGAACCTACGGCTGGTAGAGGACCAGTGGCTGCTGGAACCTTACCAGAAGGGAAAGGGGCGCCTGGCCGCCTTCTTCGCTCACATATCTCGGGGGTAAGACTTATTTCAACGCCGAACGCCGACCTGGTTATGGACTAAATAATAAAATTGCTCCTTGAAACGTCATTTCACCTTGGCCTTTCCTTTAGGCAGTGCAGAGCTTGTGGCACGCAACCCAGATTCGCTCCTTGTCTTTACTGGGTACGTCCTTCACACTGGCATCGCCAAGACGAAGCAAAAACATAGCCACTTAGGGGACAAACGAAGAGCGCATCGACAACTACGGAGGCTGAGTCATATCTACGTTTAGCCCTCAGCAGTAACGTGTTCGGTGCCCAGAAATCGCCGGGGAAGAACCAACTCCGTGCTACGACGGAGAATTATGCCCTCGATTCCTACCAGAATCTGCTGTTTTCGATTGCGCGGTTTCGTGAATTCACCGGAAACTTCCCAGAGCGCATTACGGTTGTGGGTTATGAATTCAAACGGAGGCGATATGTTGAGTTACACCGAGCGGCCATCCGATGGCCCTTGGACCAATTTCAGTACATTGGAGTCGATGAAGATGATGAGGAAAGTTTAACAGCACAACAAGGCGAAGTAAGAATTTCAATTTTATCTTCAAATCATTCTATATTTTTTTTTTTTTTGCAGTTGAATAATGGCTATAATCCATACTCCAGAGACTTGTATGGTTGCCACTCCTTCCTTGCGTCCAAACGAAGGGGACGAAACCCACATTTCCGGTACTATCCTTACCATAGTTCGAATCCGGAGTTGAGGATGCTTTTCAATTGGTGTCCCGAGAATTCATCTACGATATTCCTGGGAAGCTTGCCATGGGGCGACACATGAATGGAATGCGTTTAGGGTCGAATGTCCGATTTTGCGGGCCACCAGAAAATAGGTAGAATGATTATTTTGTTTTCCTTGTGCATGTGCAACCCTTTTTTTTTTTTTTTTTCCATGTTGATACAATTATATTGTGTTGTGTGGATAAGCAAGGGGGTGCTATTGGCACCGGCAAACATGGACTACTTATAGTACATCGGCGCAAAGAGTTTGTTCAGTTGGCGACAGGTCGGCAGCCGGTGAAACGCGAGGGGGAATCTGGAAACCCTCGTGAGGGCATCGTCATGAGAAGCCGAGCCAAGGCAGAAGCTGCGGCGCAGTGCTAAATGAATAGCGAAGCTTACGGGAAGACTATGATTGCCGTAGAAGGAGGGAGTCATGCCTCTTGATCGGGGGGTCAAAGAGCCCTTGAAGTTGCTGACGGGGCTTAGGTTCCTTGTTCAGAAAGAGCGCACCTGACAGGTTCATGTGAGACATGTTTTTACTGTCAAGGTTTTTGCCTGGATACAGTTGTATACACCTGGAAATGGGCACATTGGCTTGGAAGGACTTGAAACACTTTAGTCGGCATGTCTTCCGGCTGATTGCTGCCGGTAGCCGTATGATCCCCTTCACAAAACAAAATATGCTTCATCCAGGGCAACACCATGTGCGGTGCAACCCAGGCATTTGATGTAACATCCATTCTCCATGTCGTCGTACTATTTAAGGACGCAAACAGTGACTCGCAACGGCATCTTACAAGTTTGCGCCTATCAGTTTGACGTTGGCGCTGCGCCCGTTGGCTCCAGGGAACCTTCAATTTGTTCCTAACGCAGGCACCACCATTGCCACCGGAAATGTCGTGTGTATTGGGCCGAGAGCATCAAATTGATATTACGTGTCCAGCCGTTCATTTCCTCCTCTCTCACAACCCTCGATACCAAAAGGTCACATCTGTGATCAGGCAACGTCGTCTTGTTAGGTAATAAACTAAGAATGTCGTGGGTATATTATATGAATGAATAAAGTACAAATGTGTGAGAATATATACCCGTAATGTAACTGGTACTATGGGCGATCTGAAGAGAAAGGCGTCAGTTTGTCCTTTTTTATAATAAAAAAATCCAGAGGCCGAAAACATACACTGTGCCGCTATGAGATGTAAACGCACGATACTAGTCCAGGTTGACCGCCTGCGGTTGCTGTCGCCATCATTATTTGGCAAGGAACTAACATCCTGATCTGATAAGCCAAGGTCCATAGCCATCTTCATAATCATCTGATAGTAGGCCCGAAAGCCTGTTAGGTATTAGTGCCCAATATTCGTAAGAATGGATGTGTGCCCAAGTACCATGTATTCTATTATTTTTGTATTCCGACCAACATAGTAAGATAAGAGCGTGGATGGTGTCGAGCGATGGAACATGTGCAATTGGCGATAATAAATTCTTTTAGACAAGCGTCAGGGCCATTGCACGGAATCCATGACGGGGGAAAGGAGGAGGGGAAATTACCTTTGCATTTTCGAGGTAAGTCTCTGATACGTTATGTAGGCCTCGAACAGCGAGTTCTGGGTAGGTGGAATACCTTGACAACTCCAGTTTCAGCATTTAGGCGGCGCGCGGGATTGCTGAAGAAACATACCTTGAAGCCATTGAAGCTATACAATTAGCCAAGAGGGGTGTTAGCCTTTGATCCCAAAAGCTTTGCAAGGTATCGTCGTAATTTAAAAAAGTGAACTCGGCACCGAGGTGTTCAAAGAACGTCTGGATGAAATGCTGCATCAGGGTGGAACTAGGACGATCTGGTCTATCAGGTTCCAGTAATTGGAGGGGGCGAGGATTTATTTGTTGGGATGAAGACCGGGCGGAGTGGGACACGTTTGGGGGCATATACTGGTATCCGACAGATGAGTCAGTGGGACGTGGGGAATGAAATGGTACTATAGGTACGGAATTGGAGTGTCTGAGGGACCACAAGGATTAGGGCACTGGCATAAATTGAATCAAGAACAATAAAGTACCTATGTGCCGAATCGAGCGTTCGACGGGAATCTGCTGGATAATGTTGGTATCGTCCATTAAAATCGCCCTCTGGCGAGGCAAGCCCACTTGCTTTAGGAGAGTGAGAACTTGAGCGGGGAACGGAAGGGGGAGAAACGGAGGGTGAGGTTGTGGTCGAGGTGATGGAGAAGGCGTCGATAGGGTTGTTTGTGTCAGGCTTGCGTGGGCGGCTTGGTGGAATGGATGAAGAGATGGTATAAAAAAAAGGGGGATGGTCTGGAGGAGAGCGAGAGGGCTCACATTGAATCGCCTGGATAATTTGGGTTGACGTTTCCTGTGATGGCGCGGCTACGCTCGGCGAAATAGCGTTCTCTGTCTTTGAATCGACAGGGAATTTTTGCGGACCTACAGGCCTCGCACTTTGATTCTGGCGAGGGCTGGAGGCATTTTATTTTCTTTAGACGACTGGGGAGGTAGGAGAGGGGGGGGGGGGTCAAGAAAGCGGGCAGGAGAGGAGGAGAAGGGCGAGATGGACTGACCAGTTGTCGCAAGAAGTGACGAGACGGGGGCGCTTCTTGAGGCCCTGGTTATGCTGAGGGGATTCCATGATGAATTGGAATGAATCCTCCATTGGGATAAGACGTGTAATGGAGATGGCAGAGGTCAGGAGGAGGAGGGGCGAGAGCTATATAGCGGGGTGGGGTCACAGATGTAACACGGCTTCCAGGAAATGCCACGGAAAAAGGCCAGAAATATCGTTTCATGGGGCACAGCCGCGTTGGATATGATGTAGATTGGATTGGAAGGTCGGACGCCCCGATCCGATCTCCACCTCCCAGTCGCTTTCACACGGCCCACACACGCCCTGACGACTCAGACAGCAGTGCTCTGGCCCACCGTTGAGTCCCTTGTCCCTTCCCCCGCCGCCGCCGCCGCCGCCATCGAAGAGCCGTTGCTTTGAAATCCGATAGACACATTTCGAATAAGCCATAAGCCAGGCCCTTTACGTCATCGCTTAACTCTACCAGTAGAGTATAGATCTTTAAATCTACACCATTTACCATCATGGGCTCTGAACACCCCCCACCGCCGGTTGGACCGTTGCACGGACCGCCTCCTTACTCTGGCCTGCCTGCCTGGCTCGGCTGCAGCGCCCAAACCCTGTTTCCTCCACGTGACCATATCGCCGCGGATTCAGGTTCGATAATGATCGTATATACGAACGGATGCGCCGTCAGAGATTCTCTTAGCTTATGCTTGGAACGGCTGTCCTGGTCCTGGTCCTGGATCCACGCAATACGATGGAACAGGTAGTCGCAGATGCTTGCGTGCATACGGTCAGGCACCCCATCACGGATCTAATACCCAACCTCGGCTTAGAGGCTTTCCACCCATCCACGGCTTTTTATCCCGCGCTTCCGCCATCCACGGAGCCTTTTTTTCTTTTTTTACTTTAATATTATATCGCGTCGTCAACCTGTCATATGACAGTCACCTTTATCTATCTATCATAATCTCTCTCTCTCTCTCTCTCTCTCTGCCGCCTCACCTGCCTCGCCATAGCTTGGCTCCATCTCATAATCCATCTCACCAGGAAGTTGACTTCCATCAACTTTATCCTTCATCGGAGAGTACACAGACTTGCGATACTTGTGATAAGTGAACAACCCAATACCTTGAATATATTTTTTTCAATTTTCAATTTTATAACGTTTTTTTTTTAACAATTCATTCGCTTGAAATTCACGCACCACAAACTGTAATCCCCACGCCAGTTACATTGAGTGGGCTCAACTGGTCACCAAAGAACCAGGCTGATATCGAAATGGTCGTCACCTCCTTGGCTATCCCTGCAATGGACATCGGCACTACACCAGCGCGCTGTATGATGCTGCGCAACTTGTTGGCCATTTATTCCTGCGGGACAAATATAATATAAAATCGGTTCCACTTACTAGAATTCACTTATGACCATACAAAAGGCAACTATTCCAGGCGCCGTGAGGTACATTGAAGTTTCCAAGCTGGCCCCTAGGCTAGAGAAAAACTTGCTCTTAAACAAGTCGCCCCAATGTTCCACTAGCAGGCTGATTATTCCAAGAGTAAAGCCCATAATGGGTGCTAGCCAGAAGATGACCGCTGCAGGATTATCGAATCCCATTTTGGAGCTGCGAAGGAGAAGTTGAGTAAGACTCCATCGCAGGCCACCAAGAGCACTAGCACTGATGACGAGAATAAACCCCTTCAAAACAAAGTGTGTCTCTGTCGCAACCATTAAAATAATCCCTGAAAATATCAGACATATGACCGCGACAAGGCGCCATGAAAAACTTTCCAAGCGAAATAGGAAGGCGAATAGGAGGACGAAGATGAGTGAGGAGGATTTACACATGGCTGTTATGAATATGCCTTACATTAATACCTTGGAACAAAAGGTGTAAAAAAAAAACATACATACTATAGAACGAAAGCGTGATCGTCGCCAATGAAATGTTGGATAATCCAATGTCAAGACTCGTGGCAATAGCAGTTGGAACAGCGTTTTTCCTTGAGTCTATTAGTGAGAATGGACGTCTTTCAACACGCAATATCTAGTGTACTCACCCATAGTCAGCGAGGCTTGGATCTACTTGCGGTCGAAAGTAACTCGGGAAAACGAGTCTGGCAAAGGCAGCGAGCAAGAACTGGACGAACATATGCATCGTTGTGACGAATAATGGTGACGGAAACCCATAGCGATCCGGAGAAAACATCCACTTGTTATACACCGAAATCATGGTCGCGAAGAAGAACCTGTTCCCGTTCCCAATCATCCATATTTTTTTTTTAAAAAAAGGCATACCGAACGTACAACATACCATGATCCAATGAATAGTATATTTATCAAGGCCTCCCTCCACCATAGTCTTTTCCTCTCTTTTACAGTGGCAAAGTGAATGCCTGCTGAGGAGTGGGCATCAGCACCGAGGAGTGCATATGATGATAACTCGTCCTGTGAAGCCCCATGTGGTGACCTTGGGATGGGCATGAGGGAAACAGGTTTGCAATGGACCAAACTCTAACCATATTCTATTCAATGTAATGTAATAATTAGTAAATTACTACAACATGAAGCCCACGCAGCCTGGCACGCAGCTACCAGTTATCGATTTATCCCTCGCTGACTACTGCATCAGGCTTATTTTCTGCCTGCCCCGTTGTCTGAGCTTGAGCTTGAACACTGGAAACATCACGCCTGCAAAGAGTATCGTCAGCTCATCGGCAGGGAGGGGGGGAGGCTGCACGTTGGCAACAACCAAGTACGCCAATGGTCGAACTGCTTTTGATGTAGATATTCTCTGAAAAACTCGTCGTTCTTCAGCCGGGTACGGAATTGCGGGTGTTGGAGTAACTCAAGGTGGTGGAGAGCATGTGGATAACTGGGCTTGGCGCATCAATATGACGAGATATAACAACAGTTAAACGAGTACGAACTGGATGAACCTAGCGTAATCCTTGTCCTTGAAATAGAGCAAGTACTTCAGGTAGTTGACGAACGCCGGTTGCTCCAAGATATTCTGTTGTGCCAGCGAATGCAAGTAGAATGGATTGGCCAGCGCTTGTACGAACTCAAGCTCGAGCTCGAATCTAGCTCTGTTCGCTTCCCTGGCGTCGGCATCTATCCCGGATGGACTGGGGCTGCTAGCCATCGGCTCAGCTCAGCGCGAGCGCTCAGCTTTGACAATTACTAAATATTTTAATAGCACTCGGCGCCACGTGAGGCTTTACCCTACTACGACTCTATCAAACAATGTCGGCAGAAGATGAAACAAGTGGTTGGCATTTGACCGAATCAGACCCAGGCATCTTCACGTACGTTTTATCTGCTCGCCCGACAAAAAAAAAAAAAACAGAAGATTTCACATATGATGCGACAATATAGGGAACTCCTCAAGACCCTCGGTGTCCCCCTGATTGTGGATGACCTGTACTCACTCGACTCGGAATCTTTGGCCGCCTTGCAGCCCCTCCGCGCTTTGATTTTTCTGTTCAAGTGGCTTCCCAATTCTCAACACGAAGCTGCACCCCAGTCTGGAGGAGAATATGACACTGACTTTGCAGGTTTCTTCGCACATCAAGTCGTTAATAATGCCTGCGCAACTCTGGCAGTGCTCAACGCTCTTGGAAACATCCCTTCCCTAACTGCAGGCGCGCAGTTGACTGATCTCATGAATTTCACAGCCGGAATGGACCCACAGACGCGCGGTTTGGTGATCACAAGCGCTGACTGGTTGAGGGAGGCTCACAACGCGCTATCGCCACCGCACGCCATTTCGCTGGACGGCTTAGGTTTGCCCAAAACATCAGAAGATGCATATCATTTCGTGGTTTATTTGCCATCTATGGGCGCATTGTATGAACTTGATGGGTTGAAACAGTACCCTGTCAGACATGGGCCTTTTGAGGGTTCAGATGATAACTGGGTTCAGAAAGCTCGGTCAGCACAATCCAATTTATCAAGTGAAACATTATAACTGTCAAAAAAAAAAAAAAAACCTATCAGGGACGTCATAGAAATTCGCATTGCAACATACCCTGAAGGATCGGTAAGTATAGTATTGCTGACTCCCTTGCGTCTAAACTTTAGCAGCTTGAATTCAGTTTGTTGGCTCTTCATGATGATCCTCTGCCAACCTACCAAAAACAGCTCGAGCAATTGCAAACTCGTGGTGATTCAACGAGTGTGGCAGAACTCATGAACAAAATAGCAGACGAACACTCAAAAAGAGGAAGATGGGCAGTAAGTTTGCATGACATGAAGATGTTTCGGATTGATAGAAACACAAAATAGTTTGAAAACAGTCTCCGAAGACATAACTATGTGGGCTTCGTGCACGCATTATTGTTGGCCCTCGCCAAGGCGGATAAGCTGTCCGAAGCCCGACAGTCTGCCCTAAAACTGATGCAGGATAGGGTAGAGACAAGAAGGAAAAAAGGCGAGAACATGGAAGAGGATTGAACTACGTAAATGGAATGTCGTGTTGTGGAAAATCAATTTCGTGCTCGCGTGCATTTTGGCCACGAGTAGGGCGATATAAAATTGAAATCTGGGTGAATAATCGGCAAGGCAGACTTGACTCGGAGACGATCCTTGCACACACCCTCACCGACAAACCAGTAGCTTTAGCTTCAGGCCATCTTGGGTTTCAAGATTCTCTTACAAACGATAAATTTCGTGAGAGACTGACTACCCTCCCATCTGTCATTCCCGGAATATTGGCATGTGCAGCCGGCCCCCTTCATGAATCCATGAAACAAATCCTTTGAAAATGATATTACAACGCTTCATCACGCCCACTTAATGTCGTAATCATGGAAAAATTTTTATTCGTGGCAGCTGTGCAGTTGGTAACGCCAGGCAACTGATCCAATCCCTATCGGGAATGATGTTCACATTCTGCCCGAAAAGCGAGACGCGGTACCATCAATGTGCTGGACAGTCAGCCCTTAATTTCAAAATTGGTAAGGCAGATGTAAATGTTAAAAAGGAAGGATTTATTTTAAATGAGCTAGGATTGTTTCGGTATATCTTTCCTCTTGTCGTAAAGGTCATAGACCGGCTCCATGAATGCGTCTTGTAGTTCCTTAGCGACATCCTCGGCAACACGGAGGACACGTAATATATTTGAACCTGCAAGTCCAGCCAGCTCATATCTGTTCCAACCTCGTCTGTATAATTCCGCAATCTATTACATATTGTTGTCAACAACTTCGGGTTGTTCTCTGTATCAACATAGAAGGCTTACCAGAACTGGATACTTGGACACGTCTTCTAGACCCTTGGGAACATCCAGCATACCATCAAAGTCGCTTCCCAACCCAACACTGGGCATACGTCAGAGAAATGTTTATTTCAAGTATGAAGTCCACATACTGTTCCTTCCCTGCTATTCTTGCAATATGCTCAATGTGGTCAGCAACAATGTCAACAGATGCATTCCCAGGCGCGGCGATGTACTTGGGAACGAAATTCACCTAACTCGTCACTGAAGATTAGCCATTGTCTAAACCTTAAAAGACAACTGACCATTATAACGCCGTCCTTCTTACCCGGTCCCGTTCCTAAACGTTGTATAATGTTATCCGGAACATTGCGCGGAGCCTCGTGAAGAGCCCTGGCAGACGAATGGGACCACATTACAGGTGCCTTGGAGTAATTCAACGCCTGAAGAGCAGTTGCATCCGATGTGTGCGAAAGATCCACGAGGATGCCAAGGCGATTCATTTCGTCAATGAGCCGCAGGCCAAAAGGACTATTGCCAAGGTCAGGTAGATCCCATCGTATCAAGTCAGCTAAACATGCCTAAGACCATTATGGAGTGGAATTAACGGTCCAGACGAATCAGCGAATGCGTTGTGGCACGTATGCGTTAGTGTAACGTAGCGTACACCCAAATTAAAGTATTGTCGCAGAACCGCAATTGAATTACCCAGTTGGTGTCCACTGTGCAGGGCTGTCGCGTCAGAACATTCAAAGAGTGTATGTTAATAGGTCTACCCTTCCACGCCTAAGATACTTGCAATCTTGCCGTCCACAATGGCACTTTTGACATCATCTGACCCGAGAACAAATTGGAAAGTCTGTGTGATATTTTAGCCCGAAGGGTTTGGTGAAGACAGAAACTGACATCAGGATATTTATCGATTAGTGACCGTGCCACATCGATCTGTTCCAGCGTATCTCTGTTGATTCATATATTAGGGCCGTCCAGTGCCACCTTTTAAATAATCGAGTAACCTGACGCGCCATGACGATTTGGTGAAATCTCTGTCATTTTCTGTCCCAGGGCATGCTACATACACAGACCTGCAAGACCATCATCATTGGGCACTATGACATCAGGTCCCAGAAATTGACTCGGTTTACCAGAAAAATCCGCCAACGACGCCTTGACGTAGTCTTGGGATGTCCACATGCCTGGGCATGGTAGATTTCAAGTCCACTGCCGAAATATTATTGGAATAGAGTTCACGGATGAGGATCGGCAAATCTAAATATATGAAGCGAGGAGTAAAGGTAAGTAGCGTTGCAATGCAAGGCTTTGGGCAGTGCGAACCGATGTGACCATCCTTGACATGTCAGCTGCCACCGGATATCCAAAAGTTGATTTGGAGAAGCTCACAATTACAGGAGCAGCCTTCAATATAGTGAGCGCTGCCCTCGCAGGGTCCGTCGGGAGTAGCCCTAGCCAAGGCCTAAATGGTTCCGGTAGTTCTTGTTGGAAACCCAGAATGAGCACCAATGCAGACGCAAAGAGGATGGTCAGGGTGCCCCAAACGAACGCCCGAGCCTTGTAGTTGGGTTTGGTAGGAGTAACATTGGCTGTGTGCGGATCCTCTTCATCATCAGAGACATCACGCAGAAGCGGAGAAGTTTCTGACTGGCTGGTTCTGCCATGGGCCATTACGGTGGGTGGTGAGAGGATGTAAGCTTCCGCAACGGACCAGCCCGGCCTTGTTCAAGTTATTGGCAAGAGGATTGCGATCCGTCCAGTTACGAGATGAACGCAGTCAGGCTCTGACACGCTGTCGCCTGCCTGCTAGTCAGATACAAGTAATTAATTAATTACCACCACACATGTTTATCGCGTGAAAAAAAAAAAAAAAAAAAAAATTATTAATAAAGCTACAATAGATACATTCATGACTTCTTGACTGTTCCAATTACTGCATCAGGTGCATATCTTGGAATGACCTTGGGATCATGCAGCATGTTAAACTCCTCTGTAGCATCCCGTCCCGCATAAAGCAGAATAGCCTTCTCGCCTCCTGGATGGTCAGGCAAGAACTGTCGAAAATACATCAGCTATGCATACCATACTTGTCCAACTGCCATACCTTTGTCACATCGAGGACCTGACCATCGACGACTACCCAAATATCCTCTTTTTTATTGTGCTTCGCAACCTCTTCTACAGAGTATTCGCCAGTACCAGCTTTGCCAGCGGAAGCAGCGGGAGTCGTGGTGGGTGCAATAGCTGGTCCCGAACTGACCTGACTGACTACTGCGCCCAGTCGACTCCCAGCTTTCTGCACTGCTGCACTTGTAGCCTGTAAAAGGTATGCTGCGGCTGAATCTCCTGCGACGCGACCGAATACGACACATCCGAGTAGAGATGAACCGCCTAAACGATTGGCACCGTGGACGCCACCTGCAACTTCACCAGCCGCAAACAGACCCGGAATGGGCCTCCCTTGCTTGTCGAGCACTCGAGACTCGGGATCAACTTCCAAACCACCCATTGTATAATGAAGGACGGGGGTCATAATAGCAACATGGAAAAAGTCGTCGTAAGACCATTCCCCTTGGAAGAACTGTAAAGATATTTTTTTAAAAATCATCTCCTTTGGTTAAAAGGAGAGAATATTTCATACTTTCTTGCCAAACGGGTCCTTCTTCGTTCGCACGGCCTTGTTGTAGTCCTCAAATGTTCTCTTAAGCACGGAAGGAGGTAAGCCAAACTCCTTAGCGAGAGCGTCCCCGTTTTCGCAACGCTTCATTAAACCGCGGCCCACATAATGTTTACAATGCCACTCGATCTCCTTTGATGCCTTTCCATTGAGCACGAGGCGGATAGGATACTGCAAGTAGACTTAATTTAGCAGGCTAAACTTTGAATTTTCCAAGATCTTTCACCTTCTTGTTTTCCCAAATCTTACCAGTAACATAATCACGGTGCTGGAGCTCGTCAACAAACCGGCTTCCAGTGTTGTCGAGAAGTAAACCACCAACACCACGCAGGGCTTCAGCTGCCAAAAATTTGACTTTTGCATTCGGCTCATTAGGATCCACCAGTCCTGTTGGGTGCACTTGAACCTTTTCAAGATCAACAGCACTTGCACCTGCACTGATAGCCAACTTTTGTCCGTCACCAGTACAATGATCACCATTAGTTGTTGGTAAATCCCAAAGGTCAGGTCTATATTTCTTCAAAAGAGAGTTATCTGTGAAGTCTGCCGCGTAACCGCCAGTGGCGAGAACAACGGGGCCATGGATAGTGCCGATCTTTCCATTTTGTTCGTATTCGACGCCAATCACCGCATCTGACTCATCCTTGAGCAATTTGATCACCCTCGCTTTTTTAAGGATTTGAACACGGTCGGGAATGCTGACCGCCAAATCCTCCAAACGTTCCATTTGGGCATAGGTAATTACCTGAAAAGCACATATGAGCTGGTGTCTTGATACAGTCCATTGTGCAACATGCCATTCCCGGAAACTGTGCATCACCTCGATGTGTGCGAGGCTGACTATGGCCGCCAAGACGGGCAACTTTTGACAGGTCAAGCTTGAATTTGTCCTGAAGCCAATTAACAGCGTCCCCGGAGCGGCCTGTAAGGACACGAATAAGGTCATCTCGAGCTAGGTCGCGAGCCTGGATAAACGGAATCAAATTATGGGAGAAGATGTCAACCCCATTACATACAGACTTCTTTGTGTCGTCGAAGAAAATCTTTGCGTTATCTGGAATACCAAGTAGCTGCTGCGTCATAGTACCAGAACCGTTTATTCCTGATGTGGCTTTCGTAGAGTTCCCTCCCATGAAACTATTAAGGAAGTTACACTTCATGATATTGCGCAGACGCTGAGTGATGCCAGACCTTTGCTTGTCAAGCAAGACTACGTTTGAGCCTCGCTCGAGAAGGGTATGTGCCGCCGAAAGACCAGCAAGACCACCGCCGACGACAATGACTTGAGCCATGGCAGGAAAGAGAATGGGATGAGTGCAGCTTTAAGCTGCTTGGAACTCTCTTATATATTGTGCGTGACGTTACATTACATGTGATTATCGACTCTCACATGTGATCCGGTCCGGTCCGGTCCAGCAATATTACCAGTAATAACGGCCTCCGTCAGTGCCGTGCAGCACCGGTCCATGGCGTCGTCCATCGCCATCGTCAACATATCTAGTACAATCAGCCCATCTAGCTTTCCACTTGGCTTGCCGTGTTCAACATCCCCACCCTCGAATATGTCCCGATGGGCATCAACGTAGGCCGGATATACAATGTTGTCAAAGTAGTCCGGGGGGTCTCGCCATAGACTGCCCTCTGGATCAGTTTGGACTCCAGTTGAATAAATTTGGGTCCGATATCGATAGAAGTAAATCGACCATGGAAGGATGAAGAGGTAACAAGTTAATTGGGTTCATTTAGAGTAAAGTGTTGCGTACCCGCTGTATGGTATCCATTCCTTTCATGTCTTCTCTGCTTCAGAACGTCATGGGGTACCCTCAAAAGGATTCGTGTGTCCAATTGTTCAGCTACCTCCTTTTTGTTCATCTAGTCTAAACAAATCGCATTGTGAGGAATGGAGATTGAAACCCACAGTGTCCCAATACAAGAGGAAGCCATCTACAATGACCCATGATATTTCCTTTTCCAAAGCACCGAATTTCAAAGTCCATTTCTGCCTACACGAGCCGCTGATGGGTATATCTTTCTGCTCGTTGAGATGATCATGGCTGCGATGATCGTTTGGGATGACACCGGTGGCTTTTACCTGCCTTAGGAAACTTGCCAGGCGAGGCCAATCAATAGCACTCTGGGCATTATCCCAGTCCTGAACGTCGTATAATGGATGTATGGGTATTTCATGCTGAGGCTGTAGAAGATCGGATTGAAGAATGTAGTATGGAGGGGGAAACCAACGCACTGGAGCAAAATCCTACGGCGTGGCTGATATGAGTTGGAAGGAGCAGGATGGGGAAACCGAACACGCACGTCTTGGTGCACAATGACGCTGTTTGGCAGAATATGGCGGAGATGCTTTGCCAGCGTTGTCTTCCCCGAGCACGAAGCACCCCTACACTGAGTCAGTCCGAGTCAACAGGGATGAGGGGAAGCGCCAACCCGATGCCAATGAAAACGACCTGCTTGTCTGGCTGAGGTGGCATCGGGTTACGTAAGAGGCTGGGCTCGTCCCCGCGACGTCATCATGAGCGTCATCCTGTATAAAAGCCAGGTGCAATCCCCAAGTGGAATCCCCCAACTTCCCAACTTAACATGCATCCTCACCCCACTCTCAGTGCATCTCACATTATAACAGCACAGATACGCAGACGTTTCGTCGGCACACCCTCATCGTCACCCAAAAACACCAATCTCCTGTTTTTGACGCTGGCAGCAGGCACCGCAGTTGGAGCTTACTATTTTATGAGAAAGGCTCCCGAAGACCTACTTGCCAAGGCCAGGAGAGATGAAGAGGACATGGCCCAGAAGGCACGCGAGTCTTTGGACGCAGCCAAATCGCGCGGCGATGTGAAGGAATTAGGCTCAGATGCCAAAGCCAGATATGATTCTTACAAGGACTCGGCAAGTGACACCCTCTTAAAAACGCGAGGTTCCATGGCAAAAGCGTACGACAACACGAAAGCCACCACCGATGAAAAAGTAGCACAAGTTCACTCCGAGCTAGGCGAGCAGTCGCAGAAGGTTCAGCAAGGGTGGTTCAGCTGGCTAGATTGGGGCAAATCCAATGCACAAAGGAGAGAGAATGATCGTCCCGAAGATGTGCAGAGAGGTCGAGAAAGAGCTTGAAAGAAAATATGAGAGGGATCAGCTAATCCATAATCAATTGACGCCCAAACTGAATTAGTGTACGACATAAAGTGGGGATTATCACTGTCCTTACGACATTCATCTTGTCCCCCCCACATCTCATCAACTGTATATTATTTCCTCCATGCCCATTCTATCGCGGCGGGAACCTGCCAATGAGGACGACCCGTTAACGAGGGCATTGATGCCACCATCGAACGAGACCCCAGGTCAACGGGACGCACGACTGAGGGCCGAGAAGGAGGCACAGCTGAGGTCTAATGCCATTGACGAAGAGATTAATCGACAGCGTGTCGCAGAAAGGAAAGAATACTCTGTCCGTGTTCTTCTGCTAGGCAAGCACACCTCATTTCCATCATCCTTCTCGCTCTCTCATCAGTACCGGTTCCTGGCACAGGACAAAGCGAATCAGGTACATTTATTTTTGTCTCGGCTACAAAGTCCCTGACAATCTTCCAGGCAAATCCACGACACTCAAAAGTAGAGTAGCAGCTCGTGTTTCCAAATCTCCGTTCTGAACCATTGACATTCGCCTTGACTAGATTTCCAACTGATCAATTCTCCCAAGGTATGTTTGTTCATCCCATGATTAGATATCATATCACACGTTATCCATAGGCATTCAGAACTGAGCGCGCCTCCTGGAGGGCCGTGGTACAGCTCAATGTTGTACGGTCAATTCGAATGATTCTCGACGCAATAGCGGAAGCCCAGGAGGGTCAAGACCTCTCACCTCACAGTAGTCAAACTCGCCGGGTTGTCTCCCTCTCCCCTTACCCGACGCTCTCACCTGAACATCTAAAGCTTAGGATGCGGTTGTCGCCTTTAAAAAGGGTGGAGGAGGTTCTTCTACGCAAATTATCTCATGCCGGTTCAACAGAATTTGAACCAACCCGGTTGCCCACTTCGGGCGAACATGTCTCTTCTCAAAATCGCAAAGAATTTGCAGTGTATTCATCTTCTCAGTGGAAAATTGCGTTCGGCAGACTGCTCAATATTACACAAACAAGCGCTGATGACGAATCTTGTGTCAATTTCAACGATCCTGATGACCCCGGCGTAATTCTCAATGCTTGCGCTGAAGACATGAAAGCATTATGGAATGATCCAATCATCCAAGACCTACTCCGGTCGATGAAAATAAGACTGGAGGACATGGCAGGCTTGTACGTCTACGAATGCGAGGGAACTGAACCGCTCACCCTGTTTCGTCGCCAGTTTCCTGGACTCTATCGAACGGGTCACATCACTAAGATATATACCTAACGATGGTCAGTCGTGGAAATCGGCACCTACTCAACATTCATGTTCCGCGTAGATGACATTCTTCGTGCTCGACTAAAGACTATGGGAGTCTCAGAACATCGCTTCAGACTGAAAGCCGGTGAGTCCCAAATATGTGAACGTACAAGTACCATGATGGACAACTTAATTATAAGGCAACATGGTCAGTCATGACTGGAGAATATTTGATGTGGGTGGCGCAAGGACTCTTGTGCGTAGCCATTTTCGTATAACACTCCTGATGTTCTGATGTCTCGCGGTAGAGAGGTATGAGATATCGTTTGCGTAGCTTGCATACCATTGGTAATCTGCTGTAGCCGCTTGGGCACCATACTTTGACAACTTAGATGCAATCATATTTCTTGCTCCCATCTCATGTTTTGATCAGGTACGAAATTGTCAAGTGTTTGAATGTATGTTGATTGTTCCTCGCTAGGTGCTCGTAGAAGATCCGACAGTTAATAGGCTGGTAAGTCCCAATCTATTTTTCTTGTAACAATAACAATATGACGAACCACTACACTCGAACCAGGAAGATTCTATTCTCCTGTGGAAGTCGGTTGTATCGAATCCACTCCTGGGATCTACACAAATCATACTATTCCTAAACAAAACTGATATCTTGAAGGGTATGATGAATACAGCGTGATAATTGTTTGTCGGGCTAATTGTCATTTCATTAGCCAAACTAAAAGCGGGAGTCCGTTTTGGGGATTTCGTGATTTCATATGGCAGCCGACCGAACGAATTTGAAGACGCGTCTACTTGTAGGCAATTTTTTATTATCGCATTAGCTCTAATTTGATTCTGATCTCCCGTAGATCTCAGAAAGAAGTTCGGTATGTGGTTTTTAATCTCAAGTTCGAACACAATTGGCTCAAGCAGAGAGGACAATAGCAGCTTTGTATAAACAGTATTCACCGCTATCCCGGCCTTTCTACTGCCATTTGACGACAGTGACAGTAAGTTTCGTATGTTGCATGTTTTGCGACAAGATTACGAACAAGTTGATTAGGACGTGAAGTCGACACAACGTATACTTGGAAACGGCAAGTATGACTCAGAAATGATACATATAATTGACTTATAGCCAATACAGTGAGAGATGTGGTGGTGCGGCGAAGCCTCACAGGTTGTAACCTTGTGTAGCAGCTTACGGTATTATTGCTAGGATCTAGTTGTACAAACAAATATCATACTCATGTCTATCCTTACACACTTTGGCTGCCTTGACGAGCTGACCCAGGTCATCTACCAGAGCGTTTATCGTTTCGTGGTCCTTTCTAGTGTTACGGATGATGAATGGGTCATCCATGTTGGCCTGGCAGATTCACAGGGACGCTGGTGGCAGGGAAAGTGGTTAGAACATGATGTTCGACACATATTGGTAAGGATGACTGAATTAGCTATCTGGTAAAATTATCTAGCATGACTGAACAGGGCTCAACATCCTCAGGGGGAACGAGTGAATCTTTTGCCGAGAAATTACGAGAAGCATTTGTGCATGGTGAGCTTTATGTTGGGAATTGGAAGCTGGACGAGGGCCCAGCGGATATCAACGTAACGACCCTTCCTGCCCACTGCGAGACAAGTAGTCAAAGCTGAAAAACTCAGCTAACATTTGGACCGGGAAGCAAGGACGCGGTAGCAGTGCCGCTTCGTGAGATTGAGCCTTCGGAAGCAGCGGCGTACGCGACGAAGGTGTTTTTCGAGGTGAAACAGTTTCAGAGCGAGAGAGCGAGAGGTGAATTGTCGTTGCTGACCGGAAACGACAGATTGCGCTACAAGCGCAGGGGCGGGGATGTCGTCTGCACCCATCGGGCTATGCAAATGTGATGGCACCGACAAGCATGGGATCCGTCCAAGGTCCGCACACGGCTGCAACAGCTACTAGTACTAGTCAACATAGCGAATCGGTAACCACTGTCAAAAGAGACACGGTTACGCGCGAGGTGGCTGCGAAGGTGGAGGACAAGAGCCGAGATATGAGGGCGGCCAAACCCACCAAAAGGGCGCGGAAGTACGCCGCGATTGAGTTTGAGAGTGACGAGGAGTAGCGGGGAGTGTGGGAAAGCTGTCCTGGACTTAATATATTTCAGGACGTTCCGGATTGCAATTTCATCCTTTCCTTGCCTCCTTTCCTGCAGGCCAGGCCGCCATGGATCCCTCTTCGGTGAAAGGGATGTTCCAGCAGATCATGGGTGCCATCCAGCAATCCGTCAGTCGCCTCAATTCACAATAAATATCCTTCTCATCTCCTCTTAGAACATCGAAATCACCCAATTGAAACAAGAGTGTGCTGAGCTCCGTTTGGCGAATGCAAGTCTCGAGCGTCAAGTCAGAGACGGCTTACAGGTGCGTGAGCCCGCATGATCCTCCTATATCCTATATCCCTTCTCATGGTATCCTGCAGTACAACCATCCGCTCGCCAGGAATGGAACGCCTGGTTTCATGACACCGTCCCCACCAAGCCCGCAGCTACGCGCCAAGTTATCGCCGTTTCTTAGCCATCCAGTTCCCACGTTGGCCGTGTCATGCCCAGAGCCGCTCTACAAGCCATCTCCTTTAGGTGACAACGCACTGGCCTCATTTCAGGGTGATTCTCGTGACATCCCTGGCTTTTATGTCGTAATTCCTGCTGGTGGTGCGGGCACTAGACTCTGGCCTTTGTCCAGAGAAGGTTACCCCAAGTTTCTCCTAGATTTGACTCTGAAGGGTCGCTCGTTGATCCAAGCTACGTGGGACCGTCTCATACCCCTTTCAACACCAGCAAGAACTACCGTCGTAGCTGGACCTAGTCATATCAAGAGTATCAACGAACAGCTACCTGATATGCTGTCAAGCAACTTGTTCTGTGAGCCTGGTCCTAAAGATTCCATGGCAGCAATTGGCCTTGCAGCAGCTATTCTCGCGAAACGCGACCCCAATGCTGTAATCGGATCATTTGCAGCTGATCACATGATATCTGGTGATGATGCGTTCTTATCAGCAGTTGGGGAAGCGGTGGAAGTTGCAAAGAAAGACTATCTGGTGACTATCGGAATAGCACCCTCTCACCCATCAACAGGATTCGGGTACATCCGCCTCGGGGATAAACTTGGACTAAAGGAAGCGCCTAATGCTCGTCTAGTCTCGAGCTTCAAGGAGAAACCCGATGCACGAACAGCAGCGTCTTACATTGCCACTGGTGCCTATCGTTGGAATGCCGGCATGTTTGTTACGCGGGCAACTTTTCTTTTGCAATTGTTGAAAGAATACAAGCCTGTACTTCACGAAGCTCTCATGAAGGTTGCTGCTGTATGGGAGGATGAGCCTGCCAGGCAAAATGTCTTGAACGAAGTTTGGCCTAAACTGGAAAAGATTCCCATTGACAATGCCGTCGCTGAACCTGCTGCCGCAGAAGGTCGGGTTGCCGTAGTTCCTGCAACTTTTGGTGCGTGCGACATCTTTCTGCTCCTTGGGTGCCAAAAATTCATTTATCGCAGGTTGGGATGATGTTGGTGACTTCTCCTCGCTAGCAGACCTTCTTCCTGCCGAGGCCAATCAGCCACGGATCCTTGGGGATACCAATCTAGGTATTGCGGTTCATCATTGTCTGTGTATATCAGTATACTTACATGGGATCCAGTCCTGACAGAACAGGTTGCAGGAGGCATCGTCGTTCCGGGTTCTGGCAGACTGATTGCTTGTTTGGGTGTTGATGATTTAGTCATTGTGGACATGCCTGATACTCTTCTCGTCACGACGCGAGCTCGCTCACAGGAAGTGAAACGCCTGGTGAAGAAGTGTGGTGAAGCTGGATGGAAACAACTCCTCTGATACCATTTCCTTTCAAACGGTTTAAACGATTAATGTCTACAACATTTAATATTTCCACAATTTGTACTTTTGGACAAAGCTTATGAATATATAATGGATGTTTGATTTATTTCAAAGCGCCCGAATTGATCGCGTACTTATGGCGCCATCACAACCATCCCCCTCCATTGCTCGGTTCCCGCATGGCCACTCGTCACCTCCATGGCGGCAATGATACCTCCACATAAAGGTTATGGTGCTGTAAATGCGCGCTCAAATGCTGAAGATTACGAGGAGGTTGGTGCATCACCTCTTCCTCCAACATCTGGACGTCTACATCGCGGCCTTTCGAGTCGCCAAGTCCAGATGATTGCAATAGCAGGCACAATCGGTACAGGTCTATTTCTTGGTACTGGACGGTCCCTTGCGCAAGGCGGTCCCGCCAGCATGCTGATCTGCTACACTATCATTGGATTCATCGTCTATGTAACGCTCCTCCTATTGGGAGAGATGGCGACCCAATACCCTGTTGCCGGTTCATTCAATGTATATGCTACTCGATTCTTTTCGCCCGCGTATGGCTTCGCGTTGTCTTGGAATTATTGGTTCAATGATGCAGTCTCCGTCGCTTCCGACCTTACAGCTGCACAGTTGGTTATGCAGTATTGGACTGACTGGCAACCATGGATCATCAGTCTCAGCATTTGGATCCTACTCGTTGGCGTCAATGCATCGCACGTTGGAGCTTATGGCGAATTGGGTATGATTTCTCGCTCTGGCGCAAGCTTGAGTAATGACTGGGTACTTATGCAGAGTATTGGATATCATCCATCAAAGTTATTACCGTAGTAGCTTTCATTATCACAGGAATAGTCGTCAATGCAGGAGTAAATTCTGACCATAGATTCATTGGATTTGCCAATTGGAGAATATCCGGTGCACCATTTGTGGACGGTTTTAGAGGTTTTGCCGGAGTCTTTGTAACAGCAAGCTTTGCTTGTGCGTCGGGACTCGGTTCAAGTTTATGGTTGTTGAGACTGACAGTCGTCTGTAGTTGGTGGAACAGAAAGCCTGGGCATAACTGCGGGAGAAACCAAAAACCCGTCACGTAACATGCCCAGAGTCGTCAAGTTAGTGTTTTGGCGGTGAGCACACAATTTTAGAGGAGGTAGAATTGGCTGATACAGCTGAAGTATCATGATATTCTACGTCCTAAGCATCTTGGTAATTGGACTGAATGGCTTGTGTTACATTGTCAAATTTCATGGTAGCTACTGACTCTGAGCAGTGCCATATTGTTACCCAAACCTATCTAATCAAAGTACGACCACCTCTCCGTTCACTATTGTTTTCAAGGAAGCGGGATCTAGTATGTCAATAGAAAGTTATTTTTGGTAAGGTTGTTGACGAGCAATTTAGCCATTGCTGCAACTGCTATGAATACTGTCGTCTTATCTTCAGTCGTTTCTGCTGGAAACCATGCCCTATTTGCCGGTACAAGAGTATTGTTTGGTATGTCCCTCCATTTCTAGTATCTAATCTTTGTTTAAAATGACTTCCAGGTCTGGCGGAGATGACGCCACCACAAGCTCCCCGTATATTTGCAAAAACAACTGCTCAAGGTGTTCCATTGGCGGCGCTCATAATGACTAGCAGCGTAAGCGTAATTTGCCTCGGTACCAGTTACGTTGGCAGTGGGGCACTATGGGGTTGGCTGCAGAACATTGTTGGGGTGTCAAATCAGGTGCTTGCTATTTACAACCTAAAATTCTGTTTTTTAACCTGTCCGGCAGATAGCGTGGCTCTCGATTGGTATAGCTAGCTGGAGGTTCCGGAAAGCATGGATCAGACAAGGCAGATCGTTGGATGAGTTGAAGTTTCGTGCAACATGGACATGGCCTTGGGGCCCACCTTTTGTTGTACGCGTTATTGCTCTACCTGCATTGCTATACACTGACAAAGATGCAAGATCATCTCAGTTTCAACATTGATTCTCGGTAAGGGTATTAGCTGAGTCCTGAGAGACTAAAAATCATTTTCTCCAGTTCAAGGATGGACGTCATTCATTCCAAAAATCTCTCCAACAGACTTTGCGTCTTATTATATTGAAATACCAGTGATGGTTGTGATGTTCATAATCTGGAGAACGTCGTCACTGCATTGGCCACAGGTCACCCCTGGTCGGACACCCCTACTGATCCCTGTGGCTTCCGAAGCACCTCATATCCGTAGCTTCTGGTCCGGGGACGTCGTTGATTTGGACTGTGTGGATTTGACGCGCGACGAATACGTTGGAGGCGAGATAGACAAGAAAGATGACGAGACGATAGACTCGAGGCTCAAAGGTGCAAACCGATGGCTATGGCATCTGTATTATTGGGTTGTGTAGCGACCCTATGTGAGGCTTGTACCGTAGCTCACGTCAAGTTCATTTCTCCATCCCGCAACGTCCCAAACCATGACTTCAGAAACCGACCACCCATTCAGTTCACCGCACATCTCTACTCCATCCCAAGAGCGCACCTCTCGAAGGCACGACCGATATGCATCTGACGCAGAACGCGAAGTTAAGCATCTGCGCGAACTGCTTCAACTTGAAAGACAGCGAGCAGAGGATGCAGAGGCGAGAGCACGCGAAACTCTTGCTCATCTCAAAATTGTCAACGATGCACGAATAAAGGCTCTTCATGAGGCTTCTCAAGCGACTGAAGAACTCAAGTATGTCAACGAGCAATCCGTCAGACTTGCCTTCCCATGATCTGTAGATTATACAAGATACAGCTTGAGGCCGCACAGATAGACATATACCGGGCCCAAGATGTTCTCAAAGTTGTTGATAAGCAGCGGCTGGATGCAGAAAAAGAAGCTGCAGAATTGAGGACACGGCACCGGAAACTTGTGGAAGAGACCAAGGTGCAGCAGGCAAGGGAGCAAGGTCGACTACAGGGGATGAAGGAAGGTATAGAGAAAGGCAGAGACTTGGGACTGTTAGAGGGACGACTGATGGGTTATGGCCAACGGCAGCGCGCCTTTGAGGATAACGAGCCCCTGTCGCCGGATAGCAACTCGTCCCGCACCACCGCCTCTCGCTTTCCGCCACCCTCTCCGCGCCCTACTTCCCGCACAAACTCTGTGGCACCGAGCGTAGCTAGCAGACGCTCTGTCGGTGGGCGTAGCGAGATAGAAGCTCCTGTCCCAGTCCTACCCCCAGCGTCGAGCCGTGGATCAGATCACTCGCGTCCTATCAGTGTCCGGAACAGAACGCCCTCCCCAGTACATTCCGCTACATTCATTCCGCCTGATAATTACATACCCTTTGCTGATGCCGATAATGTCATTCGTCTACCCCCGCCGCACGAGTTTCAACGTCCACCACCATCTACGTCAGAACGCTCCAGCTCGCCTCTACATGATTTGGATACAGATGACAGGCGACAATCTAATAGCCGCTCTGGAACACCTTATAGACGAGGACGTCGACATTCTTCTCCCGAGTCCAACTCGACTACACTTTCACAATTGGACTTGGTTAATGACCCGAATCATAATCAAGTGCTTGGGACGCCAATGAGTGTTATTCCAGAAGTGTCAAGCAGCCAGGCGACCCCCGAACAGCAACCCGGAAGAAGTCAACATGAAATGCAACGACAACCGTCATTTGTGGGTCCACTGCTTTTTCTGGTTTTTGGTATATTGACGATGGGCGTCAGGCTGGTTCTACCAGAACACAGGGGTCTCAGAGATCTGCCGCTCCAATAACTTCACATGGAACTCCAACAGATTTACGAGTACCAATTTACACTCGCCCTCGTACTACATCTGGATCAACTATATCTGCTGTACCTCCCTCGAGGGCTCCACAACATGAACGCAGTCACTCAACACTGGGTTCTGGGCCTCCAATTTCAGTTCAACCGCCGGTATAGACAAACATGATATATTGTGATATGCATTCACTAAATTTTTAACAGTCTTCTTCTAGCGGAACCATTGCTAACGAATCAATACGAATAAGCACGCCAGCGGGTAGACTGCCTGCGCCCTTGCCAGCGGAACCGCCATCCCTTTCAATGCCTTCGCCTCCACCCGAACGGTCGGAATTCCCGTCACCAATTGTCCTCAACTCTGAAGAATTACCCCCTAACTTCGTCGCTATGAACTATACACCTGCTTCGTCGTTTGCGCAACTCCGGTCAACGAACAATGAAGGCAACACCAGTAGTGACGGTCCCGCCGTCATCCCTGATTCTACCTTGTTCGGCATGGATTCTGAAGATAGTGAAGGAAGCATGGATACCCTAACTACCCCGCCTGATCGGAGGCGTCTTGATTTACATGGAAGAAGATCTTCCAGCAGGAATTCACACTATACCGGTGCGCAGACTTCCTCCGTCGTGGGTACTCCGCGTTCCGCACGAGTGGCTGCACAGGTACCTTTACCACCTTCTACTATCGCTGGCACACCGAAATCAACATGGGGAGGTGCTTCCAGTGCAGGAGCGGCTGGTATACCTCTCCCTCCATCTAATTTCGCCGGGACGCCGTCAGCAGTGGATGAAGGTGTTTCATTGCCCACTGCTCCCAGTACACCTCACTGGGGAGGTTCCGCGATTGGCAAGATAGCAGGAAACAAGAGTCGGTCATCATCTAGGAGCACAAGACGTAGCGCCAACTAAATGGACAGCTGAAGAAAGGTGGTTTGGTGCACATGCCAAGGCTTGTCCATCACGAACGCGGGATGTTACATACAATCTAGATGTGCACCGTAAGTAGTACAACATCGATATCCTCCCAAAGTAAGTTCCAGAATTAGTCCTTTCGCGGCCTCTTGCTTGACTCGCGAGAGCGATCCCTCCATGCACTATTATCCACACTGTTACGTTGATATTCACTATCGCGGGCTCGTCCATTTCCTCTTTCCCTGTCTCTGTCCCTTTCCCGGTAGCCTCGCTCACGTTCTCGATCATCGTCGTATTTCCTGTCCCGTCTATCTTCCCGGTAATGATCATCACGACGATTATCGTAGCCCCGATCCTTCCTGCGATCAGGGGATCTTGAAGACCTCCTGCTTGTATTTCTTGACTGAGAAGATTCTTGTCTATCGCTTGCTAATCCCAACATACCCTCCCTTTCCTTTTTGACAACTGGAACATATCTGCGTTCAGGTCGCCGGTTGTCCTTCTTTTTCCCTGAACCATCATCGAAAATCTCCTTTTCTTTTGCTCCGATACCAAGCAAGGCAGGCCTTGCCTGAGGCAAATACGGTTTTACATGATCTTTTCCATTCCGTGATGTGGTGGAAGAATCGTTCCAGCCCATTCCTCTTAACATTGCAGCACCAAATTGCGAAACGGGAACGCGATCATAATCTTCCAGCGTAGCAACTTCTGGAAGCTCCTCAATATCTTGCCGAAGCGCCTCTGCTTCCGAAACAGCAGGTATTATTTTGACATTATGATACCCTTCTGTTTCAATACCCTCGGCATTATCAAGGATAGCACGAAGTGCACGTTGATCTTCAGTTTCTTCCGTGACCACATTAATCTCGGGAACCTCTTTGCCGTCATCTTGCACCGCCTCAACTTTTACAAAGGTTTCTTTCCGCTTAACTTGTAGGCCCGCGAGTATAGGACCGGTATTGATCGTATCTTTCGTTCCCAAACCACCGACATTCCTATCCTGTCCAGTCTGTGCTTGCGCAGAAGGTGGAACGAACTGAACAGCACTCCGCCGCTTGCGCGCAACTGCTCGCCAATCTTTGTTTTGCAGTGTAGGTATAACTAATGGACCGGAATCAAACTTTCCTTTCTTCCTGGAACTGGGGAAAGTTGGAGGCGTATGAAATGGCTTGTGTGAGTTGAGACAGCTGTGGTTTGGTAGAAAAAAGGCAACATACCGCTGAACAGCAATTTGGTCAAAAGAAGTCAGCAACTCGTCTTGAAGTGGTTGACCGTCTTCATCGCTCGAGTCTAATCCGTGCTCATGGTATATAGGCGTGGGGCTCGGAGATGAAGCAGCACTGCGAGCGAGAGGACTGGCTGGCATCGAGTCATTCGGACCAGCCACATGGCGAAGCAGCGTCCGTCGCATTGACGCAGTAACATCTGAGTCTGGACCTGAGGAATCTGCTCTGGAGGGGGGAGTTGGGCGTCGGACGGTGAAGGAGACCTTGGAGGACATTGGTGACAAGGAGCCGTCGTGACGTGACGGCCCAATGGCTGCCCTTCTTTTAAAGCGCTCTTCGTTCTCCACCGTCAGCCTTGCCTTTGCTCGACATGTTGCCTCATCCTCTCCTACTAGGGCTTCTGTCGCCTCAAGACCTCCATCACATGCAACACTCGTCCTCAAAACTCCTTCTCCAGACTACATTGCCCAGGAAGAGCTTGATGTAGATTTACCACCAAGAGAAAACATCAAACTCATCATCACCGATCGTGCTGCAGAGGTACTGTTCGTTTTTTTTTTTTTCATCTCCACAGTCTGTTGATATTTTCTTCAGAAGTTACGGGCAATTTCGACCCGGGTCCATAACTCCGATACTGCTCTCCGAGTCGCCGTAGAATCAGGAGGATGTCACGGATATCAGTACAAAATGGAACTGGCAAAAACTTGCTTGCAGGATGATTAGTAAAATATTATTTTTGCTTTCCCTCTGAATTGCTACTCACCCACACCCATCATTAGCCACTTTACACACCCTGTTATTAAGCCATCCAATATTCTCGTCGATGCGATATCATTTCAGCTGCTTAACGGATCCACAATAGATTACGCCACAGAACTCATAGGAAGCAGTTTTCGCGTGTCCGATAATCCTCAAGCTAAGGGATCAGGCTGCGGGTGCGGCGTAAGTTGGGAGCTTAAGACATAGGCGGCCATACGGTGTCATTGGATGGACTAATTTATTATTTACCCACTCAACGCAATACATCCGGTGTAAGGAATATGGCAACACATTTTACGACACAATGATATTTAATACTGGTGGATAACTATGCCAGCTGGATCAAGAGCATATGCACAAGTAAAAACGCAACGACGTACGCCCACACTATCAACAAATCACGCAGCATTTCCAGTCACCGCCAGCGTCTTCTTGCGCCGAACCCTTGCCACTGCTCCTTCTTCTATGATGTTTGTTGTCAGTGTTTGGACCGTGTGTAGGTACCCCATCTCTCATGATCATGCTAGCGCGCGTTGCGGCTTCGAAAACCTCATCGACACCTTCAATCTTCAATGCTGAACATTCCTTGTATGCACGTGCACCAATCGCATTGGCAACTTTTTGGCCCATTTCCCGTGTGACCCAAGGGCAAGGATTGTCAGGCGTATTTGGATGTGGCGTATCGGGTCGTAGATCAGACTTGCATCCAACGAGGATGACAGGTATAATCGGACCACATATTGTGCGCACTTCTAGGATCCACTGCAATGTCATTTAATATAAATGCATCAAAGTCAAATGCCCAATCTCCTACCTTTGACGTCACGTTGTCAAGCGTGTCTGGGGCGTCGAGGGCGAAGGCAATGAGGATTACATGCGACTTTGAATAGGACATGGGACGCAAACGCTATTTCCAGCTGTGTGAACACGGGGCGTAAAGTGTGACTCATGAACACACCTCGTATTCTTCCTGGCCACTGAGTAGAACTTAGTGTAAGGATAGCATCAATCAGCGCCCGTTGCACGTACGCCGTATCCCAGAGAGCCAGTTGAACTGGTTTTTCATCGAGTCTTATTTCAGCGACATAATTGTCGAATACGGCTATGCCACAAATGAAAATACGATGGGGCATAAGATGGCGAGGACATACTAGGTTGCTAACGCACGCAAGGTTCATGAGGTGCATGTCGATCTGCATGACGTGCAGCACTTACGTATTCTGTTGGAAACTTGCCGAGGGCGAACGAGCATAGCAAGGAGGTTTTTCCGCATGCACCTGGTAAGAACAACATCTGAGCGAGAAATGGAATGGGAAAGACACATTACGTGCCATCACCGACAATGACAAGCTTTCTTCGAATCTAGTCAAGGGAAACTCAGCGTCAGCTGTTTTTTTGGGCGGTGCGAGACATACAGGCGTCTGGGAGCTCATCTGTGAACAGCGAGGAGAGAGAGAAAGGACCGGCAAGTGGCCTACTCCGTCACAGCCTCGTTGTGTTCTATTTACATGTCACATCGTTTTCTTTTCAGGAATCCGGTCACGTTGCGCTCTGTGTCACACACCGCAGTTCGCTCCAGCGCGGCATGCTCTCCGCTGTCCCACTCGAGCCCAAGCTCGTCTGCAAGCGTCTCCGCCTCTTGTCGTGCCAGTGCATCCGTCACAACTTGCCAGAATCTGTTTTGTACCCGTCAGCCTGGTTTCCAACTCGGTCGTCCTACCTACGTCATAAACACCTTCCGCCGCCGCACCCATTCGCCGCGCCATTTCAGCCACTCGGTCTGAATTTGCTTCCGCTCCTCATGGGAAATGACAGGCATGCCTGACCGAAGAGTTTCCAGACGGCTTAATGCTTCTTTAATCTTGGCTAAACCATCCAAAGTCAACTGTCATTCTCGACGTCATACTCTTACGGCAGTGTGGGTGCTCTCAATCTGGCTATCCAGCTCGACATCCGTAGGAGTAGATCTCAGTTTTGCCAATTCTGCATGTCCGTTCACTACGTTTGATCATGAACATGATTAACTATACCTGTGGTCTTGGCCTTGACTTCCGCTGCCAATATCGCGTTCCCTTCGCATGTGGCTTTGACTTCAGCCTTGAGGCTTGCAACCTTGTCCGCAGGCATACTCTCAATCTTGGCTTGGTTTGCAACAAAAAAGGTCATTTTGCCTGCCGCACTAGTACAGACAAGCTTGAGAGTTCCCTTATATGCGCATACCATATGTTTTCTGGACCAGTTCACCCTTCTCTGCAAGAGATAGTAGTATCTTCTGAACAGCAGCCTTGGACACTGCGCCCTTTAAATTGGCTGATACATCCACTGCGCCGTAAGGTCGATTCATCTGACCATTATCAGTTTTCCCTTTTGAATGATGGGGGATACCTTCTTTAAATACTCCAGTACTTTATCCTCCGCTGTCACAGACTACATGAATAGACCCTCGTATGACAATAATACATATTATTCACACCTTCTTTCCCTTTGAGGTTTTTGACATCAGATTTGGGTTTGGAAGACATGATGGTGGAGGACAGAGAATAAATTGAGTGTATATGTATGCGCGCGGGCGGAGAGCGCCGGACGGGTCTTCGCGATCCGGTCCGGAGCATGCTCACCTCTGTCCTCTCAACTTCTCAACCTATAAGATTTGTCAAAACTGCATGACACTGCACTTCATCATATTCGAATGAGTTCTGATGCAGCTGCCGCGCAACTATCCACCAGGAAACGAGATTTGGATAAGGTCATCCGTTCTGGCCTTGCCGGCGGGGTCGCAGGGTGCGTGGTCAGTAACTTCTTATTCAATCAATGGATTTCTATTAATTTGAGTGTGGGTGTAAGGCCAAAACCGTCGTGGCGCCTCTCGACAGAGTGAAGATACTCTTTCAAGCCTCTAATCCTGAGTTTCATAAATATGCAGGTTGGACAAAGACTTCTCTAACTCATGGTTGCAGAGACTCAGACATCATAATAGGCACCTGGAGTGGAGCTTTCCGCGCAGGAGCACAAATCTATAGTGAAAGCGGCGTGAGAGGACTTTTTCAAGGTCATTCCGCAACACTACTGCGCATTTACCCATATGCAGCCATAAAGTTCATGACATATGAACATGTTCATCAGGCAAGTATTGATATTCATCCAGTGGTTATATACTGATGGAAATGTCAGATATTGATGCCGACTAGAGAACAAGAAAGCAATATACGACGTTTTGCGGCAGGTGCTATCTCAGGTAAAGTCTTACTCATCATTCAAAAAGAAGCTATTTTTTTTTTAATACCCGTCTTAGGCACCATGTCAGTGTTTTGTACATACCCATTAGATCTCATTCGAGTGCGCATGGCGTTTATAACGAAAGCATCTGACAAGTCAGCACCATCGTTCATGCAAGCAATCCAACAGATTAATAACGAGGGAATGCGTGTATCCCCAACACGAGATGGGCCTCGTGGATTGTTTCTTCGTTTTCCGCTGCTCAAATTCTATCGTGGATTTTCGGTGACCATGGTGGGAATGGTGCCATATGCTGGCATGTCATTCCTAAGTTGGGGATTCCTACGGTCCAAGTTTCTTCCGCCATCGAAGATTGGACACAAGCCATCCACCCCGGTTGCCGATCTCGTCATCGGCGCCGTGTCCGGTGCACTGGCGCAGACGGTATCATATCCGTTCGAAGTGATCCGAAGACGAATGCAAGTGGGCGGAATCACACGGCCGAATGAATGGCTGAGATGGAATGAGACGATCGGAATGATATGGCAGGCGCATGGCTGGCGAGGGTTTTATGTTGGGCTTAGTATAGGATATTTAAAAATGGTGCCAATGACCGCCGTGAGTTTCACGGTATGGCAAGGTGGGAAACGACTGTTGAATGTTTGACAAGAGGCCTACACTAATAGTACTATTTAGTATTAGTCATTAGTAATAGAGTATAGTAACAACATAAGGGTTCACATGTTCGCGCCTGCTGGGGATAGCCGTTCTTCAGCGCCATTACAAATATGACCTGTCTACCGCAATCCCAGTCACCTCGCCCACTGTGTTGGAATGGACTCTGTCCATGCGATCCTTGCTGGGAAGAAGGAGAAGAAGACCCGCAGACGATTGCGTCTGAGCTGCGTCGAATGCACCAAACGCAGACAAGTGCGTATATTCAATATTCACCCAATTATTCCAGCGCATAGTTGTCCAGTAGAAATGCGACCGCAACCAACCTTGTTCTCTCTGTATCTCCCGCAACGTCCCCCATCTGTGCCGATGGGAGAACGTGCCTGTCGCGCGTCCTACCCCGGTCCGCCCCCCGTACTTTGCTAGCTCAGCTATCGCTGATAGCGAGTCCACCATCAAACAGCTGCAAGAAAGAATAAAGGTTCTCGAGGATGCTCTCGCTCAGAATCTTCGCCCATCAATTGATGCCAAGTCTCGTCCCTCCTGCCTTGCTTCGTCGCACATTAATTCCACCCCCGTTGCTGATGATAAGGCGGTGGTCCTAGAGCGATGCCAACCTGCATTTTCCGCTCCTATCAATGAAAAGTGCGCAAGAAAAATTGCCATAGAATATCCACTCGATGACACAGTATACTCCGTCACCTCATTCCATGCGCAGCTGTCACTCGCCCATCATGGGGAGTTCATCGGCAGAGGTAGTCTTATCTGTGCGTTGCACTCCGTAAGCTCAAGAGTTTACTCACCTAGTCCAATATTAATTTCATCTCCAGCTGAGCACAAAGAAAATTCGACGTTTTTTATATGCCCACTCAACTGATGCAACTTATTTGGAAGAGCAAATCGCTGCAGGCTCCTTGCTGGGTCCACGTGCGCTGGAATTCAATGAACTGTTTAGTCACATACCAACAGAACCCCATGCTCAACAGCTTGTCAAGTCCTTTTTTCGAGATATCAATTGGCAATTTGGAATACCCGAAAAGTGGTTTATGAGGACATATGAACAGATGTGGACTGTTCTGCAGTCTCGCACAGAACGGCAGGGGGGATCATTGTTGAATCCCAACTGGGTGTCCCTATTCTTTTCAATTTTGGCTTTGGCCCCGTGCGATAGCACTGCAATGAACTCGACAGAAGATGTAGAATCGAAGGATACCTATTTCAGGTGTGCAATGACAGCGCGATGTATCGCTGAGAGTGTCTTTCTAGAAGAGCCAAGCTCCTCCATCATGGTATCTGCTGCCGATGGAACGGTATTGAGTTGTCTGGCCGCTCCGCTACTTTGCAGCTATCTAGCGGAGCGTGGCCATGCTAGTGAAGCATGGAAACTTGTGGGTAAAGCTATTTGCACTGCGACCGCCATCGGCATGCACCAAGATCCGGGATGGCCATATTGGCAGGTAATGTCCGAAGAAGAGAAACTGCTGAGGAGACGTGCATGGTGGGGTCTGTTTGTCTGGGACAGGTGAGGTGGCATGACAGCTATTACGCAGTTATCGCCAACATCATGCCACAGACTGTATTCTTACGTGCTTGGACGACCCTATATCTTACGAAAGGACTTTTCCAACGTAGAATATCCTATCGATGATGCCCTTGGGCCTCAACATATGATTTCTGTAGGCCAAATTGCGTTGATTAAGCTTGCAGACATCGTTGGCGAAGCCATCGACAAGGCGAGTCAGCTTGCGCTACGCTCGATAGAATTGCTTGCTAAATAACACATAGACCTTTGTCATTGACTATCCAGACTGTCCTGTATTCTTTGACCTCGATGAGAAATTCCAGAGATGGGAAGAGAACTTGCCACCAGAATACAAGCAGGTCAAGTTTGATAACCTTGATTTCAGTCAAGCTGAATCACTGTTGGTGGCACGAATGGCGTATTTATTACAGACGTGGTACCTTCTCTCGAGGGTTAAGCTGCACATTGCTTGCACAACGGGACAAGGACGGGTAGCGAAGCCTCAGAGTCTAGCTGTTGAAAGCCGCGAACGGTGCTTTGCGGCTGCTGTGCAGCTGATCCAACTCCAATGCAACGTTATCACAGCGGAGATCGAAAGCAACCAAGTTAGTGCAGGCAACAGCTGGTATTTTGAAGGCTGCTTTTCCCTTTTGGAGGCATCGGTGACGATCATGACAATCATGACACATCGGCCATTTGTCGAAAGAGAGCAGGAAGTGGACGATTTACTGAACCGGTCATCCGAGGTATTCAAGCGAATAGCATCGTACGAGCGGGGTAAAAGGGGAACGATTGCACGGATGTCGGTGGAAGTGCTGGGCGTCCTTCGGGACCAAACGTTGGCACCGGAGCAGCGTCGGGGCCTTGGGCTCACAGAGCAACCGAGGGCGGGGTGCGAGCTAGATACCAGCGTAACCCCATCGGGTGTATTCATGCAGTGCGACTGACCGAATATATTTCGCCCTTTTTAAGCAACTCTCATCTGGCCAGCGCCAGGTTCGTCCCACAGCCTCGAATGTCACCGGCTCCCCTCCTTTTGACCCTCGACAATGCCCGTTCGTAGCTACAACAAAGTCGAAGCAAGGTACAATGTCACCACTGACTGTCCGTCTTCACCCCTGCCCTCTCCTTCCTCCGTTCATGCCTTCACTTTTCACAGTCCCCAGCCTAGGCCTACATTCTGCTGCTGCCACCGGTAATCTTGGCCTCGTAGAGTATGCTCTGGTCCATGGCCAGCCGGTCAACTCCGTTCTGGACGGCGTACTACCACTCCATGCCGCCTGTGCCGGAGGTCATGTACAAGTCGTAAAACTATTGCTTGAGTGGGGAGCAGACGTAAACGCCCCAAGGTACGTCATGCTTGCTCTCGTCTCTGTTCATCGTAGTCTCACAATTGCCTCAGGCTTCCACGCCGCTATTCCAATGACAAGAACAGGGATTCCTCCGCACCCATTGTGGGAACATCCGGTTCAACTCCTCTGCACTTTGCTGCCGCAAATGGAAATACAAATGTGGTCTCCATCCTCTTATTACATGGTGCTCATGCAGACCGTCCAGACAAGCATGGCGTTACCCCTGAGATGCTCGCGAAGCAGAACGGCTGGCTTGAATGTGCTCATGTGCTTAGAGACTGGATTCTCAATAAAGACCGAGATCTCAAAGAACGAGAGACGATAAATCCACCTCCACCGATTCCCCTTCATTCATCCTGCTCTCATGATCCATCACTCGGCGGCACAGATATAGAATCACCTACCTCCCTCTCGGGTAGAAGGCGATTACAAGTTAAACACTCAATCGACACAGCATTGAATATGCTCAAGTCTCCCTCCTGTGTCTTTGATTCTCATATCAAGTCATCCGCACGAAGCACGTTTTCTCCGAACACTCCCCCCGCATCTCCGACTAGACTTCCAGATTCCATAGTAAGTCCAGAATCTCCTGTCGGTAATGGTCGGATGAGCCCTATCGAAGGGCCACGTCGTCCCTCTCTTCCTCACATCTTTGCGGCACCACCTCGTAATCCTAAAGTATCGAATTCAACTTCAAGTACCTCATTTCTCAGTGTGCGGAGGCCACAGTCTGCTGGCACTGACGCTGAGCGTGATGATGAAGAAAATCATTCCACTAGAAACGCCTCAGGCAAGCGCCTGGGCAGCAAATACTCGTTGATGAATATGTTTAGAAAGGCTCATACTGACGTCCCAAGTGCCGGTGGTTCTCCCGATTTCCGGCCCGGATCGAGTCCAAAACAGTCTTTCACCACACAAACAGCTGTTGAAGCGTCGAGCGTTGCCGATGACTCAAAAAAAGACAAGGAGTCTACTTCAAATCATTCGAATCGGTTTCATCGAGGAAGCGACGCTTCCACTAGATCACAGCCATCTTTCAATCGTCGCAATCTACCAAATGTAGATGACATAACACTATCTGACGACACGAACGCTTCGACTCATAAACGATTTTTCTCAGATGTTCCAAGAGACACGGGAAAGTCAAGCTCACCTCTTTCGGTAATGAGTATTCTTAGAGCGAGGGATCATAACAGGGATCGATCGTGCTCCAACGGTAGTTCATACAGTATTCCGGTCAGGCAGGCATCCTCCGTCAAGGATGAGATACACTCAACGACTGGGGAAACCGAAGTGAAAAAAGGATTCCCGCGTCCTGGTATATTGCTTGGTCATAGCCGAAGCTCATCCAGTGGGCAGAGCACACCTATTTCATCTTCGTACAGAGCGTTGCGATTTGAATACTCTCTAAATGATCCTGAAGATATTCGAAGCACGGAATTAAATCACAGTTTGAGGTCTGTTAACAGTGCAGGTTCCCTTGCTCGCATCACAGCGCGGCAGGAGGCTCAGTCGCACTATCATGGTCTCGGCATAGGACGACTAGACCTACCACCTGCATCTGCCCCTGCTGGTGTGCCATATTTTGACAAGCATACAGGTGGCGCCAGTCAAAATTTTCACACACCATTGCAGAGTGGCCATTCACCTTTACTTGCGCCCTCAGCTAGACTCAGAGATGGGAGGATCTCTTCTCTTTCATCATCTTCCGATTCGTACATGTCACTACTTGCAGCAAACGATGGTCCTATTGCTGAAGACTTTGGCAAATATCCAATGCATTCAGGATTACCCTCTCGTTCTTTACCAGAACGTACCAGTATGTCCATGATTCACACACTAGGAAAGGACATGTCGGATATCAGAACTGCCGTCGCCAAAGGACGATCCAAGGGTAGTTCCGCACTTGAGATTGATATAAGCACAATATCGTCTCATGCGCAGGCAGAAGCTTTGGTGCAACAAACACAAAAGGAGATTTTGGAAATGGGAGAGCAAGAGGCACTTTTAGCTGAGGGAAGTCCGGGAAATACGCCACTTAGTGCCAGACTTGCCGCTTATGGCGAAAGTCTGGCTTTGGAGAGGAAATTCAGAAAGGAAATGCATAATCAGCGAAGAGAAAACCATACCGAGGGGGATGGTGGGTCATCACCCTCCACCAAAAACTTCTCTTCTGTCACTCCGACTCGCAGTCATATCAAAATTGCACGTCAACACAGTTTGGACGAACAGTTTGGGAGCAGAAGAGAGGCGCATCGACAGGGCGCATTGCAAGGTAATGCTCTATCTTTCTTGCCGAATCATGTCGAAATGTGACTGTTGTTGTGCAGTACCTGTGGAAAGTATCAGGTATGACCAATCACATTCACGGCCTGCCACTTCATTGGGTTACAATCATGAAATAAGTGATCCTGCGGGCATTGGTGATTGTTCGTACCAAGTCTTTCCTATGAAAATATCGCGGTCTAATCAATTTCACTTATCAGTATTACCAGCCTCAGCGCAAGGCAGTCCGATCGACAGCCTCGAACAAGATCTTGAATTCGGCTCTTCACTCTTTCGCATATCGACGGCCCCTTTGTCCAATCCTGCGAATACTGATCGTTCAACAATTGTTCAAGCGAGGAATGCTAAGCTGACAAAGATGGGTTTTGTACCGAACGAGCAGGGAACACGAGTGCCGCCCATACAAACCAAAGGATTTGGAGGATTGAATTTCAAGAACATTATGCAAACATTCAAAGGAAAGACATGAAGCTTGTAAGACATACAAAATATTTATCACTGCCCAGAGTTGCGTTCTCTTGTTGTATTCCATAGCATCTACTTATCACTGTTTTACTATTTTATTGTGATCATCTGCACTTTAGCGCACGTGTATAACATGATTGCACGTTTTCATTAGTACTTGCATTTGTCTTGGTTGTACGAAATTAAATACGCTCTTCTGATATCGATATCCTCCTGCCACCTGCCATCATGCCGCGAAAAGCTCGCGTTCATTTGGTTCCCCTCCACTCGTCTTTAATCAATCTTCCAATGTCCATCTATGGTCCATTGGTAGAGCGTAATGTCGTACGTTTATCATTTGAGCTTGTCCAATCCCTGCCAATGCTAGTCCAGCGTCCACAAACTCTCGCAGTGCATCTCAGTCTCGTACCCCCAAGCCAATATGAAAACAGCCGAAAAGTTGAAGCGTATGTTGGATGGACAGGAATGGGCGCAACCTCATCTCTAGTGCCTTCAAACAAGCCCCAGACGGACGGGATTTCTGATACTGTAGAAATTGACCCTCAATATGCGCAGGGATTGGGTTTTACTCAAAACGACATTGTGAACATCAAATTATCACTCTCCAAAGTTTTTGCAATTGACGGTATATTTCTAGGTAGAGGTCGGCCTTTTGTATGACTTGCCTTTGGCCAAGTCAGTTGGCGCTGAGCCACTGACATCAGATGACTGGGAAATCATTGTTTGTCTGCCAAATGAAAGGAATTGTCTTTTACGCTCATAAGTGCGAAATACACAGGAAATTAACGCCTCACATATAGAATCCATATTACTCTCGCAGGTCCGTGTTGCAAAAATAGGACAGGAGATAGACGTGTGGCTTCTAGGCAGAACTAGGGTACGCCTTCGAGTCAGTGAGTCCCATATCTGTCAGTATTTGCTGGTAGGCTGAGAGAAGGTCAGCCAACCTGGATGCATCTGCAAAAGGAGATGCTCGACTATTAACCACGAACACGGAGGTTGCAATTGCGCCCAAAGCTCATGGGAGCGTGCCACCAGGCAGAAGGATGGACGAAACATCAATAAAGGATGGGCATCCAGTGAAGCAAAATGACCAACCAAAACTTATTATGAGAGTATTACCGAGGCGACTCCTGCCTATGCCAGTTCCTGAAAATAGTGGATCGGATATCGTAACTTACGTCTCGCCACGAACATTTAGCAGATTTGGCTCGTCAAGTGATGATAAGAAGTATTTGATGGGGACACTAGTAAAGCTAGACCCCCCAACCGACCCCTCTGCACCAGCACCTGCTTCTACTTCTGTTCCAGGTCCAGCAACACGCGTATTGAGCCCTAGTGGGAAAAGCACCACAGAGACAGCAGGAGACAAAGAAGCAGAGAAAGTCCGGACTGTGTACATCACTCATATCAACGGTGTACCAGAAGATCATATTGTCATCCCTTTGCCTCATGAAAATGTTGAAGAGTGGGATATCGTTTGGTAAGATAAAGAATTATTTCCGCAACAGAACCTGATGTTTAAGTAGTCTAGTAACAGTACCTAACGAAGTAGTAACAGTACCTAACGAAGTAAAGCGGGAACCTGCGCCCGAAACCGACGTCGTGCCAATTGTGTGAGTCGTCGACGCAAATGTCTAGTTTTCTTATTTATTGCAACTTATTTAAGCCCGACGATGAAACAAGAGCCATCCTTAGCAGGCGTTGATGACATTCTTAAAGAATGTATTGGCTTTGGTCGTATGACGTTCTTTGCACATTCACTTACCGACGACGTTTCAGGAGGTCAGATTGGATGCTAGAACTTTTGAATGTGTAGCCCATTGACGATCCCATTGTAGCGCCCGGTATTCTGATAACAGGGAGAAGTGGTTGTGGCAAAACCTCCATCGTTCGAACTGTTGCCAAAAACTTGCAAGAAGACCAGGATACACTAGCTTGTATGCTCTCTCCCTAAGATATATTCAGAGTTGAATCTGAAATAAGCAGATATTCATTACGTGGACGTAACTCGGTATTCTGAAAGACCAGTGTCCGCAATCCATGCACAATTTAAATACTGGTTCGCGAAGGTTGCTTGGCATAGACCTTCCGTGCTCATTCTGGACAACTTGGATAAGTTACTGAGTGCAGGAGTTGAAGTATGTCTACATATTTCTCCCCTTCTACATTTATATGTGAGACCGACAGCACAAAAATTCATTCCGACTAAGGCAACTCGCTGAACTTTTCATATACATCTATTCCCCTGTCGCGCGCACATTTGCTCATAACTTCAAAGGAATCCTTCTATTGGCGACAGCAACGTCAAAGACATCTTTGCACGCGGTTGTGAATAGATCCCATATATTTCAGGAAATTTTCACTTTATTGCCACCCTCCAGACAGGCGAGGAGAGATGTAGGCATTACCTTGTGCAGTTGGTTTTATTTTCATTCGGATAGATTCTCGCCAAAGTAGTAGGCGATCGGCTTCGCATAGCACAAGACATCAAAGAAGATCCTGATTCTCCGTTGAATTTCTCAGCCCTTGCAGTTCAGACGGAAGGTTATACAGCAGTGGATCTCTGCGACCTCGTGGCACGCGCCTTTCACCAGAGTGCCATTCGTTTAATTGACGTTGACAAATCGGTTTGTTCTCCATGATACGACTATCACTACTCTGATTTGTTCTTGACCAGGGCTATTTGACTGCCGACGACTTTGCAACGGCTCAGGCCGACTTTGTGCCACTGTCTCTGCGTGACATCTCGCTACACAAGTCGAAAATTACGTGGTCAGACATCGGCGGTTTAGTGTATATGTATCAGTAAGCGATCCGTCGCTGACTAGACACATAGGCTTACATGAGGCACGGCGCGTCCTGCGCGAAACGCTTGAATGGCCTACAAAATATGGCCCTATATTTGCTCAGTCTCCATTGAGGCTTCGATCAGGGTATATATACATATATTCATACGGTGTTTGCATCACACTCAGATCATTTCAGTCTGTTGCTTTATGGTTATCCTGGTTGCGGCAAGACTCTACTCGCCTCCGCTGTCGCAAAAGAATGTGGCTTGAATTTCATTGGTGTCAAGGGACCTGAGTTGCTAAACAAGTATATCGGTGCCAGCGAGAAATCAGTATGTTTCAACTTGACCTGAACCAGATGTTTATGACATTGCAAAGGTAAGAGATCTATTTGAACGGGCCGTCGCAGCCAAGCCATGCGTCCTTTTCTTCGATGAATTTGATTCCATTGCCCCCAAAAGGTCTATATGATCCCACGTATGTTTGTGTTAACGCTCACTAACCTTTACTAGGGGACACGATAGCACTGGGGTCACCGACCGTGTGGTTAATCAAATGCTAACTCAGATGGACGGTGCTGAGGGTTTGGAAGGCGTGTATGTTCTCGCCGCCACTAGGTAATAATCCCAAAGTCACTACCTGTCCTTATTAACCTATGTATAAATTAGTCGACCGGACCTCATTGACTCTGCACTTCTCCGACCTGGCCGGCTTGATAAAATGATTTTCTGTGACATGCCTGATCAGGAGGAAAGAAAAGATGTAAGTACTGGATTTTCTCTAATTAACCCTATTCACAAAAAGTGGAATGATCAGATCCTCAAAGCGATCAGCATAAAAGTACCGCTCTCGTCAGACGTTGATATGGATGAAATTGCATCTATCACCGAAGGGTTTTCAGGAGCAGACCTTCAAGCATTATTATATAATGCACACCTAGAAGTCGTTCACGAATCTATTGACAATACATCTACGTTGGAACGATCAACAAGAGCGAAGGAGGACTCGATTGAATACGTGATATTCGGCCCAAATGCTAAAATACTCAAGAGTAAAGAGGAAGAGATGGCTTTGCAAAAACGGGTAACTTTCTCGTAATCAGAAGCAGCTCGCGTTTGTTGAAGGACTAAAGCTTCGACAAATGAAGATTACGTCGCATTCAAATAGCGCTGAAGCAAGTAATGTCAAGAGTAGTCTAGAGAAGGTAATGACTCCCTTCGACCCGACTATGACTTGGTTTAAACTAGCAATTTTTAGCGTGAGATTAAGGCAGGGCATATTCGGAAAGTTCGAAAGACACTGATGCCATCGGTTTCACTTGATGAACGTCGACGTCTGGAACGAATGCAAGTAATGAACACTTATAGTCTATAACAGCTGATGGTCGCACAGATACCAAGCCTTTGTTTCCAACCGGACTGGTGACTTGCCTTTGCCACCAGATAGCAAGGGGGTAGGCAGCCGCATAACACTAGCATGATAGAATAGATTTGTTTGTATTCATTTGCGAATGAATTATAGCATCCAGTGACCATGGACTACCATGAGCCAAATGTCAGCTGCTCGTACGTTTCTTGTAATATATGCGCACTTCATGATTTACCATTGTCTAGGGCCATATCCAGCATTGAATCTTTGGTCGTTGAATTTTTAGAAATGCTCCTTCAATCTTCACAACCGGCTGAACCCAAGAACAAAATCAAACTGAACATCGCCAATCGTTCAAAGCGTGCATCAACAAAGTAGTGCGATTTGAGCAATTTAGTGGAACGGAATGCTGATCGCCCTTCAACGTTCAACTATAGATGTATGATGTATCCTCGCAAAGCCGCTAGTGGAAGCGCCCGTCCTTTTGGTATCTTACGCGCACCGTCCGCTCTGTGTCGCCTATAAACATATCTAGCTCAACTATTCAGGATGTTGGATCTCAGTCATGAGGCATTGATCGTCAATGAGCCCATGACCAAGCGGTAGGCGTCTTACAAACAAACATGACAAGGTGAACGTAGCATTTAGAGAGTTGTTTTATCGAGATGTTACCTTGTTCAGGTCTCAACGTGTTGTGGACCAGGTAAACATGTAAAAAGCGGCGCGAACCTCTGACCTGTTGTTTGTGCCACAGTTGCTCGACGATGTTGCTGCATCTTTCCGCCTAGAGCGTCGTGAAATGAATATTGTCAGGAAATTCAGATATCACCTCTGCTTATTTACGCGTTCTCTTTCAGCGAGCATCATCAAAGGGCCTTGTATGTGGAGAAGGTCTGGCCATCAAATTGCGTAAGGGAGACGAGATCCACGCCACTGCTAATGGTGTATGTCGCTCCAAAATACCTGTTACGGTTGTTTGCAAACATAAGAAGGGTACTCTGATACCTGTGATAGAAGATATTGAATTCTACACGGTCTCGGAAAATATCTGCTGGGTTCTCATAGTTGAAAAAGAGGTGATGCTTATATCCTTGTATTCTGTGTATTGCTGATTCCAGCAGGCTGTGTTCAACGCGTTGTGCCAGTTTTGCCTTGTAAATCACCCTACCCTTCCAGGTCAAGGGCTTCTAATAACGGCTTGTATCCTGGTAATTGGTATGAGTTACTTGTAATTCCTGTTATAGGGGAAAGGCTATCCAGACATGGCAACCCGATACCTTGTCAATTATCTAGCAAATGCACTTCCGACGTCGTGAGTTTTTGTCGAAGCCAACACGGGCTACATTACACTCAACATCTTTTCAGCGTTCCTATATTGGCTTTGGTAGATGGAGATCCCCATGGACTGGACATCTTATCGGTGTACACTTACGGGAGTCAAAACCTGCGGCACGAAAACGAGAAGCTATTAGCTGAGCGTACCATAGGTATAGGGTTGTGGGTATCAGATATACAAGAGTGAGTATCTTTATCAATGCTTTCTGTCTCATTTGATCCATAAAAGGCTCGGGATTGATTTGGATTCCATGCTGCCATTGACAGAAATGGACGAACGGAAGGTGAGCATATGCAGTTTTGGGAAGGCATATGTTCTAGTCCTTTAGGCTTTCGCCATGCTGCGCACTAGGACTCTAACAAGCAAGTGGAAGTAGGTTGATATATTTTCTCGTCCGTATTGTAGCTCATTTGTTAACATAGGAATGAGCTAATGCGCATGATACATACCAAACGAAAGGCTGAAATTGAGATTATGCTGACCATGCCGCGGAACTCCGAATCAGCATCAGGTTAATTTACGTGTCTTGGCGAGAACGGATGTGGTCGCTAATCACCGGCCTGCAGGGCTATTTGGTCATTCGCCGTTCTTCACGTTTGTGGCGCAACGCATCACTAGCATTTGTGCTGTGCTGTGCGTAGAGTAGTAGAGTAGACTCATCTGTAGACTCGTCTGTAGAATAACGCCGTCACGTGGAGACGCGACGCGTTGACGCGCCTTGATGAGTCGGAGTTTGAAAACCGACTGATTATAATTGGCGCCAGCGGGAAAAGCTCGTTTCTTCACCTCAACCAGTCCAGGTGCATTCGGATGTCTGGCGACGTGCAAACTTCTCGCGTAACGCGGAACTCAGTCCTGGGTAAACGTACTCATCAACATCAAGATGCCACCACTACTACACCAACAAAATCTTGCAGCTTTCAGCTTCCAACACCAGACCCTACACCCAATCCAAAACGTCCAAGAACATCCATCAGCTATGACGGTGACTCCAACAAAGAGAACGTCCCCCCTGCTAGCAGTCAATCCGTGGGCTCCGACGTGGCAACCACTGTCGGGTCTATTCGCAGCACCCCAACAGAACAGTTAACGCCAACGCGTTCCAGACCAAGTATGTAAATGCTTAACGTGTTTAAAGGGTTAAAGTTTACTCCATTACCACAACAGTCAGAAGGCGTACATCTACGACTTCGGTCACGCTTACTACTCATAGCTTCTCTAGCTCATCACTAACAACGCCACCTGCCACTCCTAAAACTCTGCTTCCACTACATGCCCGTGTCAAGACACTCCTACGCACAACTTGTAATGATACAAATACAATTATCACGTGTCGTGATACCGAGTCCGACGTGATCACGAGATTCCTCCAATCGTTTCTGTGTGGGGAAGCAACGCAGAGATGTCTTTACATTTCTGGCTCCCCAGGAACCGGGAAGACTGCTCTCCTGAACTCCGTTTTAAGAACTTCAGAACATGACCTTTGTAATATCATGACTATCAACTGCATGACGCTCCAAGGCGTGGATGCATTGTGGCAACAATTGTTTGATGACTTGGTATCCAATACTGCCGAGTTGAAAAAGGTCGCGCGCCTCAAGAAGCTGAAAGGACGTGAAGCGGTAGAGATGGCCTTGGTGGCCTTGTCAAAGAGATGGTGTGTGTTGTCTATTTGTAGTCGGCATGCACAGTCTAACTCGACATAGTATTCTCGTATTGGATGAGTTGGATCACATTGCTTCAGACCCCCGTGCTCTGGATGACATCCTCGCACTTTCAAAAAATAACCCCAAGTCATTTTGTCTAATTGGAATTGCGAACACCCATACACTGATGTCCGGCGTAACCTCGGGAACTCATTTAACCACAGAGGACGTTGCCACTGTACATTTTGCTCCATACACGGCAACTCAGCTTCAAGAGATTCTTCAGTCACGCTTATGCCTTTTGAACGACTCAAATGATGGCGCCATGAAAACGTTCCTTCCATTGTCAGTCTTGACACTATTGACGAAAAAGGTAGCCGCTATAACAGGGGACGTCAGAAAATTGTTCGAAGTTTTACGAGGAGCTATTGATATTGCCATATCGTCCTCAAATGCCGACGAAAATTCGTCAAATCATACGGTCAAAGTAACACCCACTTGCATTTTACAGGCTCTCAAGCTGTACACCTCCACTACCAGCAATGCATCAAAGGGCTCTTCAAATGGGTCGATGACATGCAATAGCGAGATTATTGCAAAGATCAATGACCTTAACTTGCAAGCCCGTGTCATCTTGTTATCCATCCTCTTAGCATCTAAACGGCTTGGAGCCAACCTTCCATTGTCTTCTGCGTCAACATCACCGCGAAAAGCGCCCCCATTGAAGCGGTCATCCTCTGCAAATTGTTCACGTCAAACTAGTATTGATACTGCACAACTACACAATTACTACAGTGCCGCCCTCCTCAGGTGTGACGCAGCTTGCTTAAACGTTGCATCAAGGAGTGAATTCAGCGACTTGCTTGTCATTTTGGAGGGTGCTGGATTGATCAACTCGGGTTCACCTGTTGTTTCGTCGACATCAAGCACAAGGCAAGGAAAGAAAACCCTTGGCCGTTCTGTTTCATGTTCTGGGCTCCGCAAAAGTCTAGCAACAAGTGAGATCCGACTAGTGGAGGGCGTCCGGATGGTTGAAGTCCTTAGAGGCTTGGGTATCGCAGATGACAATGACGACAGCGTCTTACAATCTGAAATACGGAGTATTTGGGAACGAGAAACTGCGCGTATGGAGCGAGAAACAAAGAACCTGGGCCAATGCGCATCCCCCAGCTTAGATTGATTCATATTTATCCTGCATTCCAATCCTTATGATATGCTGATTATCACCTATGCCCGTATGTCGATATGCCATTGCCAACATTTACTCATATACAGTATTGATATTGTATGGAAAGGATCAAGTTGTATACTAGTTCACAAATCTAATCTGTTCTTACGTTGCGGCTGGCATTCGATCGAGGTTCTCCGCCACGCATATTTCAAGCAATCATGAAAAGCCTTCTTGGGATCGATGTTGCATCCGTGCCTTCTATTAGTTTGGACACTTGCGGTTTATAGGACACCTGTTTTGGTGCCCTATAACCCTATGTGTCCACTCCACAAAAAGAGGTCAGTCGAATGCAAACGGGTGCGTTAGATCTTTCATGTTGCTCTCGCACCTTATTCTTAAGTGGAGACGCCAGTTGAAGAGCGCTCTTAGGGGCATAGCTAGACTGTGGCAGCGTAGACCACCAATTGGAGGTGGTCAACACTTATGTCCACCGTCTCGATGTCGACAACCACTCAAGGTTACGGAGATACACCGCGTCGTTGATATCGCTCCTCAAGGCGAGGACGAATATGACGATCCGTTGTGGTTGGTTAGACGCAATTCGCTCGACGCAAACGCACAATCTGAAAATCTAGTCGCATCCCGCAATGTTCATACCGCCCGTCCAACACCAGATGAGTGGCAAGCAGTTTTTCCACAAGCCAAGATCAACAATGCGAAGACCATTTTCCTACCAGAACGGCATGCTGGCGATCAAACTGAAAACAATCAATGTTATGCAACGCCACTGATCAAACCTGTGGCACCATTGCGAATCCGTCGGAATCAGAATCGCTCTGAGTCTGACCTGACACGTCTTCGGGTTGCCTATCAAGCTCGGCGCGGAGAAGTGCCGCATACTCAGAGTGTAGCCAAAGTCACTTTAGAGGATGTCATATCACCATTGCAACAGATGACAAATAGGCTTAATGCTTCGAGTATGGGTGCGCCACCAAACGAAGGTGCACGGCTCAGGCCAGGCCCATCAGCGCATCTTCCAATCGTTCGGAAAACGACGGTTCTTCGTTCTAGTCCCTCGCAGAAATTGGGCGAGTCGTCAGCCACTATGTGTCCTCCGTTTCCAGCAATCTCGCATCCGAGAATTGACCTGAGACGCGCAAGTCTCGAAGGAGGGCACTCGAGGACGAGGCTAAATTCTAGCCCTGCAGTTCTTGGTACTTTAAAGTTGCAGAAGTTGCCAATTTGCAGAGAAGTAGCACCGGCTGACTTGAATAAGCTAGTGAGGAGGCGATAAACGAAACGAGATCTTATTGTAGTCTTGTGATTCTGGATGCCGTGCCGATTGTACACCCAGTTGAGCTAACGTATGGGGGATTTAGATAGATTATATGAGGGTGATATCGTCTGGACTCCCCCGATCGGCACCTAACCGTAATGCAAGAACCTGCGTGGATAAGCTAGAATATCCAATGCCAATGAATACTTCTGCCCTCCTTGCGAGCTCGACATCAACTGCTACTCTCCAGTCGGCTTCCCCCCAGTGCATTTGGACCATACCTGAATGAGTAATGCAGCGCATGGGTTGTCCATCAGCCCAACCCTGTCGGGCGGCCCATGCAGCATTGGTCAGTGCTTCAACAAGTTTGTAATAGTCGAGGAAAACCAATGGATGATCCCAGGCACCATCATGTAAGATATGTAACGTCCGTAAATTAGGATGTTTTATCGCTTGTTGAGATACAGCATAGAGAATGCGACGGAGAGATGGATAACAGTGTTCCGTAATTGACGTCCGGTTTGCTGTGTCAAGAGAGGGCGGTGTAATAGAAGACTGAAGAGCAGAGAGTGTAGCCCACGTGGTGAAGCCGACATGTTCCTCAGCGAGATACTTGCAATGGTCTTCGAAGTCGCCTTTTAAGAATTTTTAGAATGAAGTCAACGGGAAATAAACTGATCCAGGGTGCGCAACGTACCGCGTCGCAGATGGAGAGCCATATATCTATCTCCTTGGGGATTGAAGCTTTCGGAACTGAGGTTTAATTTTCTTTGCGTGCGTTCTACAATGTCGACGATAGGCGGGGACCACTCAAAATGGGATGAGAGATAATCTTGAAATTCGGGCCAAATACGTTGCAATGAAGACGACGCCAAGAAACTAGATGATTGTCAACGGATGGAGCTGCGGGGTGAAAGGTCATAACCTCCAACTGAGAATCCAGTCATCGACCACGATACATGGTTCGTCATCATTCAGGACCTCCTTTGCAAGATCCCACTGACCGGAATGATTTGTCTGCAGCCGAACATGCTTTACTTTGTCCACAGGACAGGCTTCGTCGAACACAGCGGAAGTTATGCTATTCGTGGTAGCACCCCAAAGGAAGGCAGAGAGTGGTACATATGAGTGTTCTCCGCGAGGGCGCCATACGAAGGGTTGGTAGACGTAGGTCCTAGATGTGAGCAGGGCCAAATGGTGGAACAGGAGGATCTCTTGGACCTGGAGAGGCGATGAAAAGGACGATGGGAGGGGGGTGCAGAAAGGCAGACCTGGTTGTTGAAACCGGCACCACGGAGCTGCTTGAAGAGCACGTAGCGAGAATGGGAGGTACTTGCGATGAGCTGACGGGACGAGAGGCGCTCGAGGTCAGCGAGGGTGGCGTAGAGGGCATAGTTTGGCCTGGAGGTCAGATAGAGGAAGACGGTGACGGAGATGAGGAGGAGGGCGAGGAGGAGCAGGTAGCGGAGGCCGAGGCGCATCTTGCATGTTGCCACCAAAGTCCCGCCGCCGCTTCTCCTCTGCCTCCGCCCCCGCCGTTCCCGACGTTCCCCCCCGCCATGTCCCCCTCACATACTCATCCCTACCCCCGACTCCCATCTCCGCCTCCCCACCCATACCTCGTCCCCCAACTCCCATCTCCGCCTCCCCACCACCCCCCTTCTCTCTCTGGGACTATCTACGCGAAGAGCTTCTGGCCACAGACTTTGATTCTCACCAGGAACTCAAATGGGAACGAGTGGGCAACTTTCTCAGCATTCCTCTCGCCATCGAGAAGGTACGGCCCTTTTGGTAATCCCAACAGACGACTGACTCTCCCGCCAGATCATAGGCTTCGGCTTTGTGCTCTGTCTGGACTCATTCTTGTACACTTTTACTATCATGCCCATTCGTTTTCTGTTCGCGTTCGCCCGCTTCAGCATTAACGTTTGTATTTCCGCCCCACCATTACCTCCGTCGCAGAAAGCCGACCTACTGAGAATGCTGCTTCTTATCGTCTCAATATTGGTCCTGAATCCCTTGACGGATGCGAGTAAAATTTATCATGCTATCCGTGGCCAAGAGACAATCAAGTTATATGTCATTTTCAATGCCCTTGAGGTATGTTCCAAAACCGCGCACCAACTGACAAAGTGCCCATATAAATTAAGATCGCAGATAGACTATGCGCATCGATAGGGCAAGATATACTTGATTGCTTGTTTTCGCGTTCGACGCTGGAACCATTGACTCGACGTGTCCCAATTTCGTCACATACGTTCCGCCCCTTTCTATATTTTTTCCTCGCATCATTGTATACCAGTAAGTGGATTTCAAGTCTTGTATTTGCCAATCGCCAACTGGCCATACCCCCGACTCAGTCGCTCATGCTCTAATAATGGTTTATCAATTGCTTTCCCTCAACGTCGCTATTAACTCTTATGATCACGCACTATTGACACTACTCGTATCAAATCAATTTGTCGAAATCAAGGGAAGCGTATTCAAACGGTTTGAGAAAGACAACTTGTTCCAAATAACCTGCGCAGGTGACTACCGAACTTTCAGGATCCGGTCCGAACTGACTAATGTGCTAGATATTGTGGAACGATTTTGTCTTTGTCTCATGCTTTGCATTGTTGCATTCCGCAATCTTCTGGAACTGAGAGGTGCAGAGTTTGAGCTTGCTGAAGGGTTCGTCCTTCCAAAGAGCTTTGGTTGGTTCAGAGGCAACAATGTACTCTGGACCATTTCTTACGTGAGTGAACTGGCATTTTCGTCTTTCAGTTGGTTCATTCTGCCTGTTAGCCTGTATTGACGGTCATGCTGTCTGAAATGCTTGTGGACTGGCTCAAGCACGCGTTTATCACAAAATTCAATCACATCCGACCATCAGTATACGAACGTTATATCGATGTACTTTGTCGGGACCTTTCGAGCATGACGGCCATGGGTCGACATCGAGCTCGCAAGGTAAGGTACTCATTTTTATGTTACCTTTTATCTGAGCAATCTCAGCATTCATATGTAGACCAATCGCCGCTTGTGGCGCGTCGCCTTGGATTTGCTTCCGTTCCTCTAGCGGTCGTTGTTATTTTGATCGGGTCACAGTCAATCAGTCCCTTATCATTGGCATTGCAGGAGGACTCTCCCAGATGGAATTTCCGTTCCATAGGCCATCTGCGTTACTTAAAGTGGGGCACGATGTTATTCCTGTTTTGGTTTTGGTGAGTGCAGTCCTTCTGAGGCAATTGGTTTCTTCACGAGACTCTATTAGTTTTGTGGTTGTGAAGATCATTGTTGGGGTTAACTTGCTTAGTTATGCCACGAGACGGCATGCAGGCACGGACGCACGTGCCGCAGCAGATTCCATCAACGACTATGGTCGAGATCCAATCGGGGAAGGGAAAGAGGAGAAGGTCAGTCGACAGTATTGCCATCTTACCAGTATGTTTCACATCTCGTTAAAGAAGTACAATCGCGAGCTTAAGGTCCATTTGGATAACGTGCAAGACGACGCTCTACGTACGGCAGAAATCGGAGAGAACCCACCTAATAAACCAAGCGTGCCTATTCGCAAAGACAAGAAAGAGCGGGTCAAGCTAGAGGATTTGACAAGGTATACTATGGTGAAGAGAATATGGTAAATGTGGCAGAGTTATTGCGATGCCCATCATGGGGGAGAATGTAATTTGGACTTGAAACTGGAAGGCCATACCGGCAATGGTAATCATCTTGTGCTATGCCGACCCCTCGGTAATTTTTAAATCGCGCAAAAGCTGTAGTGACTGTTAGCTTAAATACTGGACTGTCCGTAGAGTAGAGACACATCTAGTCGCCAACTATGTGGTTTCCGACGCCTGTTGGGGGCACTCCTCTTCCTGCTGACTTTGCACCATGTGTGTTGTTTGCTGTGCTATATGGCCTACTTTCCCCCCTAGTTATCTTCCGTCTGCTTGACAGACGGTCACGAACAGCTCTACTAATAGGTACAGCTGTCTTTGCCATAGAGAGGTATGCTTCGTCATACTGTTTACCTGCTCAGATGTTGATGAAACATACAGAATAGTCATATACTCTCTAAGAGCAACTCAGACGCGAAATGAACATAAGGAGCTTTCACCAGGCCTATTGACATATATGCAAATAAGCTTTGGGTTAGGTTACATTGGAATTGCCAATGATATGGTCAAGATTCTTCGTTGTTTGCTGGTTAACACGACGTTCAGTATCAACACGTACGAGCAGTCGCCTCCTGCCAGCGATGCTCCGTTGGATGCAGGAGACGATGAAGTAACACAGAAATCATACCATAAAGGACTCTTTCAGGGATGGAAGAGAGATCGCTTCGTTGGCCAGCCGTCGGAAAGCGATCAAGACTATCCGCGACGACGAGCTGCTTTTCGCCGTTTGGCAGACTTGGGTTCGCTATTATTCCTCACGGCCACTGTTCCTGGCATTCTGGCACACCAGCACTTTGGGAACCTCCTGAAAAACCAGAAGCCAGCAGAGAGCATATACAGGTTACGGTAGGTGCCAGTAATTTTGGTTGTCAGCACGTTAATTCGAGCGCAATGCAGATATGCCAGTACTGCAGTCGCACTACTCTTTATATTACTCACCGGCGGTTCATCTATCTGGGCGTACGTGAAATTGCCCCGTGTGAGGACGAAATCTGTCCTGATGCTCTTGACTGTCTGCACACTGATGGTGAGCAAACATAATTTAGATTGCAAGATCAGATATTCATCCTTTCCAAAGGGTATTATCGCAACGTACCGGCTTGCAGTCATGTATAATTGGACAGAGTCGCTGCTTGCAACTGGCCCCAACACGCTGAACAGTCCAGGGGCCAAAACTGCATTCTATATTCTACATGCCTTGCCTGAATGGCTCGCAAGCTTGATCCTGTTCTGCACAAATGTAAGGCAGGTGTTTGGAACAGGCCCATGTGGAGACTGGAGGCGCGTAGACGAAACAGAGAAACAGCGTGCAAAGCGAGAAGCAAAGCGACGAAAACGAGAGGAAAAACAAAGGAACGCGATGGAAGAGAACTAATATATCATAAATATTATTTAATAACTCACCATTATTTAAACCAAATAAATAAATGACATTTATCTCGTCTTGCCGTCGTCTTCTTTCTCGCTCGTCCGCGTCATGGCGTCCGCAAATAAACACGCTTGCCTCACAGGCAAATCAACCCTCACAGAATGACTTGTCTTCAAAATTCTGTCTTCCTCCTTCGGATCAGTGGAGAAAGCACTTTCCTGTGGCGCCATATGTTGGTCATCGGGTTTCACTTAGAAATCCACATACAGCACGTGCAGTGGCAGATGCATTCGTTCCAAAGGGCTCAAGAGACAAGGTAATTATAGAAGCATATCCAGGTAGTCGCGCATGGTCTCCGTAGGTGTGTCGCGATTGAAGCTCTAGTTAGGTCCTGGCCAGCTTACCCGGGCTTTACTGGACCTGCCGAAAGAGCGGGTTAAGAAAATAATTGTTCTGGAGGATTACAAAAATTACTTGGACTATCTGTATGTAAGTAGCCATGTCAATACTGTGTTGGCACCCATCCACATACTTCTCAGCCTTTGGAAGCTGCCGATCCCAGGGTAAAAGTTCTACCCATGGGAGGCTTTAACTGGGACTCGTACCTTGCGATTGACGAAATGCAACTTCTCAGCGAAGTGGCTCAGATGGCATGGGAAGAGGGAGGTTTGTGCCACATCATAATCTGTTTTCTCTGGTTAACGTGGACATGCAGTACATCCCTCGTTGCATTTCGTATCACATCTGCCCTCTAGCATCGACGGAGAACAACTTGTTGCACAATTGTTCCGAAGCATACCCGACAAGCAGTGGCTATTCAAATACGGACGGATGCCCATGAGCTTCGTTCTCAGCGATCATGTCTGGAAGGTAACATTGCAATTTTTTGTTCGACTCTTGTCCCTCAGATTCCTAATATAGCGAATATCGGCACCGTTGGATGCATCAGAACGCTGTAAACTGACTATCATTGCCGAAGCAACAGCAGATTGCTCTCCTGCAGTCACCCCCGATTCATTAATTCCATACGAATACCATTTTCATCCAGCGCGTGTCTCTATTCCGCCACCCTCTGACCGTCGGAAACATAATACGAGACGGATTGGCAACCCATTCCAAGCTGTAAATGTTATCCCATTGGAAGATCAGGTACCGTTTGTTGATTTTTGTGTTCGTGCCCTTTAGATTATTGACCGTCACTGTAGGCAATCAGAAGAAGACAACTGGACGAATGGGACTTCTGCCTTCGTCGACTCTTCGTGCAGAAATCCACGGCATTGAAGAGGGCCCTGCCGTAAGTCATTTAGTGTCGAACCAGGACCTTGGTTGATCCCCTTCATTAGTACGTTGGCTCCTGGAGCACAAATTCTGGTCGATAAAGTAACTGATCCTAATCTGCCCTTGTCGGAGCGGGTTGACTCGCGAAAAATCATACGACGACTGACAGTTGAGGACTGGAAGCTCGTCGTGAAGGCTTTTCATGAATGGCCGTTTGCCCCTGGGGTATGTCAAAAATTCCAGACGGCAAGTAACCTAACTAATGGTGTGCTGACAGGATCTCTCAATCGCTGACACATTTATCTCCAAGGAATCCAGGATATAGGCATCGTGTGTAGATACAGTACAAGCAAATACGCAATCTTATAATCTAATCGTGTCATGAGATCTCGACCTCAGTCAATTGAGTATCTATGCTTTGCGTTTCTTCGTGGTCAATGTTTTGGCTTGACCAACCTGATGGGGTATCCGAGCCGAGTCCATCTGATATCATAACATCTGTGGTTTGTGACGCCATTACATCTGACTCTGTATTTTCCAACATCGTCGTGGGTTTTTGACCTTTCTTGATCACTCCCAGCAGAGTAGTCTGGTGACCCTTCTTTTTTTCTTTCGTAATAGATGTGTGCTTCAATTTGCTAGTGTTTGCGTTTGCACTCTCAATTTTCTCAAAAAAGCTCTCGCTTTTTGATATGACTTTATTATCTGCCTTGCGAGCGAATGGACGTGATACATCTTGATCAAGTCGTTTGGCAAAGGGATTCGTCTCTTTAAACAAAAGTTAGATAACGTATAACTGAACAGGATCAGTAATGATTCACTCTGTTTCGGCGGCGGCACCACATAGTCGTCCTCCTGAGATTCGTCTTCTTTATCCCGTTTACGTTTGGTATCTGGAAAGGTGACAGGTTCTGGAGTGTCTCGCAGATGCGAAAAGCCAGTATTATCGTTTTTAGTATACTGTGATGATTCAATCACGGGAACGGTGACGCGAGCCATGCCTGGACGTTCAATACTTGAAAGTGGATATTGTTCCGCGAGAGGATCTGATCGGGCTGGGCGTGAATTTCCTAGTTGTATCTCCCTTGGTAATGGCTCAGGTTTGAGCCAACGCTTCCTTTTATTACGTGCCACAACCAAGCGATCTTCTCTTTCCTCCCTGTCTGTCTTGAGAACTTGCATCTTCTCTTTTAAACCTACTAAGTGATAAAAATCTGCAATTTTAATTGCTGAATCAATAGACGTTATATTGTGCAACAACTTTGTGAGCTCAAGTGCACGTGTAATATCAGCTGGATCTTTGCATGCTATCTGTATCAGCTGTATGAGTTCTTTGTCCAAAGTGCGTTCTTTTGCGACAATGGCATGTGTGGTCATTTCCTCATCAAGAGCATCGTAGTCGAGATGCACAAAGAGGAGTTCGCGTTCAAATCTACAAACATGGATGACTGCATTGGAATGAGACGCAAAGGGTTGAAACTTACAATTCTTCCTTCGGCTCTTTATTACGGAAAGGCATTTGCAGAGGCACTTCTTGTATCAAAGGTCTTGGAAAACCAGGGTGCTCTTGTCGACCCTATTAGCGACTATTGACTCAAAACTCCCTTAAATGTCTGTCCCTCTACCTTCAATATCAGACAGAAGAATGTGCTTCTCGTGACGCCTATGGGCCAATAATTTTCATCCTTTCCTACTCGCCGTTCCAAGAAGGTCGTGTCCATAATCCGTGCCCAGGCGGCGTGGTGAGGAATTCGATATTTCGTCAGGATGTGTATACGACCTGCACTGTCATAAATGACTGGAGCCTATTATGTCTTCAACTCTAAGTAATCCGTATCCGTAATGATACTCACGCCTTGATCTGTGAGTCCCGCCCATTTTAATAAGTGATTTTTGGGGATCGGCAAAATGCCATGCTGACGAACGCTGAAATCCTCAAAATTAATAAGGGAATAAGAGAGGTTCTGCGATCCTGAAATCGAACTGTAAGACTCCAAGAAAATGTATAGATATTGATTTACCATCAATGGTGGTTGAACCCTCCCTATGAACGACAAAAACCCATTCACATCCAGCAACCATAGTAACAAGTTCTGCTCCAAAGCCCATTATACGCCTTTCGCGCCCCGTACCACTAAGAAATGTCAAGTCACTTTCACTCGTAGTTATGACGATATTGCCATAGCCCTGCAAATCACTATCTTCACTTCCACGAAGACTTGTTGACGGTGCCAATCCTCCTACTGCAATTCCGAGGATTCTGGTTCCTGGTCTTAACTCATATGTCCACTCCTTCTCTGATGGCCACTGAACAAAAGGTTTAAAACACACATGAGCAGGTTGTCCATCTTGTTGACATGCAAATAGAGCGCCCCTTTCACCTTAAAGTTTAATGAGAATAGAGTTAAATAGTATATGAAAGCCAAATACCTAGATATCCAAGATCATACACAGAATGAGTCGTGAAATGGAAGTTCTTGCGCGTGGAACGGTCAAAGAATTCAACATTTATGACCTGATGCTCGTCTTGTTGCGTTGCTTCAATAACACCAATCAAATTATATGCTGCACACTGTGTGACTATAATATGAATGTTAAGTTTTTCGACCTACCCAGATACCTCTTGCGGTTTATTACGGGGGTAGAGCCTGGCTGGAACGCTGGCTGTGCCTTTGTTATGCTGACTGCAAAGACTGAGCCATAGCCAAACCTGCTAAGGCTGGATACTTACCCATCTCCTTGACATATCTCCCATGCGCGGCGGGCTCGGGTTCATCCTTCAACCCAATGCCTAAATCGTCAACAACGAAGTTGGGGTCATCCAGACCGTCGGCATCGTCCATATCAACATCAAGATCAATCCCATCGTTATTCAAGAAATCATCGTTAGGAGTCATCGTCTCATAGAATGCTTCTGCAGTGTCTCTAAACTGTGCCTGATGCAATCTTGATGTTTGATTTGAAGTGGTTGGTTGGACAGGGCCGGGAAGGTTATCTGGAACTGGCTTTGGCCAGCGTGTAAAGCCTCCCTGTTTGTCACTCCAGGCAACTAGATTATCTCTTGGGGAGAATGCAATCTGTGTTATATCGCCACCTTGACTATTGTGACTATCGTAGATAATAAGATAAAAACACTTGCACGGTATCCTAGACTGACAAACCTCGCGACAATTCTCTTGGTTTCGGTGGACCATATGTGCACTTTGTTTTGGATGGCCGAGACAAGATATTGGCCATTTGGCGACAATGCAAGGGCAGAAATGGCGCCAGTACTCTCTTTACTTGGAAGCGTCGACGTTTTAGTCCATGAAGAACGTGATATTACGGCTATCTCTACGAAGTGGTGTAGAGATTCAGATATTCACATATCGTATAAATGCTTACCATGAGTGCGAGTGGCCACATAAAAATATAGCCCAGATGGATGCCACATTGCAGAACAATCACGATCGATGTCGGGAGACCTGTGTGATGTCGGTCGACAAAAGAAGGCAGAGGGTCGCAGTCCTCACTCTATGTCAGCCAGAGCAGGTAAAATGCCTTCTATTACTGCTTCAATCTTCGGCTCGTCAGCTGATACATCCCAAGCGATAATCTTTCCGTCAGAGCCACAAGTAGTCTGCAAAATGCTCCAGTCATGATTAAAGGCAAGTAACAAGTAAATATCTTACTATCAAAGGCAGTGAAGGATGCCATGTGGCTCGTCTGATACCTCGTTGATGTCCTTTGAGTTCACAGACTCTCATTGAATCCTCGACATCGATAACTTTTGCAACAACGTCACTAATTTCAAATCAGATAGTAATATGATCAGAAGGCAGATTTGCCTACTCTGAGGAGACGACAACACGCTTTCCTCGCGGGTCTATTGCCACATCTCGTATCGGGATACCCTTCATATCGGCAAGATCGCCCTCATACGTGCTACTATCCCTCGAATACTGTCGGACAATACTATCTTTGCTTCCAGCAAGCCAACAGTCGTGCTTGCATGCAAATGGAAATTAAAATTGTATGAAGGTCAGAAAAGTTGTTTATACCGTGGCTGCAAGCGATGTTATAGCATCCTCTGCTTGCGCTGCTCGCTCGGGCTCCTGGTCATCACCTTCGTCCAGCTTCCATATGAGAACTACGCAGTCTTGTCCACCGGTAAATGCACATCTAAAGTAAGTTGCAGAAGAGGCTTGACACAAAGTAGTATAGAATCCATACTTTCCATCTTTCGAGAAGGCCAGGGATGTATGACCCTCACCATGAGGCACTTTGGTGATAAGTTTTGACATGTACGCGTTTTGCGTTTTGCACGACGCGTTTGTCACGTCGTGCTGTAACGCGTACGTGACTTTCGGGCAGAAGAGCGAGATCATTAATGTGCACATGTTGCCAACAGAATACAATTTATATAAAAACCGAAGTCTGTAAAGCATACGCGAAGTAGAATAGAATACAAGTGGCTTCAGAAAGCCGATACCTTTTTATTCAATTACTTGGGCACTTCGCCATTAGTGTCGTTTTGCTGATCCATTGGTTGGTCATCCACCAATCGTTTCTCGTTCCCGGCTTCTTCCCCTGAGAGATTGGTATCTGATGTAAATGAGTTGGTCAATGAAGTAACTGTCGTCACAGCCATGTCGAGGACCGCCTCTACGCGTTTTCTGAGCACTTCATTCGTGCAAGTAACTGACTAAATATGGCGATCAGGATGAATTGATATGTTTCAAACCTATCAAGTTACCATTGACACTAGGTTGATGCGTGCAATAGAATCATCCACAGTTACAAGCAGGGAAGGTTCATTATCATCTTCACCCAGCTCAGGCTCTTCGGTGCTTGTCTCAGGCATATGCAGTTCCACTTCTCCGAAGTGGGCTTCAAAGAAAAGGGCTAACCCTCGTAATTGTCTTGTCGTACCGTCTTGATCTGCATGAGGGTGATGCTTCTTTTCATCACCATGTAAATGTGGCCTTGTAGTAACTGTTGCCGAGCGTTGTATTGAGAATAATACGCATATTAGATTTGACACGTACGCTTAACAGATGCGGGACTTTTGTCTATCCCAGTGACCAAAGATAGCGTTGAATCTGCAATCATATCATTGCTTGCACTGGATTCCCATTCTAATGTTAACTCGTATTCATGACTGAGCTTCACATCAAGTATTCCCATAACCTGGAAGTGTGGAGCTGATGAGCTCGTAGAATAACGAATGACATGAACGTACTCTCATAGTCGGAATTCCGTCTTTATCCACACCCTCTTCCACACTACCATACATGCCTTCCAAATGCCATCTTACCAATTCCCATCCTACATTCAGGGCAATCTTTTGTCGTTGAGTGACAGTGCAGGTAGACAGTCCCGCAAAATCCCTGAGGTCGCGAGGGTTGAGAAGCGTGTATGAGTAATCCTTTGCAACAAGCAAGCCAGATAGCACATCATTTGATTGTGGCGGTTTGTCTGCCAACGTTCCGATAGCCTCGAGATCCATCTTCAGCTAGAATATATCAATAAAAAAATAATTGATCCACCTTTGCCACACGCTCCCCGCGAAACGAAAGCTGAAGCGTTTCTAAATTACGCGGCGTATGTATTTTCACATCCTCGTCTCGCTCTTTGAAACGCATTTGCATCGCGGCACGCAGACGCCCCATTGCAGTCTGCTCGCCATGGACGAGGACCTTTGATCAAAGTTTTTCAATTACTCTCAATAGCTCCAGGACAAAAGGTACTTACCACATGTTGAGCTTTCACAGCTTCGATGAATTCGGAGTTTTGTGCATAATCGACGTGCGCGCTGAAGGATATATATTCAACGGAAATCTTTCGCGGTATTGGTGTGCCTTTTAATGTCATAAACTCTTCAGGTTCATTCAAGATGTCCTATGGCAAAATATAAGCTCATTGTCACTCAGAAGGTCGGCGTGTCGATATGGACACCATGCAACATCCGGTTGGGAAAAAACAATGTCCATTGTCCAATTTATGTACAAATGATAGAGAAGCGCCATAGATCGCGAACCCTACTAACAACCGCTGTTGACTCACCCTAGCAGGTGTTCCTTCGATGGAATAACCAGTTATAATCAAGCCATTGCGAGAATCCGGAGCCCAAAGTTCAAAGAGTTCGCGACTTGCACCGATTTGCATGAACCCTGGACTTGCAAGAACAACACAAGGCGGCCCCTCAGCAATTTTCTTTTCCCAACCTCGTGTTTGAGGAACGTTGGATATGTGCCTGGGTATACAAAGTTCAGTTCACAATATCCAGCTATAGATCAGACGTACTTAAAAACAAAAGGATTGTCGCGTCGAGCAAATCTTGAGCGAATATTGTTGTTCATCGTGTGTATGTACGTTTGGTAAACAGCCATACATTTGCGAGCAAGGCTGGAGGCATAGTATATTGGAACATTGTGCAGATCAGTATGCTTCTTCCAGTATTCATCCAGGATTAACAGCAGTTCTTGTGCCCTTCCCAAAGCAAACGTTGGCAGCAAGACGTGTCCCCCTCGGCGAATGATAGTGTGTACAAGACTAGTGAACCTCAGCTCTTTTTCGTCTCTACTCTCAGAGCTTTGGACTCCATAGGTACTTTCTACAATCAGGACATCCGGGCGTATAGGTGGTAGCTCGGCCTTGACAAGATGTCGATCTTCCTCCCGAGAATAGTCGCCAGTATAAAGAATCTTCAACCCTGCGATATCAATAAGATACATGCAGGCTCCCAAAACGTGACCTGCGTGATAGGGCGTGAAAGAGACACCAGGACAAACCGTGATCAGCTGGTGCGCTGAAACGGGGATGATAGAAGCCAATGACATTTGCATGTCTAGTGGTGAGAACAGGGCATCTGAAGATGAGGAACTTTGCAAAGCTTAGTTTCCGTCAGGAATGAGAGGTTGTTGTTGTGTACCTCGTTCTGACATAGTCTTGCATCATGAATTTGTGCAAGGCTTTAGTCGGATGAGTCATGTAAACCTTCCCCTTTCCATCTCGAAAATTAGTCTGTAAAAGCCATAAATTCCAGAGAAAGCCTTTAAATGTCCTCAGACCTTCTCGGTTATATATGTCAGCGCAGCTGCATGGTCCAAATGAAAACTAGGTCCTCCTTCGTGAGAGAAGTGGTGTCACACAGTTAGTGGCAAAACTCACTGTGTTATCAGGATGGCATCTACTGTACTCCAATCAAGATCATCTATGAAAGGCAGAGATGCAATGCCCGTAAAAGCTGGGTGAACTCCTGCGTCGCACACGATAGTTTTCCCTCGATATTGCAAAACACAACAGGACCGCCCAACTTCTTGACCTGCTCCAAGCAGAGTTACACTGAGCGTTGGAGAATCGGCCACTCTCATGGATAGTTGTAAATGAATTTAACAAGGCAGGATGAGTAGATGGTTTGTTGTTATATGCTTACTATTTACGTAAACATTCCCACGACAGGTAAATCTTAACAAGCGTAATAAGTTTATTCCAAAAATTCGCATGAATCTATAACTACAACAGTAATATTAACCCAAAATGTATGGACGATTGGCTCCTCATGACTCCGTATAATTATGACTCATCCCAAGGTTGCCTCGTCGGACCAATGGAAAGTTTTCCTAGTTGTTTACGTTGACGCAAATTCTTTACTTCGGTGTTGACGAGGTCTCTTAAACGCTCAAGGTCGAGACTTCTTTCCGGCCGTGATCCCATCAAAATATTTCGCCAAACACCAGCTGCAGATACCGAATTATTGATAGATAGTTGAAGCGGGCGATGTAATCGAATTGTCTTCTGCATAAGGTGCTCAGGACTTGGATATTGTCCGTCTGGCCACGCCAGGCGTATAGCGAACCACCAACCCAAAGGCTGTGTGATTTTTATATCAGTTCTAGCCGATCAATCGTTAGCAGAACAACATACACGTCCATCAGGCAGTGTTCGCTCAGGATATGAATCATATGTTGACAACATGCCGTCAGGCAGCGAGAACCTAATGAACTATCTCAGGAAACGCTAAACTTGGACCTTGGCACTTACCTATGCACTACCCAATGGTTTTCATCACCTCGGTGTTTCGCTAAGACAATCAGTAACCTGGGCATTCCTTCCAGTCCAAAAGGAGTCCACATGTCCCTCAGCATCCCACAAGCATCTCCATGTCTACCATTGAAGACCGCATTGTTGACCGCATCGGCCACATTTGGAGGCACGAATAAACGATCCACTATACCCGGAGGATTATCAGTGAGCCTTGCGCGGACATATCGTTTATACGTTTGGGTAGACCAGATGCTAAGAGCAACCTCGTCCACCTGATGGCCTCTGGTGGTACTGTTCAAAGCGTGATCCAACTCACTCATTGGCCAGATTATGGCCCAACCGAGCAATCGGGCCTGAATGCGCTGCCAGGGCATTAGTTGCGGCTCGTCGCCATGCTGGGCACTGCGTATTATTTGCTTGTCCTCTTCTGGCAAAGCAGGCAAGGGAGGAGAAGTCGACCTTTCCATGTCATAATTGATTCCATTGGTATCTGGAATGGTTGGAAGTCCGGAAGGTTCAGGAACGCCGTCAAACGCGTCAGGTGTTACTTCCCAAACTTGCGAGCCAGAATGATCGTCATCTCCTTTCATATGAATTTTATACAGACCTTCTTGAAGGAACTGCTGTCCCGGTGAATCGTTACGGGCATCTGTCCCATGAGAAAGTGGATTGAACGAGTGCGAGCCAGCTTCTTGATCTTCGTATTGGGAATTCTCCCTCATGTCTATGTTGTGCTCCGTTCCCGGATATATAGACTCAGCCATGGTTCCTGTTGCTTGAGTCTGTATATTTACTGTCTGGGTTGCAGGGGTATGTGTATAATCGTCTGCTTCGTACGCAAACCTAGAAGCATTGTTAAAAGACTGATTTGGTGACCGCAGGTTTTCGATTTTTGGCCCTAGACTTTCGATTCGTTGTTGCATCAAGAGAAGTTCTCGTTTTATATCTGCAACCCATCTTGGGGGTTCCTAGAGAAGCCATGAGTGGGAGAATGGATAACGTTCGCACCCTAGGCTTGCCTCAGATTCTCGCATGTGAACGCTTGGGTCGTGATCGTGGTAAGACTTTCGGTAGTGTTTGATCGACTTCAGACGGATTCAACAGCTAAGTATGTCAAATGATAATGTTTACTCACTTCGTTATCATATTTCATTCCCAGCCTCTTAATTCTTTGCTTGATCGCTTTTCGCAATGCACGCTTCACATACTCATGTTGACCCGCTTCATTTTCCTCTTGCAGAAGAACACACAATTCAAGATCATGATAATGACTGGTAGCGTCGGGGTCAATCGCCGCTGAAGATGCATAATACGATGTTCGAGGCGTCTTGCTAGCTAGTGCATCCTGGACAATCTTCGCCTCCTCTTGATCCAAATCCAAGGGCGAATACGGACGGGCAGGCGTTGGTGTCACGATTGATTCCACATCAATCTTATTCGCATGACTCTGCTTAGAAAGTGGTTTCGAAACCGAAGCCTGTGAAGGAGCCACGGATGGCTCCTTTGCAGCAGATACATGCGATGCCACTTTCTTTTCTTGAGAAGGTCCATGACTTGCTCGCGAAGGTGCTACCGAAGGTGCTTTGGAATGGCGATCCGATGGTGATGCTTCCGCGCTTTGTTGTTCGTCAACCTCCGGTATAGGCAACGCTCGCCCTCTTACAGCAGCGTGCATAAGATCCTCGTACGTAGGACCATGTCGATACGGGGAATATGGACGGCCTTGATTACCACCTTGAGAAAGAACTATATCAATGGCAGCTTTGAGTAGCTGTTTGATAACGCGAGGGCAAATTCACTAACCTGAACCACTAGCGTTCTTGGACGAGTATTGGACTTTAAATTGCGAGGGTGAATCAGAAGGGGACAACGATGGTGCTTTCGCATAAGATCTAGCTCTCAACTCAAAGTGACTGTCGCCATCATCTAGGCGGCTTTCTGGAAGAGGGGGGTATGCAGTACCCTTCTCGGTGGCAGGGGCCTTGGATGTCAGCTTGGACTTGAGGGATATAGGGGACATTGGTATCTGGTCTAGTTCAGGTCTGTTCGTTGCTGCTCTGCTCTGACTGCGTGATGGAGCCTTTGGTGACTAGAAACAAACGTCAAGCACGCGAAGCATTCTATATATAACGTATCCTACCATGGGAACTTCACCCTCGTTAGGATTTGCCCGAGAACCCCTCGACAATGCACGAGAGCGCTGAGATGGCGACTTGGTAACGACATCTATGTTTACTGTTGGAAGCCGGGGGGAGACAAAATCTGAGGCCGGAAGGGGAATCTTTGCTGGATATCCGGATGTTACACCGCTGGGAGCATAACCTGGCACTCCCCCTTGCGTCAATGTGACTGAGTTGCCATCGGCGTCATGAGTCCATTGTACGCCATGTGGCTGCAGTAATTACTCATCAAAAAAGAAGTAATTCCAAATCTCAAACTCAACTTACATTCCACTTGGGAGAAAAGTGGTCATCGGGAGGAAGAGGTCCGTTGTTGCCAAAAGAGGGCCCGGAATCGTATGATTCATATTTGGGGCCTGGGGGATCAGCTGGGCCAGGTTCATGCTGTAAAAAGATAAGCAACGTCCTTTCATCGCGCGATTGGCGTTATTCACCTGTACGTCACCCATCTCGGATCTTTCGCCCTGTTGAACGTCAGAATCGCCTTCGTCGACTTCTTCCTCGTCTACGCGATGCGTCGTGGACATGCCAGCCCTGGAGCCCTTGTCTTCACCAATCCTACTTCTTGCAGACGGCGTGAATCCACCACTCCTCAGAGAGCCCTCTCCGCCTATCATCGAAGGCGGAGGGGCACAGTCTGGTTCTTGGCCGGCCTTGGACATACTTTCCAAGTAACGAAGCACTGGAAGACTGAATGGAATGCTTGTATTTGGATGTTGTCTACATACCTTTCTCAGTTGGAGCTATATCGACGGCGAGTCAGTGATAGAGCATCATGGAATATGTTGCAACACACGCGGAGTTGAAGATCGCAACTGGGTAGGATTTAAACCCTGGGATTGTCCCACAGCGACGGACATGACGAGCGCAGCTTAAGAATGGGAGGGTATGAGGTAATGCACGGAGCGTGTAGCGACTCTCGGGCGAAATGTGAACTACAGGCAAACAGATCAAAACATATCACAGGCACCGCCACAAAAAGACAAATCTCCACATAATAGCTTTTGTATATAAAATAACATCTGGGCACATGAATAATAGATACATCAGATAGAGCATGCAATAATTAGACTCGCAAGCAACGTCACAATCATGCAATTTCCACCTTCCAACAAATGTCAGACTTGTTTACAAGACCAATAACTGCTTACCAAGCGTAGACCAACTCGCCAAGGAAGAGGAACTCAAGCCCGTGCTCGCGGATGGCCCTGTCGTAGTTGCTGTGTAGGGCCCGGTAGAAATTGGTGTAGATATCGTAAGCACGGAGCTGCTTGAAGACGAGGAAGACGAGGATCCCGCACCTGACCCTCCAGTGCCCGAGCCTCCAGCTAGTGCCGATAGTTGTGCAAAGCCAACAGAGGGCGGAGAAGAGCGGTAAACAGAGTAGACGTTTTTCTGGGCAATGAATATTAACAAATGGCTCGATAACAGATGGAATTCAAGAACGAACCAAAAACGTGTCGCCAACAACCCAATCTGGGTTGCCTGATCCAGCTGGAATGGTCGTTCCCGCTGTCAGATCAAAGAAGCCACCGACGCAGTCATTAGATTGAGGGACTTGAGAAATAATCATGTCCTGGGGATTTATAGGCCATGCCCGTCCCCCAAAAGACATGGTAACAGATACGTTGGTGGTGCATGCTACAGATGAATGTCAGATGGTAACAGCACACTCACTGGGTACCTACGGAATGCAAATAAACCTCCCGAGTTGTCTAAAGCCTGCGAACCGGGTATGGCACTGTATATGGCCTGTATATCCGCTGTTGGGCCACCAATAAGAGTTGTTCCGGTATCAATAGCAGCTACAGCCGCAGATCCCGTCGAGATGGGTATTTTCGTACCCCCGACGGTGATCTCTGAAAAAAGATTGACTAATCTCGTAACTGGCTGATTGATAGGTAACTTACGTGAAATCGTTAGGAGCCAAAAGGAATTGGGGTTACCAGAAATGTTTTCAAACTCAATGTTCCCAGTGTAAAGACTGGAGTTTGTGCCTCCAAGTGTGAAAGCACCCCCAGGAGACTCATTAGGAGCATTTGGATTGTCTATTAGACGTTGCAAAAAAAAGGACATTTCAGGAGCCGCTAGCTGGCCGTTATTTATCAAGGCCAACCAAAACGGAGTAGCCCCCGTTTGGGCAAGCGCAGTAAAGGCAAGACCCAAGATGCCAGACACGGAGCCTTGAAGGAAACCCTGTGAAACATTATCGACCGTAACTGAGCACAAATGTTGGTCAGCATCCAATAACGAAGTAAGATGAGACAAACCAAAAGTCTGTTGCTGTACCTTAAAACCAGCCATGGATACAACGTCACTAGATACAACTCCAGAAGCATGGCCTGAACCATAATTAAGCTGTACATGCGAGTTTTGTCCAGATAATGACTGCAGGGTGCTTGACTGGGAAGTCTGAAATACGGGCGTGGACTTGTCGCAGTTAATACACTGATTGTCTGCAACCCACAGGTCCGATGACCCGGTGTCAAGAACAACGTTCATTGACTGCGGCCTGATGAGACGTGTTTGAGGCTGTACCATGAAGAAAAAAAAGAGTACGGCTTACGGGGTTCCGATATTTACGCTCGCAAAATACGTGGAATCTTGCCCCTGGGGGAAAGTAAGAAACGATCGGCGGAACGGAGGCAATAAACATGCCTGATCGATGACTGGTACGTTGGCCACTCCTGCTCTCCTGCTTGTACGGGAGAGGGTTGTGTAGCCATACCTCTGTCGGACGCGGTTGGCGGCGGCTATGATTTGCGCGAGGTCTCTGTTTGTATTGCGCCTGGAGAGGGGAATATGAATGGGGGTTGTGGCATGGACAGGGTACAGGAAGGCGAGCAGAGAGAGAAATAAAATGGGGAGAAGAAGGATCATGGAGGAATGAGAAACCTGAGAAACCTGAGCAACAAAAGCCACAGCCTTCCCTTCCGCAGCACCCATTCCGCAGTTGCCGTGATCATGTCGCGCCCACCCGCCGACAAACCGCCACTTCGGCCGCTCACGTCGCTACGTTGGCCATACGTTCCAGAACAATCTGCCTACCCCGACCCGCTCAAGCGCGATGACCCAAAACCGCTTCAGTTGCACCAGTACGAAGCCATCGGTATGTCACCAGCTTCGTCCCTCTCGGCTTCACTATCATCTGTCAAAGCTACGTCCCCTGCAATTCGCAACCTTCTCGCATCACACGCGAACCTCTGCCATCTGCTTACCTCACTAGACGCACTCAGGGGCGAAGATCGCGACTTGGCGCTCCAAAAAGCTTTAGGCGTAACACCAGCCGACATCGACGCTCAAATACCACTCAACGAGCTCAGCGAAGATATTTTAGCATTTCGAGAGCTCTCAGAGGCGATCGAGGCAGCGGTCAGAGGCGGGGACAAGTCTGCTCTTGGACTCGACTGGGGGGACGCTTTGGAATAAATTATTGGCTCCAGGGTATATTATCTGTCGTTCCATAATTACTTATGTAACCTTACACTGCAGTCCAGGCTTGAGCGCGTTGATTGCAGCCTTGTGCTGATTGACAGCAAGAACAATAAAACAATGCCAAATCATATGAGAGCCTGCAACGCGTCAGCACAATTTCATCCCTGCATGCAGAATGACACTACCTAGTCCCATGTTATCAAGCTGGGCGCGCAACTGTTCAGGCACAATGCGCTCGGGAAAATGAGTTGCATAAAACACGAGTCCAATAATATATGAAAGGAGAGAAGGAACAACGGGCGCTATCAGCATTATCAGGGGCAACCTCGGTAGAGGACAAGCTGACATACAGATGAACCAAATGACCTCTTGGGAGGTATGCAATGCAGACAGGCTCGCTAGAGGAGCAATGGAAGAAAAGGCCATTGCCAAAAAGAATCCGATTCGGTAAAACTAGCACTAGATCAGCTCTGGTTTGCTTCAATCTATATCTACTTACGCGGTATTTACGCTGGTTAAACCAATCCATGAACGGAAATATATTTCCAGCCAATCCAGTCAAAAAACAAGACCAAAGGAATGTCTGACCCTGGACAGGATGACATTGATACCCATAGTAAACAATCGTGCCCACGGAGGCGCAGATCAACCTAGCACCGTTGGCAGTCAGTTCACAGAATCACTCAAAGCTTAGATACTTGCCAACCAATCCCGACATAATCTACTCGAGCGCAGAACAACATACTAGGATAATGAGCACATCCGGACATTGTATGCCATACTGTGCTGCAAAACAAACAGAGTAATGCAAATATCATGAACAAGAGTTCAGGTGTCTCAAGGGTTTGAAGATTTAAAGACGATAGTAAGCTGATGCCCCAGATGACGAAAGGAATAAAGTGCGTGTGTATATTGACTGTAATGTTGTCAGCTTTGCCTTGGCCACGGAATGCTGCACGCACGTGTCTCATTATGAAGAGTGAAGATGGACATAAGAATCAAAGGCCATCTTTCTATGGGTATAAATCTATTGAGAGTGAGTTAATGCGACGTTGCAGACAATGGAACTTCGAACCTATAACCATGTGTAACGAAGGGGTTGTTTCTCCAAGCATGAGGTAAATCTGAATATCTAATTAAGCGTACACCTCGCAAAGACCTCTTAACAGCATGTGCAACTTGAAAAGTAGCCTTTTCAAGAAATTCTTTTTCCCCCTCTATTGCGTCCGGTGATGAATTCAAAAGGTCTATCACAAATTCGGATGTCAGAAGAGCATCCAGCAAATCAGAGATCAAAGTGCCCGGAGTCAAAGACGGCGAGCTGACACCTGGTGGTACTTCAACAGAAGTAAGGTGGGAATGAAGCTTCTTTAAGCGATAAGATAGGGTCGGAATGTAACTTAGTGGTTGATGAAAATCGATGTCTTGAATTCGGGAACGGACGTCATCTAATCTAGAGCAGACGTCCGACAAGTCGGGAAGGTGAGAGCGCACTTCTGGGAGATGAGACATGTCGGGCAAGTGTGAACGAACGTCTGGCATGTCTGGCAGATGGCTACAGAGGTCTGTAAGGCTCGTTGTGTCTGGCATATCTGGCAAGTGAGACTTGACGAAAGATTCGACCGACAGGTGGGATAGGTGCAACTCTGGTAGCCTAGAGCGCACCTCCGTCCTGATACCCTCGAGCATTTCCAGGGCGGTGTTCGTCCACAGCATGGTGTGTTCGCCCTTGGATTTCCATGTCTCGAAGTGGGGAGATTGGAGTTCGGAGAGGCCACGCTCCAGGTCTGCGAGGTAAGAGAGAACCAGAAGACGGAGTGAAGCAAGAGTGTGAGCATGTGGTAGTGGAGGACATGGCAACTTGCGGGGTCGGCGGGCGGGCATGGGGGAAGGGAAGGAGAACAAGAGGAAGCAGGGCCGTCGAGCGCATATATTTGCATCACAGCCACTGTCAGACATCATGATCACGCATCATGCACATGGCTCCTCCGCTGTTCCTCGCGGGCTTGGGCAATCTTCCATACCCACTCACAAGACACAGGTGCGTCTCGCATTCAAACCGCGGTCCAGCTGACCATAGTACAGCGTGGGCCATCTTATCGTCGATGCTCTCGCTCTGCGTTTTGCCATTCGTCTTCTGCCACACAAAAATGGCTTCCTGGGTCGCAGTGCCGTCAACCTTGGTGCAATCTCAGTGTCCCTTACTCTCTTTAAGTCTAGTGCGTGTGTTCATCTCAGCCTCTTCTGTCCTTTATCCTCCGTGCAGATCTTCTCATGAATGTGTCTGGTCCATCTATCGCGTCCATGTACCGCAAGACTGTCACATCGACTAACTCATTCATTCTCATAGCAGACTCACTCTTACATCCAGTTGAAACGTTATCCGTCAAAAGAGGCGGGTCGGCTAATGGCCATAACGGTGTGAAGAGTGTCATGGCAGCATTGAGGGATGAATCCGATTTCTACCGTTTTCGAGTCGGCATAGGCCGTAATCATACCGACGCCGTCACTTATGTCATGCAAGCGCTTTCTTCCCACGAACGCTGTTTTTGGGCCAATGAAGGACTCGATCTCATAATTTCCGAACTGGAATCTGTTGCCGGCAAAAGTTTGTAAACTACTTTGATATACTTATAATACCAACCACGGGGTTCGTCTTTCAAACATGCGACATGGCCATGGCTACTACGGAGGTAATTATGTCACAAACGTAAAAATTATTGACCCTGATTAACCCATGCTAAGTACTTAGCACTCACTAGCTTCGCCTCCCCACTCCGCTTTCCGACTTGTAGGTACCCGACGCGTTTTGTCCACGCAGGGCGACAAACAAACACTGTCATTCATTCACCACTTTGCAGCATGTCTTCAGCGCTCAGACTGTTATTTTTTCTCTGCGTTGCAAGTTTGACTGTCGCACAACCTTCGCCAGAGCAGCAAAAACGCATTGAAGCAGCTATCAAGAATGCTGCACATAATACAAACCCTGACTATACAGCTTTCGTCAATCCCTTTATTGGAACAGGTGGGTTGTTCACTCTGCTCACCATTGAAGGCTTTGACACGATCCTAGATAATTTTGGCGATGTCTGGTAATTAATCTAGAAATTTTGTGGCGCGTTGTGCTCATGTTTTCTCAGTCCTGGTGCATCTATCCCCTTCGGAATGGTGAGATAGTCAAGTTAATTTACTTTCACACTAACACCAGATTATTAGGTCAAAGTCACCACTGACATGACCGGTTATGCACCTGCCGGTAAGATCATCTGCATCCCTAGAAGAACTCTCACTTAACTCACCATCAGGTTACATCCTTGATCCTACCCAAAAAATCAGAGGACTTAGCCCGCTGCACGATAGTGGGACTGGTTCATCTTTGGGTAAGAGAGATAGCTCTCAAGGATGTTCGCTTTGATAGGTATGATCTCTAGGCACATATGGAAATTTTGAAATTATGCCACTCCTATGCCCTGGCGGTTTCGAGACTTGTACCACTTCTCTTAACGCACGAGAGCGTTTGCGTAAACCTTTCACCGACGGTAAGGAGACAAGAGAAATATGTGCGTGTGTGGCCCTCATTTTCTGCCCATTAGATGCGTATCCTGGCTATTTCACCCTTACATTGAACAATGACATTAAAATGGAAGCAACAGCTACCTGGCGTGCTGCTTTAGAGAGATTTACGTTTCCGCATGGCTCAAAACCATACTTTGTTCTTGATCTAGCGAACGATTTGCCTGCTTCGTTCGCCGGAGGAGAGCTGGACATCGATCCCTTGAAAGGAAGAATAACAATCGGCGGGTACTGGGGCTCGAGGTGATGCTTAGTGGTTATATTTGCAACGTTATTGACATTCATTCCCAGCTTTGGGCCCCCGAAATATAATTATCAAGCTTTCGCCTGTTATGACCTTTTGAACAATGGCGCTCAGAAGCTATCTGAATATGGCGTGTGGACCGCTGACAAGTGCGTTGACTTTTTGTTAATGACCGATAATCGTCAACCTTTCACAGTTTTGGACTTGATGCCAAGGGGATGGGACTCACTCACCTGAATTTATCCCTCAACCTAATTGGAGGAGTTTATCAGTCTGGAGCTTTGTTCTCTTACGAAGGAGAACCTAGCGAGATTATCATCCGTGTGGGAGTCTCCTTCAGGTCCGTTGAACAGGCGTGCGCGAATGCAGAGACAGAAATAGGTATTTCGTCATTCGAGGACATCGTCAATCAAGCAAAATCTCTCTGGCAAGAAAAACTGCAGAAGATCGAGATAGATGTTGCTAATACTCCGGCTAATATTACAGAGATGCTCTATTCCTCCTTATATCGTGCATCGCTAACTCCAGTAAGTACCTTGGAAGTCAAAGTGTCAATATTAATTCCACACAGAACAACGCAACTGGAGAAACTCAGGGAGCGTTCGAAAATACCACATCCTTTTATTTCGATTCGTTGTATTGCAGGTACGGTGTTGAACATCGGATTGAAAAGGTCTAATGTTCTATTAGTTGGGATACTGTGAGAATTATATACCTGTGTTTAAAACAGAATATTAAAATCCTGCCAAGTTCCGCACGTACTATCCGCTCATGGGATTGCACTCACCCGTAGAGTTTGCGCAAATCGTTGACAATTATATTGATGCCTGGCGCAAGAATGGCTGGATGCCTGATTGTAGAGCCAACAACCTTCCGGGTTGGACACAAGGTGGTAAGCGCATTCCCGTTTTGAAGATAACAATAACTTAGTACCTTTGAACAGGATCCAGTGCGGACAACATCGTTGCTCACTTTGCTGTCAACTACCACAACGAAGCTGCACAACTTGGAATAGACCTGAATGAGCTGTATGCCGCAGCAGTCACAGATGCTGAGGTGAATCCACCAGAGTGGAATACTCAAGGACGGCAAGTAAATGTATACAAGTAAGCACAGAACAATCCAGGGAAGGAACGATCTTGATCCATTTTCTAAGGCAATATGGCTACGTACCATTTGGCGTTTTGGACGTTTCAAGCACTGGAAGGCAAACTAGAGAAGGCAGCCGAACTGTCGAGGTAAGATTCAGGACACACGGATCAGCTACAGCACTGATTATCCCAAGTATGCATTTGAAGACTTTGGTGTTCGTCAAATAGCCCAAGTTCTGAGTAAGGGCGATGACGTTTCCAAGTATACAAACCGATCTTTCGTGGGTAGCTGGAAAAACTCTGGATCGTTCTCAATGACATGGTTCTAGTCATATCGCAACGTATGGGACGAGACAGTAGTCAGCGACGGTTTCCGCGGTAGGCACTTTTCACTAGATGGATGAGGGCGTGCTGAATGATTGCAGGTTTCGCGCAAAAACGCTTCATGAACGGAAGCTTCGCATATACTAATCCAACGGATTGCTCACCCAAGGATACCAACAGTTCGCGTCCCTGTTCATTACAAGGAGACAACCAGGTTGGATTTTACGAGTCATCGTCATGGGAGTATAGCTGGTAAGTATAAGATATATTATGCAATGACAGAGACCTGATGCGAGCAAGGTATGCCCCACATGACACCGCGTATCTTGTCCAATTGATGGGTGGTAGAGTAAGTATCAAAGTATCAGTCAACAAATATGACTCAAGTCGTCCCAGGACAATTTTGTCAAGCGGTTGGACCATTTCTTTGATGTAAGCTGTCTGTGAAAATGTACTCCTGTTGCTTATGTGCGCGGCATAGAATGGCTACTATAATCCTGGAAATGAGCCGTCGTTCTCAGTAAGTTTCCTTTGGAAGGCAACGACTGCGGTGGTGCAACTGACATTTAGACGCCAATTGGCTACCACTATGCCGATCATCCATCCAGAACTGTTGACCGAGTTCGCCAAGCGATTTTGTCCAACTTTGACAGAAGTAGGTTATTTTGCTTGTTGTCTGTCTCATTGAACGAACCATACGGTAGCACCTGCTGGTCTTCCGGGGAATGACGATCAAGCTGCCATGGGTACGTTCTTGACATTCCACCTTTTAGGCTTATACCCAGGTAGGCGTGTGGAACATGTCACAGATAAGTCTCTAACCGAATGTTATCTATCAGTCCCATCAACTACCCAATATATCATCATGTCGCCATTCATACCTAAATATACTATCCACAACTCTTTCCTCAATGTCAGCACTACCGTTACGACTGTCAACTACGACCCAAAGTCCATACAACCTATCATTCCTTCGGGTGTCCCAGCATATGTTGAGAGCGTGACAGTCAACGGGAAAAGTTCTCCGCGCTGTCATTTTGATTTCTATGACGTCTTTCGGGTTGGAGGCGAGGTAGTCATTACTTTGACCGCGGACAAGGCCGCCGCAGATAGTTGCCAGGGCTCACTGCCAGAAAGTTTGTCAACTGGAGGATTTGCAACTGCTAGGTAGAATATGAGAAAGCATGTCTACTGTTTATACATACAATAATAAACTATGTATACAAAATGATAACAAGCGCCAAAAAATTAAAATTATTTGTCCACAATAATAATCCTTGCATTGCTAGAGTCTGCTTTTGAGTTCAGTTGTAACCTTCAAAAGATGTATCAGAACCTCTCCTCCCCCAAAAAGTAAGGACAATGGTACTCACTTTTGCAGTAGATTGGTAATGTACTCTTTCTGTGGAGTACCTGCCTTGCCTTTCATTGCAATGAATTTCATACTTGTGCGTTCAACGGTTGGTCTGAGGAAGTTTTCCAATGTTTTTCGTACATTTTCTTCCAATGCGGTATTGCTCTTCAGTTCGACGTCGAACGATGGTTTCTCCCCACCCTTGTTGTCTGTGCCAAATTTGGTCAAGATAAATGTACAGTTGATGACGAGACATACGAATCAAGTAACAAGCCTCAGCTCTATTTGTTAAGTTCTTCAACTTGCGTTCAAATGCATCCATTTCGACCTTTGCCTGATTCACCATTCTCTTATTTCCCGAAGTCTGCACGGCTTTGTGCCTCTGTACCGCACTTTCGTAATCTTGTCTAGCCTTGACAATAAATTGGTGCAACCGTGCCATCTTTTCAAGGCACTCTAGGTCGTCAAGACTATTCAAAGTGTTTTCGCTGAGGTCTGAAAAAATGGACTTTATTTCGATTCCTTCGCCGTTTTCGGATTTGGCTTGTCCTTCATCCTGCGTGACTGGGTTTTTTGGGGCAGCTGCGCCAGTCCCAGAAGTAAGCGACTCTTCCATCAGAGGGTCAGTGAATTGATAGGCATCTTGGTACGAAGGAGGCTTTTCATGGTCGATTTTCTCTCCAGTTGACTTTGGTGGAGGTATAGGCAGCGGCTGTTCGTTTTCCTTGTCTGGGATGGGAGGTGCCGTGTTTTCTGCGTCACTTTTTGTGATTTTTTCCCAGTCGTCGTAGCTGTCTGGAATTGTTCGTATATCCGCTGCGGGCGGAGGTCGTATATCATCGTCTTGGCGCATAGGATCAAAAGGGTGAAGTGACTCGGTAGGGGTAGGAAGGCCCATATTGGTACTCTGTTTTGGCGTCCCCTCTGGTTTGGTATCGATGTATTCGAGTTCAAGCTCGTCGGGTATTTCGCTTGGATTTATTTCAGAAGGGTCGTCTGTCACGCCACCAGACAATGGGGAGGAGATGTTGCCTTCGTCGAGATCATGACCAACGGAGGTGACTTCTGATGCGTTGTCTCTGAGGACGGCGGTGAAGGAAGGATAAATAGAGTGCCTACGCAGGGGCTGCGAGGTAGGAAGAACGCGCTGACGAAGGCGCATGGAGCCAGGATCAGTGACGGTGTCTGTATCGGACTCGAAGGAGCCTGGGACATGGCGTTTGGAGACAGGGCGGGGGTGCTGAGTAGCGCTGACGGAGGGAGTTGGAGTGCCACCGGAGTCGGAGTCTGTGAGGACGGCGGCAGTGGGTGGTGGGGGAGAGAAGCGGACGGTGCGCGCACGGGGGAAGATGTCGACGTCGACGGTGGGCATGGAGCGGGACATGTAGTGGAGATCGCGACGGAAACGCCTCCAGTAGCGGTGAAGGCCGACGTCGACCCAGAGAGTGGGGACGATGTCGGCGAGGATGACGCCGAGGCCTGTCCATACGATGCCAAGGACGAGGACGGTGAGCGTCTCTGCGAAGCAGAAGTCGATGAAGAGACGGAGGGCATAGGCGAGGAAGGGGTCGAGCGACCGACGTGATTTTTTGAGAAAGTGGGCGAGAACGACGCCCTCCCAAAGGCCGACAAGAGTGCCTGTCGTTCTGGGATCGCCATGGGCGACGACGTGGAGGATTTGACGGACGGCGAAACCGAGGCCAATGGCGAGCACGTAGTCCATGGCGGTTGCACGCAGGTACGCGGCAGGGTATCTACTCCTCCTCCTCTACAAGCCACCCGCCGCAACCATATCCTCCTTCACAAGCCGCCGACGATGACCATCAACCCGTCGCAGATACTCCTCTGCCCGCTCTCGGAACACCGTGCAACCATCATACAGATCCCCAGGTAGCACATCCCGCCGCTGCTCCCATGGCTTCACATCCACACTCTCGCACCGGTCCAAGCAGACTAGAATCATCCCAAAACTGTACGCATCAGCCAACAGCGGATCCGTGCACTCACCCCGCAGGATCTCGGGCGCAGAAAACGGCCGCGTTCCAGGGTGGATCTGCTCGACCCGTCTCCCCTTGAACCGCGACTCCTCCTCCGTCTTGCGCGACAGTTGCTCAAACGGATCCATCGGCTCCTCATGCGGTGAGACAAACTCCGAGTCCGCACACACCGACCGCCCAAAATCCAGCAGCTTGATCGTGTTCGACCGCGTCGTCACCTGGATGTTCAACAGCGACAAGTCGCCGTGGCTCAGCCGGTACGAGTGCAGATGGGTCAATCCGTCCAATAGTTGGTTGTGGTAGTCTATCTTTTGCTCCCGCGTCAGCGCAGGTCTCGCTATCACAACATCGTACAGCGTCCGCCCGTCAATGTACTCTAGCACCATCCCCACGTTCTCGAGTGACCCGAGAAACGCGCAGATGTTCCGGTGACGTGCCAGAGTCGTGTACACCCTGAGCTCTGCCAGAAATTGCACCGTCACATCCGATGCGTTCGTTTGCAGCTCGTCGTTGATTTCCACCTGAATCACATTCGGCTGCTTGATAATGCATTTAAACAGCTCAGACGCTGATCCATGCGCGCATGGCAGTAGACTGGCCGTCGGATTCGGTGGTGCACAATATGCTGCAGGCGTTGGAAATGAGAACAGAGAGGCGGGCTGTCGAGGCGGATTGTAGATGGGTGAAGGTGGCGGCGTCTCAGGAGCCTTGCGATCAGCCGGGTGGTACATTGGATCTGTGCCAGGCTCGACTATCGTCTCTTCAGACGGTGCTTGCAAGTCGTCCTCTTCGTCCATCTCCACTGCGCGATCTCAGACCAGGCATCAGCAGGTAGACTAGCAGCACAACACACCCATCCACCAGTTCTTTTTCGACGTAAGCGTAACTCGTTTGATATGCATCTTCCCTCTCCGACTAGACTGAGAGCCAGTCACAGTCGACATCCGATCGTCATTCGAAGAGTATGTCCTGTGGTAGTTGGAACGATATCCTAGCTGCATAATCTGATGGTTGTTTGATGTATAAACACTGCTTATTTGAGACTTGTACAATGTATATAATCCAGCATAGACATCACAGATTATTGAATCTATCAAATAGAACCTTCTACCAGATGACTTCCAAGTGTTGCTGCTCCCTAAGCTTAAACAAATGCAGATGTTGGTAGATTGGCTGTTGCTTGTGCCTGTTGATCACTGATCTCCAATCTGGCCAGACCCAATCATGACTTGAACCCCAACAGAGGACACACCATTAACAACCATGAAGAAGAGTGCAGGGTCAGGCACAAAGATAGCAGGATTTGGTGGGAGCTGTTGTACATGGAGTATCCCAGTATTGTTGCTGGTGCTTCCCATGTATGTAGACCCCAGTTGCACAAATGTTCTGTGCATCAATCACATTATCCATCAGCAAATCCAGGTTTTTGATGGTAACAGCACAGCTTTTTTGGTAGTTCAGGGTAACACCCTGGAGCATGGATGGATTTTCCATGGAGTTCAAGAGTGCTGAAGATTTTCCACAGGACTTTGCAGAGCTACCCACCTCACTACTATTCTTCCCCACTACTTTGGAGGGTAATTGGTAATGAACCAATTGAATTGAAGAAGTGGTGCAACCATTGAGTGGTCAAATTGGCAAAAGTGCCTCTCAGCTTTTTCATAGCTTTCAAAGCTCATTTGATGGATTTGAAAGCATTCTAACTGCTCTCAGAGTAATTTTTTGGCTCACTTAAATAAAAAATATGATCCTACATTAAATACAAGTGAAATGGTGTCAAGTGTGGTGGCAGTGGATGTGTGTACATGATTCCTCTATGACAAACAAGTGGAAATGCTGAGTTTCTGAGTTCTTGCAGACTTGTTTGGGTGTCAACAGGGTATAAGCCTGCTTTAGTCATAGCCTGTTCCCACTACTGCCAATTGTTATGGTTGATGTCCACAACGTCATTCAGTGTCCAAGTCTACAGCAACAAACAGAGTCTTGGTCTGTTCCCAGCCACTGGACAAGGGTTCTAGGCACTAAGTCTGATGATGATGAAGGCTAGAGAGAGAGAGCAAGGAGAGCAGTTGAGGCAATGAGCAAAGGAGCATTCAAGTTGTAGATATGATTCGACTAAGTTGGAACTAAAGAACTACGGTACATGAGAGGGGTTTATTGTTACGAGCTCACGCTCAACACAAACCCACAAGCCTCGCAGAGAAGGGAGGAGGATAAGAACATAGAGAAGGAATGTAATTGAGACTTCATTAGACAGAATCTAATGCCCATACAATGAGCGTAAGATAAACTATCTTAAGTCTTGGGGAACCAAGACTACCTACAGCTGGTCTTATATACTATTCTACTAAGACCCCTTGCGACCCTTCCCACCGGCACCTCTACAGCCTCAGTGACTCATACTGCTTGAGCGCTGCTTCCAGACCCTTGAGCGCTGCTTCTGGACTTCATCTATCTTTAGCGATGCTGTGTGCCCTTGACAGTTCCACATGCGCCCATGGCCTAGAACCTTCCCCTCAGCCTGGCGTTCCCACAGTCTCCGTCTGGGCCCTATTCCATGAGGCAGACTGCTCACAGGCCTCCCGCGATCCCCAACAGGGAGTTGCTGTTGCCATATCAAGCTGTCGAGCATTGCCGCTGATCCCATGCCTTATTGGGGTGATGTACTGATGCGCTGATGTGATCCGTGCGCACTGCCATCCAGGGTTGCGATCTCTTTCCTAGTATGTAGGTGGTTGGCCCAACCAACCATTGTCTTGTCTTCTAGTGAGCGCTCCCATGCGCTAACCCACGCGAAGTGTTCCTATAGTCCCTTCCATGATCCCAGATCATATATAGATGTCCCAGAGTGGTCCCAGACCACTAGCAAGATAAAGGAAGAAAAAGATGTGTTAGGATGGATTCCTAACATCACCTTCTCCTCAAGGCTTCTTGTCCCAAGAAGCCAGCGTGCAACTAGCCCTGTTGCCCCACTGCTTAACTGTTGTTCTTTAAAGACCTTTGGACGTCGGTCTATTGGCTTTCTTGATTTCCATAGAAGAATCCATATCCCAATATTTGGATTCCTGCTATTGTTCACCAAGTGTGCCTTTACTGAGTTTTGATACTCCAGCCCCCTACTGGATGTCATATGACTTTTGACAAATTCCTGGTCTGCTCCTCTGGCACTTGATCCAATCATCCTGACTGCGATCCTCTCGGCTCTTCCTAAGCAACCTTTCCTAAGTGCCTTTGCTTAAGGCTCCCACTGTCATAGACTTTGACTTGCTTTTGTTAACCCAGCGCATACTGGATGACAAATGCCCTGGTAACTCGGCACTTCTCCTTGGCTTGCTTTTGATGACCCAGCGCCTTACTGGGTTTTGGATCCCAAAAATCAAATGGCAGAAAAAATTAAATTTTCCCTCGGGCCGTTATTTCGGAGGGTGAATGGAGACTCATTCATTCCGCAATCCTCAGTCCTCCTCGTCTTGCCTCACACTTCGTTCAGCAAGCCCTCGGAGTCCCTCGGGTTGCCTCCATTCATCTCGTCTCCTTTTCCCTCTTTACCTTCACCTCAAAATGTGGATTCCAGACACATTCGACAGATGGTGTGTGAAGGCTGGCCGACACCAAGGAGGACAGCCACAACACAGCCATCCTACCAAAACCCCCCGCCCCCCACCGAGAAGGGTGAGCGAGTAACATTGAGGAAAGGAAAAAAAAAATTCCACGATTTTCGGTATTTCCATAGCTATAAGGTGGCAACCCCTTTCTGTTTTCCTGCTAAATTTCCTGTATAGCTCCAGCAATCCTCTGCTGACAATTTCCTTTTGTCCATGTATTCTTTCCTGAGTTCTTGGTCTGTGCATACATCCACTGGTGTAGGTGTAGCAACAAAACCTTTTTCCTCATCGATTGAACCTAAGTGGACTTCCCAACTGTCCAGGATTTTATCACATAAATCATCCCACCCTTAATCAAGGGGTGTCATCGCGTTATAACTCTGATGATCTTCTGATCTTTGACAATAATGAGTCAACCTTCCCCTCAGGCCTGATCCCATCCTTTACTTGATCAACTTTTACTTCCTGTCGATCCTGATGGTCCTGAGTGGTTACTCCTTCAGCTTTTAACCTTCAGCTGGCGACTTTGTTCTGGCAGTTAGTCTCTGCCCTGTTCCTGTGACTGCAACTGTTCCGGCAACTCTAGTCCTGTAATTCCGCAGATTTTCCTTGGACACATTGAATATCGTCTCTTATGAAAAAGAGAGCATTGTCCTGCTCCTATCCTTGGTTTCCAGACTATTTCTTATGCCAATTAAATTGCCCGCCACTTTTGCTATTCATTGTCTAACTTCTGAATAGCTCCCAAACACTGCGGTCTTTACTGGCACCTGCATTTCCACAAAACACATTGAAGGAATTTCTGTTCCTTGAAATCCTTCCTGACGAAATAACTGCCAAGATAACCTGTCCACTGGGTCATGATCTGTCTCTGGCAATCATTCATGCTTGCACTTTTTTCCAACTGGAGTGTTCCCAACCAGTAGACCTTTTAAGGAGATATCCAGCTCCATTTTGAGACACAATAGTCAATAGCCTATAAAGAGGCTACCATCTAGAATCTCGAATCACCCGAAGTCGATGTTGATCTGACCAGTTTGGCTAACTCCTCCCTGATGGCACGCGATCGACCCGTTTGATAGTAGACTTGACAATTTGAGTTGTTCATACATAACATGTAAGTTACTGTCCATTGCCAAGTTGAAAAGAGAACTGTGCTTTTGATATCCCAGCGCCTTACTGGGGTTTTCCTGCGACTGTGACCCACACGCTGGTATGGTGTCCTGGTCCTTGTTCTAGAGTCTATCTTTAGTGTCGCACTCCTAACGACAGTGATCATAGACAACCTTCCCCTCAGGTTGTTCCTTAACTATAAGATCCTGGACAACCTTCCCCTCAGGTTGCCCCTTCAGGGTTCTCTTGACTTTTAATACCCCGGCTCCTAGGATAGTTTTTTACCGGCGCTATCATTCCTTGGCTGATGATCCTGATACTGATCCATTCAACCCTCCTTGATGGTTTCTTATCCAGGGCCATCTCCCTGATGCAATGACGTATGCCCCATTTGTTCTGCAGGTGGCTTCTGCATTTCTACAACTGATTGTTGTGTGGCGATGTTCTTTTCTCTGGCATCCATCTTTCCATTGGTCCAAAATTAATCCAAGTGCTCAACCAGTATTGCCCAAGTGATCCATTATTCCACTCATCACCATATCGCTCTACTGCGTGAGGAGCTCTGTGTGACTCTTGTGTTCCTGGATATTGCAACAACTACTGGGGCTGCATCGGATCCTTTCCTTTCCACTAAATGATTGTGGTAACTAGAACTATGTCCATTTGTTACAGCAGTTGACATCTGCTTTCCTTCATCTTCAATTGATCCTGGGCGCTCCACCAGCAATCAATCTCTTCCTTCGGCTTATCCTGAAACGTAGTGACGCCTCCTAGACAGGAGGGATGCTGCCTCTTCATCAGTGATTGTGCTTCCTAACACAACCACAGCTCAATGTGGTCAATAACGCACCCACACTTGAGTCTTCGATTTACTTCCAACAACTGACCAGATGACATGATGCCTGGGACTTCACTAGAGTGTCCTCGTGCTCAGATCGATAGATCCGATACGTGATTGGTATCTCTAGACTGTACACCCTTGATACATGGCATGCCAAATGGTTTTCTTCAACAGTTCCACTGTCTTTTCCGTAGTACTGATGCTGGTGCCTGCAAGACCCTGCCCAGTCGACTACAGCGCGCTCCAAGCTCTCGTTCAATACTATTTTGTTGCCAGTAACCATAAATGGTAGTAGTCACTTGACAACGGTCAAATGAGTCTATCTGTTGTTGGTGTCGAAGTCACCTAGATCCTCAAGGCTGCCCACAGGCACATGGTGCAATGTGTGTGAGGTCAGGCGATAGGTTTTTGAAGCAGGTTTTAACTCTTTGTCACTGTGATCTGCAATGAGGGGGATGGACTCATCGCTGTGACTCATGATGAGGGGTGTGGCACAAAGACTTAAGATTATGTTACGAGCTCACGCTCAACACAAACCCACAAGCCTCGCAGAGAAGGGAGGAGGATAAGAACATAGAGAAGGAATGTAATTGAGACTTCATTAGACAGAATCTAATGCCCATACAATGAGCGTAAGATAAACTATCTTAAGTCTTGGGGAACCAAGACTACCTACAGCTGGTCTTATATACTATTCTACTAAGACCCCTTGCGACCCTTCCCACCGGCACCTCTACAGCCTCAGTGACTCATACTGCTTGAGCGCTGCTTCCAGACCCTTGAGCGCTGCTTCTGGACTTCATCTATCTTTAGCGATGCTGTGTGCCCTTGACAGTTCCACATGCGCCCATGGCCTAGAACCTTCCCCTCAGCCTGGCGTTCCCACAGTCTCCGTCTGGGCCCTATTCCATGAGGCAGACTGCTCACAGGCCTCCCGCGATCCCCAACAGGGAGTTGCTGTTGCCATATCAAGCTGTCGAGCATTGCCGCTGATCCCATGCCTTATTGGGGTGATGTACTGATGCGCTGATGTGATCCGTGCGCACTGCCATCCAGGGTTGCGATCTCTTTCCTAGTATGTAGGTGGTTGGCCCAACCAACCATTGTCTTGTCTTCTAGTGAGCGCTCCCATGCGCTAACCCATGCGAAGTGTTCCTATAGTCCCTTCCATGATCCCAGATCATATATAGATGTCCCAGAGTGGTCCCAGACCACTAGCAAGATAAAGGAAGAAAAAGATGCGTTAGGATGGATTCCTAACATTTATATATGTTTAGAGAACAATGGAATCATAAGGGGAAAAGGTACACCTATCTGAGAAAGGAAAGGTGAAGGTAGCTATGAAGGAGATAATGTCCAAAGTGTAACTATGGATTTGTAACAAGTGAATGTAGTCTGTTAACAAAGGGAAAAGAGAATTGTAACATTACCCCCTTTGTATGTGAGAAGTCACTGACTTCTACCAGCCAGAGGTTGTCCAGCTGTGGTCCATCCTGGATTCCACCCATTTGACAGCATTGTCAAGTTCTTTTGTCGACATTTCCACCTTCCATTTGAGAGCTTCAGCAGCTTGGTGTAAATTTTGAGCATTCTGTAGAAAGGAATTGCATTCCTCGTAGGTTGTTACGGTTGATGTCCACAACGTTGTTCAGCGTCCAAGTCTACAGTGACAAACAGAGTCTCGGTCTGTTCCCAATCACTGGACAAGGGTCCTAGGCACTAAGTCTGACAATGATGAAGGCTAGAGAGAGAGCGAGGAGAGCGGTTGAGGCGACGAGCAAAAGAGTGTCCAAGTTATGGATAAGATTCGACTAAGTTGGAACTAAAGAACTACGGTACATGAGAGGGGTTTATATACGTTAAGAGAACAATAGAAACTAAAGGGGAAAGAGCATAGCTATCTAAGAGAGGAAAGGTGAAGGTAGCTATAAAAGGAGATAACGTCCAAGTGTAACTATGGGTTTGTAACAAGTAAATGTAGTCCGTTAACAAAGGGAAAAGAGAATTGTAACATTACCCCCTTTGTATGCGAGAAGTCACCGACTTCTACCAGCCAGAGGTTGTCCAGCCGTGATCTGTTCTAGACTCTGCCCACTTGACGGCATTATCGAGTTCTTTTGTTGATGTTTCTACTTTCCATTTGAGCGCTTCAGCAGCGCGGTGCAAATTCTGAGCATTGCGTAGGAAGGAATCACGTTCCTCGTAAGTCATTTCATGTGGATCAATAGTGAGGGTGAGGGTGGCGAGATTGTCGGTGGCGGAGGAGAGGTTGGTGATAGAACATGTGGCAGCGGCGAGAGCGTCAGTGACGATGGTGAGCGTAGTGTTCCTTTTGACGAATTGGGCAAAATGTGGGAGGTGATGATCGTCTGGGTGTACCTGGGGAAGGAGGTTGGCTGGGTGGATATGGAGGTCGTCATCCTCGAAGTGGATGGTGGTGGTGTTTTCGATAAAGACCTCGAGAGGGAGGTCTGGGAAAGCGATGAAGGGTGAGAGGGCAGCAACGGTTTCATCAATGCGCCAGTGAGCGCAGGAGAGGAGGGCCAGGATGGTGAAGTAGGCAACAAGGGCGAAGAAGGTGAACATGTCGGTATGATGTGAGTATTGGCATCTAGGTGACGATACCTGGAAATTTATATGTATTCCAGGTCGTTGTTTTCCGTGTCCGAATCCCAACTTTCTGTATCTAGTGGATCTTCGATTGCAGGGTCGGTGAGGAGTTCTCGTTCCTCTGTGATGAACCTGGTTAATGAATCTAAATGTTGGATTCCTGGTGTCGTTGTTGGGGTGACTAAGAATCTTCTGATTCGCCTGATAATGTCTGCTATTGCCTCTCCCATTGCAGTAGACAAATATTCAAGATCATCAAGGATGTCTTCCATGAGAATGTGAGGCCTTCCTGGTATTCTGATTCTTCGGCTAATTAACCAGATTTGTGCGCTACACTCCCGTATCTGTTTAGTGATTTCGTCCATCTGCTTGTATTCTTCCGGACATAGCAATCTCCCATGAGCACTTTTATAAACGTCACTGTTTCTGATGGCTAGAAGTTGATATGCAGGTGGATCCTTATTATAGGCAGGTAGATCGTCGGTTGCGAATTGTAGGTCATGGTACTTGGGAAGATAGTTCTGGATGGCATTGCAAGGGAACTCTGTCGTTCCTGAAGGGTTCTTTTGGTGACTGTGATCAAGTCGAGGGGTGCGATAGTATTGTGTGACTAACGCCACAGTTCAGGTGAGTTTTCCTGGTGGGTTCGGTTTTCTAGGAGCGTGTTGGAAGGGGAGGTACTGTATGTGGGTATAGACGGTCTTTTCTTTAAGAGCTATAGTGTATCGAGAGAGTGTTGAGCAGTTCCATTTTGTATAGTGGTAATTTTGTTTCAAGACGTGGCAGTTTCTGTATCGAGTCATGGTTCAGAGGTGTTGGCGTTGTTGATATTCCGATAGGATATCAGTGGCGTTTGCAAGATTGCGAGCGGGTTCCCAAGAGTTATTGTTCAATCCATAGCCTTTCCATTTAACCAGGTAATGGTAACCTGTGCCTCGTTTCCTGTGAGCTAGAATTGCCTCTACCTCGAATTCCTCCTGTCCATTTATGAGATCAGGGGGTGGTTTCACATAGTTCGGCCCATGCGCAGTCGTTTCCCTGTACGGGGTAAGGAGTGACGTATGAAACACAGGGTGAATGTGCCATTGTTTCGGGAGTTTCAATTTGTACGTTACTGGTCCCATCACTTGTTTGATTTCAAAGGGTCCTTCTCGTTTTGGTGCTAGCTTTCTGGACTGATATGGTATGTGAAGATTTCGGTTCTCAAGCCATACTTTGGTACCCTTTTCAAATCGTATTGCTTTGTCCTTGCATCGTCTTGCCACTAGTTGTCTTGCTAGTTCATGTGCTGCTAGCACTTCTTCTCTGGCTTTCCTTAGGAACTGAAGGCGCTCTTCTGCTGCTGGTGTGGTCATTCGTGTAGTAGCTGTGGGGAGCGCAACAGGGTCCGTTTCATACATTAGTCTGAATGGGGAAGTTTTGATAGTGTCGTGATGTCAGTTATTGTGAGCAAACTCGGCTATTGGGAGAAGCGGTTTCCATAGATGTGGTTCATTGGAGCAGAACATTCGAAGGTAGACTTCTAATTCCTGGTTGACTCGTTCTGTTTCTCCATCAGTCTGAGGATGATAGGCTGTGCTCATTCTATGGTCGATTCCTAATGCTTTTCGTATTTCCTGAAATACTTTTGCGGAGAACTGTGGTCCTCGATCCGAGATCAAAACGTCAGGTAGGCCAAACCATTTGAAAATTTCGGAGACGTAAAGTTCCGCAGTGCCCAGTGCATCGATTGTCTTCTTGCAAGGTGTGAAAATTACCCCCTTTGTAAGACCATGGTCCACCATGACCAGGATTGAGTCAAAGCCATTGGAAAGGGGTAGATCAGTGATGAAATCAAGGGTTACTTGCTGAAAAGGGCGGGTTGCTTTTGACGGAATCGGATGAAGGGCTGGTACATTTGGGTGTGTGTTAATCTTCATCTGCTGACAGAGGGCACATCCTTCTATCCATTCCCTGACATGTTTGAACATTCCAGGCCACCAGTAGTCACACTTAAGGAGTTCAAGGGTCTTTAATCGCCCCGGGTGGCCTGATGATTGTGCCTCGTGTGTTTCCTTAATCAGTTTGGTTTGTAACCCATCTTGGTCAGGGATGTAGGTTTTTCCGAGATAGTGAACAATGCCATTGGTGTAAGACCAATCTTGTATGTTCAATTTGATCGGTGGGGCGCGGTGCGTGGTGATAACCTCGATTAGAATATGTCCGAAATTGTCCTTTGACATTGCTGTCTGAATTTCTGTGACTAGATCTTCTGCAATAAGACAAATAAAACGATCCTCTGGTAGGACTACAATGTCTTCTTGTAATTCGCTGTTTCCCATATGATCAGGGCATCGGGATAGGGCATCTGCTTCAAACATTTTTGTGCCAGGGATGTGCTCAATGCATAGGTCAAATTCTGATAATAGGGATGACCATCTAGCTTGTCTGGGCGTTAAGCGTTGGGTGGTTCGATAGTAGGATAGATTCTTGTGATCACAGTGAACTATAGTGGTGTGGGGTGATCCATGTAGTAAATGTCACCAGGTCATCAATCCTTTGATAATTGCCAAGAGCTCTCGATCGTAGATCTGCGATCGTAGATCTGGTAATTCTGTTCCATTTGTGTTAATGCATGTGAGATAAATCCGCAGGGATGTAGAGATCCTGTTTCATCTGCTTGTTTCAAGACTGCTCCTATTGCCTTATTCGATGCATCGGTTTGAAGGATAAAGGGTTGAGTAGGATCTGGCATTAATAATACCGGCATAGATGCAAATCGTTTCTTTAGAATTTCAAAAGTGTTGTTCTGTTCAGTGGTCCAGTCAAATGGTTCTGTTTTCTTAGTGAGGTCGGTAAGTGGTTTAGCGATGGCGGCAAAATTTCCAATGAAACATCGGTAAAAATTCCCAAATCCAAGGAATGATCGGACTTGTTTGACTGTGGTAGGGACTGGCCAATCCGCGATCCCAGCTAACTTTATTGGGTCCATCTGAATGCGTCCAGGGGTGATGATCATTCCTAGGAATTCAACTTCCTGCATGGCGAACTTGCATTTTTCAAGTTTCAGGAATAGATCGTTATCTTGTAACCATTGTAAAATTTGTTTTGTCCGCTCCTCCAGCTGTTCTAGTGTTTCTGCGCAGATTAACATGTCGTCCATGTAAATGATCAGCCATCCTTCATTGATCATGTCTCTAAAGTATTTGTTCATCATAGTTTGAAAAGTTGATGGCGAGTTGCATAATCCAAAGAACATTACTGTTGGTTCGTAGAGTCCTCGGTTAGTAATAAAGGCTGCTTTCCATTCATCTCCCTTCTTGATGCAAACATTGTTGTATCCCCATTGGAGGTCCAGTTTGGTGAAATATTTGGCGCCTTGTAATTTAGTCATGAGATTGGAAACAAGGGGAAGGGGATATGTGTATTTGACGGTCCATTCATTCAGGTATCGGTAATCTTGACAGGGTCGGAGTGCTCCACTTTCTTTCTTTGCTACAAAGAAGAATGGTGACGCTTGCAGTGATGTAGATGGTTTAATGTATCCTTTCTTGAGTTGTTCATCAATCCATTCGTCTAACAGTCCTTGTTCCTTGACCGATAGAGGGTAAAGTTTACTAGCTTTTGGGACAAAACCCTCCTTTGTGTTGATTGCATGATCCCACAGTCAACTGGATGGGAAGCGTTCTGATGCTTTCTTATCAAAGATGGTGTGCCATTGCTCATATTCTGTAGGTAGAGTGGTGGATGGTTCATATTTCTTTAGCCTATGCTCTAGTTCCTGTGATGCCGATGTTTTAACTCTAATCCAATAGTCATCTTTGCCCCATTGCTGAGAGTCAAGGGCTAGCTGCCAGATCGCCTTTGGGGACGTGTCCTGGTCTCCAATTTTCAAAGATTTCTCTTGCCAATTGATGATCGGGTTATTTTCTTCTAACCAGAGTATTCCTAGGATCATTCGTTGATCGCCTAGCTTAGTGATCCAGAACCAATTGATAAATTGTTGTCCTTCGATCATGTAGCATATCTTGGTCCAATGGGTGATCATTCCTTTCACATTTACTGTTCCATCTGCATTTCTGACTTTAATTGGTTTCTTAAGTTGTTTTTTCCTGAGCTCCTTCACTGCTCCTTCATCTACAAAGTTTCCTTCTGCTCCACAATCGATTAGGGCAGATGTTCCAGCGGGTAAATCGGTCGATTTGATAGTTAACGAAATGCACTTGTCATTGTTGGATAATACTATTACAGAATCAAGCGCTAACTGTTCAGATCTCAATAATAAGGAAGGGCCAACCGCTGAGTGACGCTTCCTAACTAAAAACCCTCGTTTTCGAATTCGTTTAAGAGGGCATTCTTCTCTTCAGTAGACATTGCTGAAAAGATTGCTCTAATCTTCTTTGCTGGTTCGTCTTCTTCCTTCTGTTGCTCCTCAGTGACGGAACAAACCACCTTATTCTGATAAGAAGACCTGGATGAAGATGCATCATTGCGCTTCGAGCAGTTCCTGGAGATGTGTCCCTGTGTTCCACATCTGAAACACTTGCCAGTTTTTCGGTATTCCTGCTTTTGATCGTCTGTCAAGAGGCTAGGAGTCGTGGTATTTATAGCTCTGATTGCTCCGGATCGATTATTGTTTCGATTGAAACGTGTTCCAGATCCATCAGTGGTTCTCCTGTTCCCTTGTCCTGTCATATCCCAGGCGTTATGGTGATCCTCAGCCTTATCATAGGCTTCTTGCATCGTCTTAATCTTCCTTTGGTCCTGTAAGATCGTCCTAGCGAGTTCCAAGGGTAATCCTTTAATGAATGCCTGTAACTGAGCGGGTATTCCTGTAAGCCCAGAGGTTCCTATGTCCATGCGAAATTTTCTAATGTATTCTGGAACTGAAACGCCGTTTCCAACTCTTAGTTTGGATAAATTGTTCCTTGAAGGGCGCTGTTGACTTCTCCCCAGTCATTGATGAAACGTGTTTCAAATGCTTCGTAGTTGCTCCATTTGAACATGGCTGTGGTACTGCCTCTGTTGTCATTCAATTCGCTTCGGATAATAGTTTTCCAGTCATCTAGTTCTGGTCCCATGCATGCAAGCGCATACCTGACTTTTTTTCGTCTTTTCCTTCATAGTTCTGTTTGTTGAGGGTAAAGTAATCCTCAAGCTGTCCTAAGAATGATCTTGCTTCAATTCATTTGCCTGTAAAAGGTCGTATAGGCTGCGGTTTGATATCTCCTTTAGAGCTAGCACTGGTTTCAGACGCCATTCTTGGTTCAGGAGTGATCAGTGGTTTGGGGTTAATTGGTGGTTCAGGGGTTGGTGTTCTGGTGATCGGTTTCGGTTCTGGAGTAGGGGTTCTACTCAGAGTTCTGGGTTTCGGAGATGGGGGTGGTCCTTGTTTTGAGTAATCTGTATCAAACGGGTTTTCCTCAAGCTTGGCTTGTTCAATTCGTAATAATTCCTCCCACTCTGCTAAAAGGCTAGCTGTGATTCCGTATTGGTCGCTGTCTCCAAGGAATTTTCTATAGAGGGTCCTTCCTGGTTCATTTTCTGGTTCTTTAACAAGGTAGAGCGGTTCTCCTTGTACTTCACTACCCCAGTCTAGGTAGATTTGATCGGGTAAATCGAATTCAAAGGCTCCTGAGTAGAAGTCTCCTGAAAAATATTTGTCTGGGACTGGTTCGTTTCGTTTCCGTCCTTCTGTAACAAAGTACCAGGTTTGTTGGTAGAGAAAAACTTCTCGTTGTCCAAGGTAGGTTTTCCCCTTATAGGTGACGGATCCGTTCGGGGGTCGTTCCTGAGAGCTGCGGGTCTCAATGGTGTCGGCTAGGGATGATACCCTGAGCTGGTCCTGAGTTCCAACTTATGTTACAGTCAATGTCCACAATGTCGTTCAGCGTCCAAGTCTACAGCGACAAACAGAGTCTCGGTCTGTTCCCAATCACTGGACGAGGGTCCTAGGCACTAAGTCTGATGATGACGAAGGCTAGAGAGAGAGAGCAAGGAGAGCGGTTGAGGCGACGAGCAAAAGAGTGTCCAAGTTATGGATAAGATTCGACTAAGTTGGAACTAAAGAACTACAGTACATGAGAGGGGTTTATATACGTTAAGAGAACAATAGAAACTAAAGGGGAAAGAGCATAGCTATCTAAGAGAGGAAAGGTGAAGGTAGCTATAAAAGGAGATAACATCCAAGCGTAACTATGGGTTTGTAACAAGTAAATGTAGTCCGTTAACAAAGGGAAAAGAGAATTGTAACATAGGTCATCTCATGTGGGTCAATGGTGAGGGTGAGAGCAGCAAGGTTGTCAGTGGCAGAGGAAAGGTTGGTGATAGCGCAGGTAGTGGCAGTGAGGGCATCAGCAACAATGGTGAGTGTGGTGTTTCTTTTGACGAATTGGGCAAAGTGGGGAAGGTGGTGGTTGTCAGGGTGTATCTGGGGAAGCAGATCAGCTGGGTGAATGTGAAGGTCATCATCTTCGAAGTGGACGATGGTGGTGTTTTTGATGAAGACCTCAAGCAGGAGGTCTGGGACAGCAAGGAAGGGCGAGAGGGTGGCCACAGTCTTGTTGATGCACCAGTGAGTGCAGGAGAGGAGGACGAGGACCATAAAGTAGGTGGTGAGGGCAAAGAAAGTGAACATGGTTTCTGATGTGAGTAAGATGATTGCTGGTATTGGGCAGACTGTTCTTTATAGGTTGTCCTCATCAAAATCTAGATCTAGGTCCAAATCATCCATGTCTATTTGATTCAGGATGTCAGGGTTTGTGAGAAGCTCATGATCTTCCCTGATGAACATTTCCAAAGCCATGAACTGATAGGTACTAAGGTCAGTGACAGGTTTGGAGAGGAATTTCCTAATCTGCCTGATGATGCTGAGTACAATGTTTTTTTGTTCATTGAGCAAGTAGTGGAGGTTGTCAGTGTAATCATCCATGGATAGGATTGGTCTTCCTGGGAGTGTGATTCCTTGGTGTGATAACCAGATCTGTGCACCAATTTCTTGTGCCTTTTTGGAGATTTTGTCGAGTTTCTCATATTCTGCTGGGCATAAGAGTCTGCCATGGCTTGTGTCATAAACATTGGTTTTCTTTATTGCAAGATTCTGGTAGATCAGTGGGCCTGTACTGTAGAATGGTAAGTTGTTGACTGAGAACCATAGTTGATAGAATCTGGGGAGGTATTGTTGTACTGCATGGCAGGGGATCTCCATTGTTCCTGATGGGTTCTTTTGATGATCACAATTAAGTTGGGGAATGCAGTAGTATCACGTGACCAATGCCACAGTTTGAGTAGGTTTTTCTGATAGATTCAGTGCTTTAGGGGCATGTTGGATGGGAAGGTATTGTATGCAGGTGTAGACTGTCTTTTCCTTAAGGGCTATAGTGTATTGAGAAAGTGTTGAACAGTTTTGTTTTGTGTAATGGTAATTTTGCTTCAGGACATGGTGGTTTCTGTATCGAGTCATGATTCAGAGGTGTTGATGTTGTTGATATTCTGATAGGATGTCAGTGGCATTTGTAAGATTGCAAGCAGGCTCCCAAGAATTGTCATTTGATCTGTAGCCTTTCCATTTAACTAAGTAATGATAGCCTGCGCCTCACTTCCTGTGGGCTAGAATTGCTTCTACCTCAAATTCTTCTTGTCCATTTACAAGATCAGGGGGTGGTTTCACATAGTTCAGGCCATGTGTGGTTGCTTCCCTATACAGGGTAAGGAGTGATGTATGAAACACAGGGTGAATGCACCATTGCTTCAGGAGTTTTAATTTGTATGTCACTGGTCCCATCACTTGTTTGATTTCAAAGGGTCCTTCTCGTTTTGGTGCTAGCTTTCTGGACTGATATGGTATGTGGAGGTTCCTATTCTCAAGCCATACTTTGGTGCCTTTCTCAAATCATATTGCCTTGTCTTTACGTCATCTTGCCACCAGCTGTCTTGCTAGTTCATGTGTGCTAGTGCTTCCTCTCTGGCCTTTCTTAGGAATAGAAGGCATTCCTTGGCTGCTGGTGTAGTCATTTGTGTTGTGGCTGTGGGAAGTGCGACAGGGTCCATTCCATACATTAGCCTGAACGGGGAAGTCTTGATTGTGTCATGATGTCAGTTATTGTGGGCAAACTTGGCTATTGGGAGAAGCGGTTTCCATAGATGCAGTTCATTAGCACAGAACATCCAGAGATAGACCTCTAGTTCCTGGTTGACTTGTTCTGTTTCTCCATATGTCTGGGGGTGGTAGGCTGTGCTCATTCTATGGTCAATTCCTAATGCTTTTTGTATTTCCTGGAATACTTTTGCAGAAAACTGTGGGCCTCGATCCGAGATTAAAACATCAGGTAGGCCAAACCATTTGAAGATTTCAGAGATGTAAAGTTCTGCAGTGCCTAGAGCGTCAATTGTCTTTTTGCAAGGTGTGAAAATTACCCCCTTTGTAAGACCATGGTCCACCGTGACCAGGATTGAATCAAAGCCATTGGAGAGGGGTAGATCAGTGATGAAATCAAGGGTCACTTGTTGGAATGGGTGCGTTGCTTTTGATTGAATCGGGTGAAGGGCTGGCACATTTGGGTGTGTGTTAATCTTCATCTGTTGGCAGAGGGCGCATCCTTCAATCCATTCTCTGATGTGTTTGAACATTCCAGGCCACCAGTAATCACGTTTAAGGAGTTCAAGAGTCTTTAGTCATCCAGGGTGACCTGATGATTGTGCTTCATGTGTTTCTTTGATCAATTTGGTTCATAATCCATCCTGATCAGGGATGTAGGTTTTGCCAAGATAGTGAACAATGCCATTTGTATAAGACCAATCCTGTATATTTGATTTGATTGGTGGGGTGTGATGCATAGTGATAACCTCAATTAGAATGCATCCAAAATCATCTTTTGACATTGCTTTCTGAATATCAGTGGTTAGATCTTCTGCAATAAGATGAATGAAATGGTCCTCAGGCAAGACTATGACATTTTCTTGTAATTTGCTATTTCCCATGTGATCCAGGTGTTGAGATAAAGCATCTGCTTCAAACATCTTTGTGCCAGGGACATGTTCAATATGCAGGTCAAATTTGGATAATAGGGATGACCATTCAGCTTGTCTAGGTGTTAAGTGTTGAATGGTCCAATAGTAGGACAAATTCTTGTGATTGCAATGGACAATGGTGGTATGGGGTGATCCATGTAATAGATGTCACCAAGTCATCAATCCCTTAATGATTGCCAAGAGTTCTCGATTGTAGATCTGATAATTCTGCTCTGTTTGTGTTAATGCATGTGAAATAAATTCACAGGGGTGCAAAGATCCTGTTTCATCCGCTTGTTTCAGGACTGCTCCTATTGCCTTATTTGATGTGTCCATTTGCAGGATAAAGGGTCGAGTTGGATCTGGCATTAATAGTACTGGCATAGATGCAAACCGTTGTTTTAGAATTTCAAAGGCATTATTCCGTTCAGTGGTCCAGTCAAATGGTTCCATTTTCTTAGTGAGATTGGTAAGTGGTTTGGCAATGGCAGCAAAATTCCCAATGAAGCATTGATAGAAATTTCCAAATCCAAGAAATGACCAAACTTGTTTAACTGTGGTGGGGACTGGCCAGTTGGCAATACCTGCTAGTTTAATCGGGTCCATCTGGATGCATCCAGGAGTGATGATCATTCCTAGGAATTTGACTTCCTGTGTAGCAAACTTGCACTTTTCCAATTTCAGAAACAGATCATTATCCTGTAACCATTGTAAGACTTGTTTTGTTTGTTTTTCCAATTGTTCCAATGTTTCTGCACAGATTAGCATATCATCCATGTAGATGATTAACCATCCTTCATTGATCATATCTCTGAAGTATTCGTTCATCATAGTCTGAAAGGTTGACAGCGAATTGCATAATCCAAAGAACATGACTGTTGGTTCATAGAGGCCTTGATTGGTAATAAAGGCTGCTTTCCATTTGTCACCCTTCTTGATGCAAACATTATTGTATCCCCACTGGAGATCTAGTTTAGTAAAATACTTGGCACCTTGCAGTTTAGTCATAAGATTGGAGACAAGGGGAAGGGGATATGCATTTTTAACAGTCCATTCATTCAGATATCAGTAATCTTGACAGGGTTGGAGTGTCCCACTTTCTTTTTTTGCTATGAAGAAGAACAGGGATGCCTGTGGTGATGTGGAGGGTTTAATATATCCTTTCTGGAGCTGTTCATCAATCCATTTGTCTAACAGTCCTTGTTCTTTGATGGATAAGGGATAAAGTTTACTGGCTTTTGGGACGAATCCTTCCTTGGTGTTGATTGCATGATCCCATGGTCAACTAGATGGGAAATGTTCCGATGCCTTTTTGTCAAAGATGGTGCGCCACTGTTCATATTCTGATGGTAGTGTGGTAGATGGTTCATCCTTCTTTAGCCTGTGCTCCAATTCTTGCGATGCTGATGTTTTTACTCTGATCCAATAGTCATCTTCACCCCATTGCTGAGAGTCCAGGGCCAGCTGCCAAATTGCTTTTGGGAATGCGCCTGATTCTTCAATCTGCAAGGATTTCTCTCGCCAATTGATGATTGGGTTATTTTCTTCCAACCAAGGTATCCCTAAGATCATCCTTTGATCACCTAGCTTAGTGATCCAGAACCAGTTTACAAATTGTCATCCTTCAATCATATAGCATATCTTGGTGTGATGTGTGATCATCCCTTTTGCATTTACTGTTCCATCTGCATTTCGAACCTTAATAGGTTTCTTGAGTCACTCCTTTCTAAGCTCTTTTACTGCCCCCTTGTCTACAAAGTTTCCTTCTGCTCCACAGTCAATTAGGGCAGATGTTCCAGTGGGTAAATTGGTCAATTTGATAGTTAATGAAATGCGCTTGTCATTGTTGGATAATACTATTACAGAATCAAGTGCTAACTGTTCAGATCTCGATAATAAGGAAGGGCCAACCACTGAGTGATGCTTCCTAACTAAAAACCCTTGTTTTCAAATTCATTTAAGAGGGCATTCTTCTCTTCAGTAGACATTGCTGAAAAGATTGCTCTAATCTTCTTTGTGTTATGGTCAATGTCCACAATGTCATTCAGCATCTAAGTCTACAGTGACAAACAGAGTCTCAGTCTGTTCCCAGCCACTGGACGAGGGTTCTAGGCACTAAGTCTGATGATGACAAAGGCTAGAGAGAGAGTGAGGAGAGCAGTTGGAGTGATGAGCAAAAGAGCATTCAAGTTGTAGATATGATTTGACTAAGTTGGAACTAAAGAACTATGGTACATGAGAGGGGTTTATATACATTTAGAGAACAATAGAATCATAAGGGGAAAAGGTATAGCTATCTGAGAAAGGAAAGGTGAAGGTAGCTATGAAAGGAGATAACATCTAAGGCGTAACTATGGGTTTGTAATAAGTAAATGTAGTCCATTAACAAAGGGAAAAGAGAATTGTAACATTACTCCCTTTGTATGCGAGAAGTCACCAACTTCTACCAGCCAGAGGTAGTCCAGCCATGATCCGTTCTGGACTTGGCCCATTTGACAGTGTTGTCTAGCTCTTTTGTGGAGGTCTCCACCTTCCATTTGAGTGCTTCAGCAGTGCGATGCAGATTTTGAGCGTTTTGTAGGAATGAATTGCATTCCTCATAGGTCATTTCATGGGGGTCAATGGTGAGGATGAGTGCGGCGAGATTGTCAGTAGCGGAGGAGAGATTGGTGATGGAGCAAGTGGTGGTGGCAAGGGCGTTGGCAACAATGGTAAGTGTGGTGTTCCTTTTTACAAATTGGGTGAAGTGGGGAAGGTGGTGGTCATCCAGGTGTACCTGGGGAAGGAGGTCAGCTGGGTGGATGTGAAGGTCATTGTCCTCAAAGTGGATGATAGTTGTATTTTCAATAAAGACCTTGAGTGGGAGGTCTGGGATGGCAATGAAGGGTGAGAGGGCGGCGACGGTTTCATCGATGCGCCAATGAGCACAGGAGAGGAGGGCCAGGATGGTGAAGTAGGTGGTGAGGGCAAAGAAAGTGAACATGGTTTCTGATGTAAGTAAGATGATTGCTGGTATTGGGCAGATTTGTTCTTTATAGGTTGTCTTCATTGAAATCTGGATCTAGGTCCGAATCATCCACTTCTATTTGATTCAGGATGTCAGGGTTTGTGAGAAGCTCGTGATCTTCCCTGACAAACATCTCCAATGCCATGAACTTATAAGTGCTAAGGTCAGTAATGGGTGTGAAAAGGAGTCTCCTGATCTCCCTGACAATGTTGAGTACTATATTCTTTCATTCGTCAAGCAGGTAGCAGAGGTCATTGGTATAATTGTCCATGGATAAGATCAGTCTTCCTGGGAGTGTGATTCCTTGATGTGATAACCAGATCTGTGCCCCGATTTCTTGTGCCTTTTTGGAGATTTTGTCAAGTTTCTCATATTCTGCTGGGCATAAGAGTCTGCCATGGCTCATGTCATAAACATCAGTTTTCTTTATTGCAAGATTCTGGTAAACTTGTGGGCCTGTACTGTAGGGTAGTAAATTGTTGACTGAGAACTGTAGTTGATAAAATCCAGGGAGGTATTGTTGTACTGCTCAGCAGGGGATCTCCATTGTTCCTGACGGATTCTTCTGATGATCGCAGTTAAGTCAAGGAATGCAGTAATATCGTGTGACCAATGCCACAGTTCGAGTGGGTTTTTCTGATAGATTCGGTGCTTTAGGGGCATGTTGGACGGGGAGGTATTGTATGCAGGTATAGATGGTCTTTTCTTTAAGGGCTATAGTGTATCAAGAGAGTGTCAAACAATTTCATTTTGTATAATGATAATTTTGTTTCAAGACATGGCAGTTTCTGTATCAAGTCATGGTTCAGAGGTGTTGACATTGTTGATATTCTGATAGGATATCAGTGGCATTTGTAAGATTGTGAGTGGGTTCCCAAGAATTATCATTCAATCCATAGCCTTTCCATTTAACTAGGTAATGGTAGCCTGTGCCTCGCTTCCTGTGGGCTAGAATTGCTTCTACCTCGAATTCTTCTTGTCCATTTACAAGATCAGGGGGTGGTTTCACATAGTTTGGGCCGTCTGCAGTCATTTCCTTATATGGGGTAAGGAGTGACATATGAAACACAAGGTGAATGCGCCATTGCTTCAGGAGTTTTAATTTGTATGTCACTGGTCCCATCACTTGTTCGATTTCAAAGGGTCCTTCTTGTTTTGGTGCTAGCTTTCTGGACTGATATGGTATGTGAAGATTCCTGTTCTCAAGCCATACTTTGGTGCCTTTTTCGAATCGTATTGCCTTGTCTTTGCATCGTCTTGCCACTAGTTGTCTAGCTAGTTCATGTGCTGCTAGTGCTTCCTCTCTGGCCTTCCTTAGGAACCGAAGGTGTTCCTCAGCTGCTGGTGTAGTCATTCATGTTGTAGTTGTGGGAAGCGCAATGGGGTCTGTTCCATACATCAGCCTGAATGGGGAAGTCTTGATTGTGTCATGATGTCAGTTATTGTGGGCAAACTTGGCTATTGGGAGAAGCAGTTTCCACAGATGCGGTTCATTAGTGCAGAACATCTGGAGATAGACCTCTAGTTCCTGGTTGACTCATTCTGTTTCTCCATCAGTCTGAGGGTGGTAGGCTGTGCTCATTCTATGGTCAATTCCTAATGCTTTTTGTATTTCCTGGAATACTTTTGCAGAAAACTGTGGGCCTCAATCTGAGATTAAAACATCAGGTAGGCCAAACCATTTGAAAATTTTGGAGATGTAGAGTTCTGCAGTGCCTAGAGCATCGATTGTCTTCTTGCAAGGTGTGAAAATTACCCCCTTTGTAAGACCATGGTCCACCGTGACCAGGATCGAGTCAAAGCCATCAGAAAGGGGTAGATCAGTGATGAAATCAAGGGTCACTTGTTGGAAAGGGTGGGTTGCTTTTGATGAAATTGGGTGAAGGGCTGGTACATTTGGGTGAGTGTTAATCTTCATTTGTTGACAGAGGGCACATCCTTCAATCCACTCCCTGACATGTTTGAACATTCCAGGCCACCAGTAATCACGTTTAAGGAGTTCAAGAGTCTTTAATCGTCCAGGGTGACCTGATGATCATGCTTCGTGTGTTTCTTTGATTAATTTGGTTCATAATCCATCCTGATCAGGGATGTAGGTTTTGCCAAGATAGTGAACAATGCCGTTTGTATAAGACCAATCTTGTATATTTGATTTGATCGGTGGGGCGCAATGTGTGGTGATAACCTCAATTAGAATACGTCCGAAATCATCTTTTGACATTGCTTTCTGAATATCTGTGACTAGATCTTCCGCAATAAGACAAATAAAACAGTCCTCAGGCAAGACTATAACGTCATTCTGTAATTCACTGTTTCCCATATGATCAGGGCACTGAGACAAGGCATCTGCCTCAAACATCTTTGTGCCAGGGACGTGCTCAATGTGTTGGTCAAATTCTGATAGTAGGGATGACCATCTAGCTTGTCTGGGCATTAAGTGTTGGGCAGTTTGATAGTAGGACAAGTTCTTGTGGTCGCAATGAACTATGGTGGTATGGGGTGATCTGTGTAGTAGGTGTCGCCAGGTCATCAATCCCTTAATGATTGCCAAGAGTTCTCAATCATAGATCTGGTAATTCTGTTCTGTTTGTGTTAATGCATGTGAAATAAATCCACAGGGGTGCAGAGATCCCGTTTCATCAGCCTGTTTCAGTACTGCTCCTATTGCCTTATTTGATATGTCAGTTTGAAGGATAAAGGGTCGGGTTGGGTCTGGCATCAATAATACTGGCATGGATGCAAATCATCTCTTTAGAACCTCAAAGGCATCATTCCATTCAGTGGTCCATTCAAATAGTTCAGTTTTCTTAGTGAGGTCAGTAAGCAGTTTGGTGATGGCAGCAAAATTCCCAATGAAATGTCAATAAAAGTTTCCAAATCCAAGAAATGATCAGACTTGTTTCACTGTGGTGGGGACTGGCCAATCAGTGATTCCTGCTAGTTTTATTGGGTCCATCTGGATGTGTCCAGGGGTGATGATTATTCCTAGGAACTCAACTTCCTGTGTGGCAAACTTGCACTTCTCCAGTTTCAGGAACAGATTGTTATCTTGTAACCATTGTAAAACTTGTCTTGTCTGTTCTTCCAGCTGTTCCAGTGTTTCTGCACAGATTAACATATCGTCCATGTAGATAATTAACCATCCTTTGTTGATCATGTCTCTGAAGTATTTGTTCATCATAGTTTGAAAGGTTGACAGTGAATTGCATAATCCAAAGAACATATTGTAACTGTTGGTTCATAGAGCCCTCAATTGGTAATAAAGGCTGCTTTCCATTCATCTCCTTTTTTGATGTGAACATTGTTGTATCCCCATCAAAAGTCTAGTTTGGTGAAATACTTGGCACCTCGCAGTTTAGTCATAAGATTGGAAACAAGGGGAAGGGGATATGCATTTTTGATGGTCCATTCATTCAGATATCAGTAATCTTGACAGGGTCAGAGTGTCCCACTTTCTTTCTTTGCTACAAAGAAGAATGGCAATGCCTGTGGTGATGTAGATGGTTTAATATATCCTTTCTTGAGCTGTTCATCAATCCATTTGTCTAACAGTCCTTGTTCTTTGATGGATAGAGGATAAAGTTTACTAGCTTTCAGGATAAAACCCTCTTTTGTGTTGATTGCATGATCCCATGGTTGACTGGATGGGAAATGTTCCAATGCCTTCTTGTCAAAGATGGTGTGCCACTGCTCATATTCTGATGGTAGGGTGGTGGATGGTTCGTCCTTCTTTAACCTGTGCTTATCAGGAACCCCCCGGCATGATGCCTAGGAGCCCCAACAGAGAACTGAGAGGAGAGAGGAGAGGAGGGATGAAACCCAAGAGAACTCGACTGAGGACTCTGGGTGCTGGATTGCACTCTTTATATACTACGACAGGTGGTCTGTGCACTACCCTAAGCCCTACTCTAAATATAGTATGGTATGAGTAAGGCGACTCCACATGTAGTAATGGTAATGAGTCATCAGCGCTGTGCTCTGATATCTTATCTACAGCTTTATCTAAGTGCCAAGCGATAGGCGCCTGCTTAGTCAGCATATAATATGAAGAAAATAAATAATAAAATGAAAATGACTTAGTGGAAAAGCCAAAGCTTTTCAGTCGGTCATGACAGTACCCCCTTTTTAAGATTTGGCTTCCAGACAAATTTAAACTTCATCATCATCCTTCAGCGCATCACGCTCTATCACGGATGATTCCTCTATTTCCTCGATGATGGGGGAGAGTGGGCGTGAAGGTGGGGTGAGGTCTTCAATCGTTTCAGCGTGAGGCGCTATATCATGCGATTGATGTAGGCACATGTTGCATTGACATGGCCCTTCCACATCTCCTGGCTCTGTAAGGGTGTCTAAACCCTTTCTTCCCTTCCATTTTTGCCAGTTTTGTTCCCATATTGCAGCTGGTGCTACTGCATTGACATCAATTTTGGACACTATTTTGTCTGAGGATTGTGTGAAGTTTTCGTAAGGTCTGAAAGTCAACCCATTAAAGGTTGCTTTGTCAAGCCTTCTGATTGCTCCGGGGTTTCTATCGTAAAAGTTTTTTATTTTTATTTTTGCATTTTGTAGATTGTCCAATGGTTCCCAGGAGTTGTGCTCGGCAGTGTATCCTTTCCACCTAACCAAGTACTCCATTTTGTTCCTTTTTAATCTTACATCTATTATCTCTTCCACCTCATATTCTTTTTCACCATCTATTTCTATTGGCGGTGGGGGTTGTGCTTTTTGCCCTTTCATTGGTCGTTTCCAAGGGCAGATTTGTGAGACATTTACCACAGGATGGATTTGTTGTGAGAAGGGTAGGTCCAGTTCCACTGCATTTGGCGACACTATTTTCTTGATTGGGTATGGCCCAATCCATCTCTCCACCAATTTCCTAGTTGGTCAGCCTGTCAACCTTAAATCTTTGGTTGACAACCATACTTTGTCTCCAACCTTGTACTCTGGTGCATCTGATCTGTGTCTGTCTGCGTACAGCTTCATATCACCCTGTGATTTTAGCAAGGCTGCCTGAGTTTCCTCATGAATTTCCTTCATTTTCTGAGCAAACTCTGATGCTGCCAGGTGACTTCCTTCTCTTCTTGGCTCAATTCCCATCCTGGGGTGTTTGCCATAGTTGACAAAGAACAGTGTCTGTTTGGTGGATGCCTGAATTTTGTTATTGTAGCTAAATTCAGCAATGGCTAGCCATCCCACATTTCTTGTCTATGATCTACAAAAATCCTCAGGTACTGTTCTAAGTCCTGATTCATTCGTTCTGTTTGTCCATCCATCTGTGGATGAAATGCTGTGGACAAATCTGTGCTAATGCCCAACATTTGATTCAGTTCCTTCATCATTTGTGCGGCAAACTGTGGGCCGCAATCTGAGATTATAGATTCAGGAAGTCCATGGAGTTTCCAAACATGGTCCCTGAATAATGTGGCTAGTCCCTGAGCCGAGGTTTCTTCTGATGTGGGGATGAAGTGCACCATCTTTGACATTCTGTCACAAACTACCAAAATTGCATTGTGACCATGTGATTCTGGTAGTTTTGTGATAAAGTCAGTGGAAATATGTGTCCAGGGCTTTGCTGGTGCCGAGTTTGGCATTAATGTTCCAGTGGGAGGCTCTGGGAAATTCTTATTCTGCTGGCACTTGTCACACCCACTAACGTATTTTTTAATGAACCTGGTGATTCCAGGCCACCAGTAATTTCTTGTGACGAGTTCAATCATCTTCCACTGTCCTCCATGTCCAGCAATGGGCGTGTCATGGTGTAGGCGGACTATTTCCATCCACAGTTTCTCATCCTTAGGTACATAGACTTTTCCTTGCCAGAGGATAAGTCCCTGCTCCATCTCCCATTCTCGAGCGTTTAGTGTTTTAACACCAGCCTTTTTCATGGCTTCTACTGCCTTTACTACTGCTTCATCACATGCTTCAGAATGTCAAATTTTGTTTAGTAATTCCTTTTCTGAGCTATGGATAAATATGTGTCCATGACGTAGTGCAGCAATTTTGAAAAAGTCTGGTTTAAGGAGTGTGACATCCTTGTTGTTGTCATCCACCCCCTTTTTATGGTCTGGCCTCCTGGACAGAGAATCGGCCTTCCCCATAGTTACACCTGCTTTATGATGCAATACAAAATTAAACCAACTAAGGTACAAAGCCCATCTGGCTTGTCTGCGATTTAACTTTTTTGCACTCATAAAGTACTCGAGGTTCTTGTGATCAGTCCATATTTCGAACTGTTCATGTGCTCCTTCCAAATAATGATGCCAAGTTTCTAAGCAATGCATGATGCCTAGCATTTCTTTATCATGGACGTCATAATTGCGCTCAGTATCATTGAGCGACTTTGATAGGTAGGCCACAGGCCTCCACTTATCATCCTTGCAGAGCATAGATAATATGCCACCCGTAGCATAATCTGATGGATCTGATTCCACCCTGAATTTTCTGTCTGAATCTGGAGCTACCAGCAACGGTTGCTCTGTGAATATCTTTTTTAGGTTTTTGAAAGCCTTATCCTGGATCTCCGTCCATTCCCATGGTTTTTCTTTTCTGACCAGGTCATGTAGTGGTTGTGTGATTTTAGCAAAGTCCTGTACAAAGCGCCTATTGTTACAATTCTCTTTTCCTTTGTTAACGGACTACATTTACTTGTTACAAACCCATAGTTACGCTTGGACGTTATCTCCTTTTATAGCTACCTTTACCTTTCCTTTCTCAGATAGCTATGCTCTTTCCCCTTTAGTTCCTATTGTTCTCTCAACGTATATAAACCCCTCTCATGTACCGTAGTTCCTTAGTTCCAACTTAGTCGAATCTTATCCATAACTTGAACACTCTTTTGCTCGTCGCCTCAACCGCTCTCCTCGCTCTCTCTCTAGGCTTCGTCATCGTCAGACTTAGTGCCTAGAACCCTCGTCCAGTGATTGGGAACGGACTGAGACTCTGTTTGTCGCTGTAGACTTGGACGCTGAACGACGTTGTGGACATTGACTGTAACATAAGTTGGAACTCAGGACCAGCTCAGGGTATCACCCCTAGCCGACACCATTGAGACCCGCAGCTCTCAGGAACAACCCCCGAATGGATCCGTTACCTATAAGGGGAAAACCTACCTTGGACGACGAGAACTTTTTCTCTACCAACGAACCTGGTATTTTGTTACAGAAGGACGGAAACAAAACGAACCAGTCCCAGACAGATATTTTTCAGGAGACTTCTACTCAGGAGCCTTTGAATTCAATTTACCCAATCAAATCTACCTAGACTGGGGTAGTGAAGTACAAGGAGAACTGCTCTACCTTGTTAAAGAACCAGAAAACAAACCAGGAAGGACCCTCTATAGAAAATTCCTTGGAGACAGCGACCGATACGGAATCACAGCTAGCCTTTTAGCACAGTGGGAGGAATTACTACGAATTGAACAAGCCAAGCTTGAGGAAAATCCATTTGATACAGATTACTCAAAACAAGGACCACCCCCATCTCCGAAACCCAGAACTCTGAGTAGAACCCCTACTCCAGAACCGAAACCGATCACCAGAACACCAACCCCTGAACCACCGATTAACCCCAAACCACCGATCACTCCTGAACCAAGAATGGTGTCTGAAACCAGTGCTAGCTCTAAAGGAGATATCAAACCGCAGCCTATACGACCTTTTACAGGCAAACGAATCGAAGCAAGGTCATTTTTAGGACAGCTTGAGGATTACTTTACCCTCAATGAACAGAACTATGAAGGAAAAGACAAAAAGAAAGTCAGGTATGCGCTTGCGTGCATGGGACCAGAACTAGACGACTGGAAAACTATTATCTGAAGCGAATTGAATGACAACAGAGGCAGTACCACAGCCACGTTCAAATGGAGCAACTATGAAGCATTTGAAACACGTTTCATCAATGACTGGGGAGAAGTCAACAGCGCCCTTCGAGCCCTGAACAATCTATCCAAATTAAGAGTTGGAAACGGTGTTTCAGTCCCAGAATACATCAGAAAATTTCGCATGGATATAGGAACCTCTGGACTCACTGGAATACCTGCTCAACTACAAGCATTCGTCAAAGGATTACCGTTAGAACTTGCTAGGACGATCTTACAGGACCAAAGGAAGATCAAGACGATGCAAGAAGCCTACGATAAGGCTGAGGATCACCATAACGCTTGGGACATGACAGGACAGGGAAACAGGAGAACCACTGATGGATCTGGAACGCATTTCAGTCGAAACAACAATCGATCCGGAGCAATCAGAGCTATAAATACCACGACTCCTGGCCGATTGACAGATGATCAAAAGGAGGAATACTGAAAGACTGGCAAGTGTTTCAGATGTGGAACACAGGGACACATCTCCAGGAACTGCCTGAAACGCAATGATGCGTCTTCATCCAGGTCTTCTTATCAGAATAAAGCTGTCCGTTCCATCACTGAGGAACAACAGAAGGAAGAAGACGAACCAGCAAAGAAAATTAGAGCCATCTTTTCAGCAATGTCTACTGAAGAGAAGAATGCCCTCTTAAACGAATTCAAAAACGAGGGTTTTTAGTTAGGAAGCGTCACTCAGTGGTTGGCCCTTCCTTATTATCAAGATCTGAACAGTTAGCGCTTGATTCTGTAATAGTATTATCCAACAATGACAAGCGCATTTCGTTAACTATCAAATCAACCGATTTACCCGCTGGAACATCTGCCCTAATCAATTGTGGAGCAGAAGGAAACTTCATAGATGAGGGAGCAGTGAAAGAGCTCAGGAAAGAACGACTTAAGAAACCAATCAAAGTCAGAAACGCAGATGGAACAGTAAATGTGAAAGGAATGATCACACATCGGACCAAAATATGCTACATGATCGAGGGACAGCAGTTTATCAATTGGTTCTGGATCACTAAGCTAGGCGATCAACGAATGATTCTAGGAATACCCTGGTTAGAAGAAAATAACCCGATCATCAACTGGCAAGAGAAATCTCTGAAAATTGGAGACCTGGACACATTGCCAAAAGCAATCTGGCAGCTAGCCCTTGACTCCCAGCAATGGGGCGAGGATGACTATTGGATTAGAGTTAAAACATTGGCATCACAGGAATTAGAACATAGGCTAAAGAAAGACGAACCATCCACAACTCTACCTACAGAATATGAACAATGGCGCACCATCTTTGACAAGAAGGCATCAGAACGCTTCCCATCCAGTCGACCATGGGATCATGCAATCAACACAAAGGAGGGTTTTGTCCCAAAAGCTAGTAAACTTTACCCTCTATTGGTCAAGGAACAAGGACTGTTAGATGAATGGATTGATGAACAACTCAAAAAAGGATACATTGAACCATCTACATCACCACAGGCATCACCATTCTTCTTTGTAGCAAAGAAAGAAAGTGGAGCACTCCGACCCTGTCAGGATTACCGATACCTGAATGAATGGACCATCAAAAATGCATATCCCCTTCCCCTTGTTTCCGATCTCATGACTAAACTACGAGGTGCCAAGTACTTCACCAAACTAGACCTCCAATGGGGATACAACAATGTTTGCATCAAGAAGGGAGACGAATGGAAAGCAGCCTTTATCACCAATCGGGGGCTCTATGAACCAACAGTAATGTTCTTTGGATTATGCAACTCGCCGTCAACTTTTCAAACTATGATGAACAAATACTTTAGGGATATGATCAATGAAGGATGGCTGATCATTTACATGGATGACATGTTAATCTGTGCGGAAACACTAGAACAGCTGGAGGAGCAGACAAAATGAATCTTACAACGGTTACAAGATAACGATCTATTCCTGAAACTTGAAAAATGCAAGTTCGCCACGCAGGAAGTCGAATTCTTAGGAATGATCATCACCCCTGGACACATTCAGATGGACCCAATAAAGTTAGCTGGGATCACTGATTGGCCAGTCCCTACCACAGTCAAACAAGTCCAATCATTCCTCGGATTTGGAAACTTTTACCAACGTTTCATTGGAAATTTTGCCGCCATTGCTAAACCACTTACCGACCTCACTAAGAAAATGGAATCATTTGACTGGACCACTGAATGGAACAATGCTTTTGAAATTCTAAAGAAACGATTTGCATCTATGCCAGTATTATTAATGCCAGATCCTACTCGACCCTTTATCCTTCAAACTGATGCATCGAATAAGGCAATAGGAGCAGTCTTGAAACAAGCAGATGAAACAGGATCTCTACACCCCTGCGGATTTATCTCACATGCATTAACACAAACAGAACAGAATTACCAGATCTATGATTGAGAACTCTTGGCAATTATCAAAGGATTGATGACCTGGCGACATTTACTACATGGATCGCCCCACACTACTATAGTTCACTGCGACCACAAGAACCTGTCCTACTATTGAACCGCCCAACGCTTAATGCCCAGACAAGCTAGATGGTCGTCCCTATTATCAGAATTTGACCTACGCATTGAGCACGTCCCTGGCACAAAAATGTTTGAAGCAGATGCCCTATCCCAACACCCTGATCATATGGGAAACAGTGAATTACAAGAAGATATTGTAGTTCTACCAGAAGATCGTTTCATTCGTCTAATTGCAGAAGATCTAGTCACAGAAATTCAGAAAGCAATGTCAAAAGACAATTTTGGACGTATCCTAATCGAGGTTATCACCACGCACCGCGCCCCACCGATCAAATCGAACATACAAGATTGGTCTTATACCAATGGCATTGTTCACTATCTCGGCAAGACCTACATCCCTGACCAAAACGGATTACAAACCAAACTGATTGAGGAAACGCACGAAGCACAATCATCAGGTCACCCTGGACGATTAAAAACCCTTGAACTCCTTAAGTGTGACTACTGGTGGCCCGGAATGTTCAAACACGTCAGGGAATGGATAGAAGGATGCGCCCTCTGTCAGCAGATGAAGATTAACACACACCCAAATGTACCAGCCCTCCACCTGATTCTGTCGAAAGCAACCCACCCCTTTCAGCAAGTAACCCTTGATTTCATCACTGATCTACCCCTCTCCAATGGCTTTGACTCAATCCTGGTCACGGTGGACCATGGTCTTACAAAGGGGGTAATTTTCACACCCTGCAAAAAGACAATCGACGCTCTAGGCACAGCAGAACTTCATGTCTCTGAAATTTTCAAACGATTTGGCCTACCTGACATTTTAATCTTGGATCGAGGACCACAGTTCTCCGCAAAAGTATTTCAGGAAATACAAAAAGCACTAGGAATTGATCATAGAATGAGCACAGCCTATCATCCCCAAACTGACGGAGAAACAGAACAAGTCAACCAGGAACTAGAAGTCTACCTCCAAATGTTCTGCTCCAATGAACCGCATCTATGGAAACCGCTTCTCCCAATAGCCGAATTTGCCCACAATAACCGACATCATGACACAATCAAAACTTCCCCATTCAGACTAATGTATGGAACGGACCCTGTTGCACTTCCCACAGCTACAACACGAATGACTACACCAGCAGCGGAGGAACGCCTTCAGTTCCTAAGGAAGGCCAGAGAAGAAGCGCTAGCAGCACATGAACTAGCAAGACAACTAGTGGCAAGACAACGCAAGGACAAAGCAATATGATTCGAAAAAGGCACCAAAGTATGGCTTGAGAACAGAAATCTTCACATACCATATCAATCCAGAAAGCTAGCACCGAAACAAGAAGGACCCTTTGAAATCAAACAAGTAATGGGACCAGTAACATACAAATTGAAACTCCTGAAACAATGGTGCATTCACCCTGTGTTTCATACGTCACTCCTTACCCCATATAGGGAAACAACTGCACATGGCCCGAACTATGTGAAACCACCCCCTGATCTTGTAAATGGACAAGAGGAATTCAAAGTAGAGGCAATTCTAGCCCACAGGAAGCGAGGCGCAGGCTATCATTACCTAGTTAAATGGAAAGGCTACGGATCGAATGATAACTCCTGGGAACCCGCTCGCAATCTTGCAAATGCCACGGATATCCTATCAGAATACCAACAATGCCGACATCTCTAAACCATGACTCGATACAGAAACCGCCACATCTTAAAACAAAACTACCATTATACGAAACAAAACTATCCAATACTCTCTCGATACACTATAGCTCTTAAGGAAAAGACTGTCTACACCCGCATACAATACTTCCCCCTCCAACACATTCCTAAGGCACCAAACCTATCAGAAAAATCCACTCAAACTGTGGCACTGATCACACAATATTACCGCATCCCTCGACTCAACTGTGATCATCAGAAAAGTCCGTCAGGAATGACGGAGCTCCCCTGCAATGTTGTCCGAAGCTATCTCCCAAAATACCATGAGTTATGATTTGTGGAAACCGATTTACCTAACTATAGTAAAGATCCACCAGTCTACCAACTCCTAATCAGCAGGAACAGCGACGTTTACAAAAGCGCTCATGGGAGACTAGTATGTCCAGAAGAATATAAACAAATTGACAAAATCACCATACAGATACGAGAGTGCAGCACACAAATTTGGCTACTTGGACGAAGAATCAGAATCCCAGGAAGACCTCGTGTCCTTATAGAAGACATCCTCGATGACCTTCAGTATTTGTTTGAAGAACAAAGAGAAGTGATAGCAGACATTATCAGAAGAATCCAGAGATTTTTAGTCACCCCTACCACAGTACCAGGAATTCAACATCTGAATTCATTAACCAGGCTCATCTCGGAAGAACGAGAACTCCTTACTGACCCTGCAATCGAAGATCCACTAGACATAGAAAGCTCAGACTCCGACATGGAAATCAGTGATCTGGAATACATATAAATTCTTCAAGCATCACCACCTAATGCCAAAACTCACATCATACCAACATGTTCACCTTCTTCACCCTCGTTGCCTACTTCACCGTCCTGGCCCTCCTCTCCTGCGCTCACTGGCGCATTGACAAAACCGTCGCCGCCCTGTCACCCTTTATCGCCATCCCAGACCTCCCGCTCGAGGTCCTCATCAAAAATACCACGGTCATCCACTTTGAGGATGACGATCTCCATATCCACCCAGCCGACCTCCTTCCCCAGGTATACCCTGATGATCACCACCTCCCGCACTTTGCCCAATTTGTCAAAAGGAATACCATGCTCACTGTCGTTGCTGATGCCCTCGCCGCCGCCACATGTTCTATCACCAATCTCTCCTCTGCCACCGACAACCTTGCCGCCCTCACCCTCACTATTGACCCACATGAAATGACCTACAAGGAGCGCGATTCCTTCCTCCGAAACGCACAAAATTTACACAGAGCTGCCAAAGCTCTCAAATGGAAGGTGGAAACATCAACAAAAGAACTAGACAATGCTGTCAAATGGGCCGAGTCTAGGACAGATCATGGTTGGACAACCTCTGGCTGGTAGAAGTCGGTGACTTCTTGCATACAAAGGGGGTAATGTTACAATTCTCTTTTCCTTTGTTAACAGACTACATTTACTTGTTACAAACCCATAGTTACGCTTGGACGTTATCTCCTTTTATAGCTACCTTTACCTTTCCTTTCTCAGATAGCTATGCTCTTTCCCCTTTAGTTCCTATTGTTCTCTCAACGTATATAAACCCCTCTCATGTACCGTAGTTCCTTAGTTCCAACTTAGTCGAATCTTATCCATAACTTGAATGCTCCTTTGCTCATCGCCTCAACCGCTCTCCTCGCTCTCTCTCTAGGCTTCATCATCGTCAGACTTAGTGCCTAGAACCCTCGTCCAGTGATTGGGAATGAACCGAGACTCTGTTTGTCGCTGTAGACTTGGACGCTGAACAACATTGTGGACATCAACCGTAACACCTATAGTAATTGGCTAGGCCTAAGAATCGTTGTACGTCTTTGACGCAAGAAGGGATGGGCCAGCTAATAATAGCTTCGACCTTCTTTGTATCCATCTGGATTCCTTTGGGTCCAAGGACTACCCCTAGGAATTCGACTTCTTCTACACACCACACACATTTCTCTGGTTTTACATATAGATCATTTTCTTCCAATCATTGCAAGACTTGTTGTACGATTGCATCATGCTCCTCTTTTGTTTTGGTAAAGATGAGTATGTCATCAATGTACACAATGACTTTTCCTGCATTGATCATATTGCAGAATATGTTGTTCATCATTGCTTGGAAGGTGGCCGGCGAGTTGGTCAGCCCAAAGAACATTACTACTGGTTCAAAAGAACCTTCAGGAGTAGTGAATGCAGCTTTCCATTCATCGCCTTCCTTGATCCGTACATTATTATAACCCCACCTAAGATCTAGCTTAGTGAAGTATTTAGCAGTGCCTGCTCAATCTATGAGTTCTGATATTAAGGGCAGTGGATAGTTATTTTTAACCATCCACTCATTCAGATATCTGTAATCCTGAACCATCCGTTTCTTTCTGTCCTTCTTGCTTACAAAGAAGATGGGTGACATTTGTGGTGATTTTGAGGGTTGGATATACCCCTTTGCTAACTGATCATCCACAAAGTTTCGTACTTCCTGCAGCTCATCTGGGGACAGGGGGTAGACTTTCCCTTTCCAGGGTTGGTAACCAGGTTTGGTATCAATTGCGTGATCCCAAGGTTTCCTAGCCGGCATGCGCTCTGAAGCTCCCTTCTCAAAGATTTTGAGGTATTGGTGATACTGCTCAGGTACCATTTCCTTGGCTGTGAGTTTTGCCAATTCTCGTACATGTTTTATTGATCCGGCTTTTGGTCTGACAGGTGGAAACACCGGCAAGAATGGGTATTTATCCCCATACTTGTATTGGCTCGGATGTTTCATCTGTTCCATGTACGTGAGATGCTTCTCACTTTCCTCTTTTTCTTTGAGCCAGTGCGCAAAGTCTAATTCCTTTTCCTGTTCCCACAGGTACTCCAGAACACGCCAGTGTTCCACTGATCGGACCTTTTGCTCCCGCTTCTTGGTCCACTCCCTTTGCCTATGTCCACAGCTTCGTGGACAATGTGTCAATTTAACTTGGCCAGTTTCCCAATTGATTTCAGGGTTGTGTTTTCATAACCATGTGGATCCAATGATTACATTGGTCTTTCCCAGCTCACATATCTCGAAGGTGGCTCGCTCCTTGTGCCCTTGATAAGATAAGAGGAGATCAACCTTGTGGGTGATCATTCCTCCTTTGTTGTTTGTTCCGTCCACATTCCGAACTTGAATTGGACGTTCCAAGGGTATCAATTTGAAGCCCATCCTTTTTGCATATGCAGTATGCATGAACAGCCCTGTTGCCCCTGAATTGAGCAACACAGTTTGTTGGGTTTGTTCATGTGTGTCCAACCTTTCCAACCCGATCTCCATCAAGATTTCATCCTTTCGTCCTATTGACCTAACTAAAAATTCTTTTTCCCCCTTTTTCAACATCCTTTTTGGGCAAGCAGTTTCAGCACTAGGCGCTATATCATGCTGCTTTCCCTTTGAGTCCTTTTTTTGTCCCTTTGTAGATACTTGTACTACTGTATTTGGTAACGAGGAATTAAGCACAGGTTTAGCTGCCCTGCCGCACTCTTTGGGAGTGACACTTTCAGCACTGTGCGCTATATCACAGTGTTTCACCTGGGAGTTTGCCTCTTGCGGGAACGTCTCAGAAGTCCTTGAGACTCCCAAGATTGTCCTTGCATCAACCCGGTCAGCACTAGGTGCTATATCAAGGGGTTGTGCACTATCTACCATGTTATCTAGTACACTGTATCTATTACGAGAGTCCAGTACAGGACCTACTGACTCTCTTCCTCTTTTAAATTTTCTTCTCCTTTCTTGAAGTACTCCTTCATTTTGTCAAACGTCATGGAGCAAATATCGAGTCCTGATCTGCAGTTCCTGGAAATGTGTCCGATCTTTCCGCACTTGTAACATCTAAGGGGCGGTCTTTGATTTTGATTGACATCCATTGCATTAGGGTCCGGCCGATTTGCCGTGCTACTTGAACTCGCGGAGGCTCCAGCTCCCAATCGTCCCTGGTTTGCTGATCCCGATCCAAATCTCCATCAGGGTTTGGGCTGGCCAGGGGCTACTGGCTTCGCCATATCCGGGCCTTTGGATGCTCCTTCACTCCTATTGGCGGAGCTACTGGTCCGCGAGGAGTAATACTTCTCCTTGGCTTTCGCCTGTCTCCACTGGTGATCCAATCTTACTGCTTTCTGATACCATCCTTCTATGGTCTCAGGTACTTCGTCGGCCTCCATGATCCTTTTTCAGAGTCTGGTATTTAAACTTCGTTTGAACTCTTCGATAAGAGCTCTTCCCAGGTACCCGGTGCCTCGTGATACCTTTTTAAATTTTTGCACGTGCTCTTCACATGTACTGGACCCTTGCGTCATGGTCCTCATCTCCAAGATCTTTGATGACTGCTCATCAGTGTCACCAAAGTCCCTTCTGATCTGCCTGAACAATTGTTCCGCCATTTGCAGAATTCCTTCTTCGTCGTTGGCCATCTGTTCCAACAGATTGTCCTTCCAATCTGCAGCAAAGCCTTCCGTCATGTACGAGATGATCAACAAGATCCACTCTTCCTCATCGGATTCTGGCATCTTCAATTGAATGTACAACCTGCATGCATTTATGAAGTTTGTTACTTCGGACATTTTTCTGGAGAAGACCGGAGGTTTGGCTACATCTATTCTAGATGCTCTGCCATTACCAGTTCCGGGAATATTGAATACCATCCCTGGCGGTATGTTAACGACATTGGCAGGGGGAGGAGGGTGTGCTGCTGCTGCTGCGGCCGCCTGTGCAGTGTTTGTTTGCAGCTGTGTCAGCTGATTTTGGAGTGCTTGGATGGTCGCGGCTTGCGCGTTGAGGAGATTCAGCAATTCTGCTGATGTCATTTCTTGGGGTGCCACCATACTGTGATAGTTTGGCGGTGGCGATGTAGGTGATGGTGTAAGCGGGGGTGGTGGTGACAAAAAAGGTGGTGCGGGTTCTCCAATGAAATCGGTGTCAGAGTTGAAAAGTAGGTTAGGATTTAGGGTTGCTGGATTTGGTACTAAAATAGGAAACGGTGCTGCTTCCCACTGATGTGGTTCCTCTGTGATAGAGTTTGTAGAGTGTGATGATGATGATGAAGTAGATTCCCCTTCAGATGAACTGAAACCTGCATCGTTTGGATCAAGATCACCTGTGATGGCGTCCCAAAAAGTATTGTTATTGTTTGTATCTCCTATCTTGTACGTAAAGGTGAGGGAGGTCTTGGCCTGCCACCTGCTTGGGAAAGTAGATATGGAAACGTGCACTCAGGGTCTGCAACCACCCCTGCAGTGCTACAATTTACTTTACTGACTACTGGTTTATTTATGGATGAAAGGGTCTATCTAAATTGGGTCCAAACGGTTGTCCAACTGCCACTACACCATACGGGTGCAGGCCTTTCTCAAAGATGCATGGGCAAGTGCCAGCTATCTCCAAGGGGTAGGGTGAAAGTGTATTTACATAACTACGGATATAGCCTTAAAGGGCCTAGACCAGGGCAATTTAACGCACCAGGGGGCTGGTGAGGCTGGTCCCTGGATACGAATCATGTATCGTGTGATTAGTCCAGCACTGGTCTCCTGTGCACAGGTAACCCTATTGACCGGGTTAGGTCCTTTGGTTTGCGTCGACTGGGAATGTAATGCAAAGCTAGTTTAGGGCTGCGATGCAGAGCCACAGGTGCGCAGTTTTAAACAGTGTCTGGCAACCAATACCACAATTTTATACAACTGTGTGATCCCCCAGTTCTCGTCCACTTAACCCTGTGGTCCAGGTATAACAAGCGTTGGGGCTGCTAGAGAAGTTAGTCGAGTTCTACTATCAGGAACCCCCCAGCGTGATGCCTAGGAGCCCCAACAGAGAACTGAGAGGAGAGAGGAGAGGAGGGATGAAACCCAAGAGAACTCGACTGAGGACTCTGGGTGCTGGATTGCACTCTTTATATACTACGACAGGTGGTCTGTGCACTACCCTAAGCCCTACTCTAAATATAGTATGGTATGAGTAAGGTGACTGCGCATGTAGTAATGGTAATGAGTCATCAGTGCCGTGCTCCGATATCTTATCTACAGCTTTATCTAAGTGCCAAGCGATAGGTGCCTGCTTAGTCAGCATATAATATGAAGAAAATAAATAATAAAATGAAAATGACTTAGTGGAAAAGCCAAAGCTTTTCAGTCGGTCATGACAGTGCTCCAGTTCCTGTGATGCCGATGTCTTTACTCTGATCCAATAGTCATCTTTGCCCCATTGCTGAGAGTCAAGGGCTAGCTGCCAGATTGGTTTTGGCAATGTGTCAGGATCTTCAATCTGCAGGGATTTTTCTCGCCAATTGATAATTGGGTTATTCTCTTCTAACCAAGGTATTCCTAAGATCATCTGTTGATCACCTAGCTTAGTGATCCAGAACCAATTTATGAATTGTCATCCTTCAATCATGTAGCATATCTTGGTCCAATGCATGATCATTCCTTTTGCATTTACTGTTCCATCTGCATTTCTGACTTTAATTGGTTTCTTGAGTTGTTCTTTTCTGAGCTCCTTCACTACTCCTTCATCTACAAAGTTTCCTTCTGCTCCACAATCGATTAGGGCAGATGTTCCAGTGGGTAAATTGGTTGATTTCATAGTTAACGAAATGCACTTGTCATTGTTGGATAATACTATTACAGAATCAAGTGCTAACTGTTCAGATCTCGATAATAAGGAAGGGCCAACTGCTGAGTGACACTTCCTAACTAAAAACCCTCATTTTCAAATTTGTTTAAGAGGGCATTCTTTTCTTCAGTAGACATTGCTGAAAAGATAGCTTAGCTCTAATCTTCTTTGCTGGTTCATCTTCTTCTTTCTGTTGTTCCTCCATGACGGAACGGACAGCCTTATTCTGGTAAGAAGACCTGGATGAAGACGCATCATTGCATTTCGGGCAGTTCCTGGAGATGTGTCCCTGTGTTCCACATCTGAAACACTTTCCAGTCTTTTGGTATTCCTCTTTTTGATCATCTGTCAATCGGCCAGGAGTCATGGTATTTATAGCTCTGATTGTTCTGGATCGATTGTTGTTTCGACTGAAACATGTTCCAGATCCATCATTGGTTCTCCTGTTTCCTTGTCCTGTCATGTCCCAGGCATTATGGTGATCCTCAGCCTTGTCATAGGCTTCTTGCATCGTTTTGATCTTCCTCTGGTCCTGTAAGATTGTCCTAGCAAGTTCTAAGGGTAATCCTTTGACAAATGCCTGCAACTGAGTGGGTATTCCTGTGAGACCAGATGTTCCTATGTCCATGTGAAATTTCCTAATGTATTCTGGGACTGAAACACCATTTCCAACTCTTAGTTTGGATAGATTGTTCAGGGCTCAAAGGGTGCTGTTAACTTCTCCCCAGTCATTGATGAAACGTGTTTCAAATGCTTCATAATTACTCCATTTGAATGCAGCTGTGGTACTGCCCCTGTTGTTGTTCAACTTACCTCAAATAATAGTTTTCCAGTCATCTAGTTCTGGTCCCATGCATGCAAGCGCATACCTGACTTTCTTTTCATCTTTTCCTTCATAGTTATGTTTGTTGAGGGTAAAATAATCCTCAAGCTGTCCTAAAAACGATCTTGCTTCGATTCATTTACCTGTAAAAGGTTGTATAGGCTGCGGTTTGATATCTCCTTTAGAGCTAGCACTGGTTTCAGATGCCATTCTTGGTTCAGGAGTAATTGGTGGTTCGGGGTTGATTGGTGGCTCAGGGGTTGGTGTTCTGGTGATTGGTTTTGGTTCTGGAGTAGGAGTTCTACTCAGGGTCCTTGGTTTTGGAGATGGGGGCAGTCCTTGTTTCGGGTAATCTGTATCAAATGGATTTTCCTCAAGCTTGGCTTGTTCGATTCATTGTATGTTCTCCCACTCTGCTAAAAGGCTAGCTGTAATTCTGTGTCGGTCGCTGTCTCCAAAGAATCTTCTATAGAGAGTCCTTCCTGAGTCATTTTCTGGTTCTTGGACAAGGTAGAGCAGTTCTCCTTGTACTTCACTACCCCAGTCTAGGTAGATTTGATTGGGTAAATTGAATTCAAAGGCTCCTGAGTAGAAGTCTCCTGAAAAATATCTGTCTGGGACTGGTTCGTTTCATTTCCATCCTTCTGTAACAAAATACCAGGTTTGTTGGTAGAGAAAAACTTCTCATTGTCCAAGGTAATATTTCCCCTTATAGGTGATGGATCTGTTTGGGGGTCATTCCTGAGAGCTGCAGGTCTCAATGGTGTCAGCTAGGGGTGATACCCTGAGCTGGTCCTGAGTTCCAACTTATGTTACGGTTGATGTCCACAATGTCATTCAGCGTCCAAGTCTACAGTGACAAACAGAGTCTTGGTCTGTTCCCAGCCACTGAACGAGGGTTCTAGGCACTAAGTCTGATGATGATGAAGGCTAGAGAGAGAGTGAGGAGAGTGGTTGGAGCAATGAGCAAAAGAGCATTCAAGTTGTAGATATGATTTGACTAAGTTGGAACTAAAGAACTATGGTACATGAGAGGGGTTTATATACATTTAGAGAACAATAGAATCATAAGGGGAAAAGGTATAGCTATCTGAGAAAGGAAAGGTGAAGGTAGCTATGAAAGGAGATAACATTTAAGGTGTAACTATGGGTTTGTAATAAGTAAATGTAGTCCATTAACAAAGGGAAAAGAGAATTGTAACAATGTCCACATGGATGTGAAAGCTTATTGGAATGAGGATGCTGCTCATCTGTGGGCAAAACAACCAGCCACTGGCAAGTGGTACTGGGAGAATGGGTAGCCTATGCAGATGGCTAGAGAGGCATCTAAGGTGCCTCTCAATCAAAGATCTGCCACTCAATGTTGGGCAGTGAGAGATGCCACAGCATCAGGATTCCTTCCCCTCAGTGACTTGTTGAGGGAACCTGATGTTGAAGAGCTCACTATGAAGGGTGAGCTCCCTACTTCTATCCGGTGAGGAACAGATGGCCACTATAATGTCCTAGACATTATGGTGTGGATGTTCCTCAAGATGATGGAACCCCATCCAAGCAAAGGTACTGCTGCTTGGTTCTGGGGGTTGTCATGTCATCTCTTTGAGAAACTGGGCCTATTTAAGAGCACTCTGGCTTGCCTAAGGCTCATGGAGGATGAAGGATGTTTAGTTGTGTACACCCTGTACCAGCTAGTCCACATGGGCGAATACACACTCGATGACATAGTTACACACTTTCATAAGTGTGGACTAACATCCAGGGACTGCAATTCCCTGTTCAGAGATTTCACAAGAAATCATCTGGCAAGCATGGAACTGCCACCCGAACTGTAATGGATATACATTGTCTTTGACAATGTATCCCTTTACATTCTAGATTCATTAATTCAAATGGACATGCATATGTAGTATGCATGTCATTAATAAATATTAAAATAAATATTATATTTATGTGTGGTCACGCAACCTTAAGTTACATGTCACTGATTATGTAAAGAAAGTTTTATTTACAAGTAACAGCCACAGCACTACAAGTACAAGGTCCAATAAAGTTGGTTCAGTGTATGGTGCACGGCGGGACTTAAGAAACCACCAAACCAGGGTCTATGGGTTTCAACTCATAGATCCTTTATACTTTTTTTACACTTCCATCAGGAAGAGTAGCGCAAAGAAGACATCTTTTGATGTCTTCTCTTCTTCTTTGGCTCCAGGAGGAAACCCTCGCAAATGCGAAGGGTTAAACTCGAGAACCCTCCACTTTGAGAGGGTTCAGATCAATAAATTCGCACTCAATGAATTTCAGTGCACAGAGAAGCTACAAGCTTCTCTATGTGTGACACATCATTACCCTCACAAATGCGAAGGGCTTAAACCTGCAAACCCTCCACTTTGAGAGGGTTCAGACTGAATATGATTGCACCCAATGAGCTCAGGTGCACAGAGAAGCTACAAGCTTCTCAACATGTGACATGTCACCATGAGAAGTACTTGTACTTCTCGACAAAAGCGCTGCCTTTGTTGACTGTCTTACAGTCAAAAAAAGATGCTTTGAGACCAAAGCAAACCTTTTGGTCTCATCTGACACCCAGAGGGACCTATGTGCCCTCAAACTCTCCACTTATAGAGAGTTTTATCGAAATCTGCCCACGCTCAATGACAGAGCACACACTTTGAGAAGCTCTATGCTTCTCAATCCTCCTCCAGTTACCTGGAGGAGCTCTCAAACTCTCAAACTATGGAGAGTTCCTATGATTTGCCTGTGCTTGATAAAGCACATGCTTTGAGTAGCTCTATGCTTCTCAATCCTCCTCCAGTTACCTGGAGGAGCTCTCAAACTCTCCACCTATGGAGAGTTCATTCAATTAGCCTGCACTCAACAGAGTGCACGCTTTGAGAAGCTCTGCACTTCTCAATTCTCCTCCAGTTACCTGGAGGAGCCCTTGAACTCTCCACCTATGGAGAGTTCCTATATTTTACCTGCACTTGACAAAGCACATGCTTTGAGAAGCTCTAGGCTTCTCAATTCTCCTCCAGATACTTGGGGGAGCTCATGAACTCTCTACCTATGGAGAGTTCACTCAATTTGCCTGCACTTGATAAAGCGCATGCTTTGAGAAGCTCTAAGCTTCTCAATTCTCCTCCAGTTACCTGGAGGAGCACTCAAACTCTCTATCCATGGAAAGCTCATTCAATTATCCTGCACTCAACAGAGCGCATGCTTTGAGAAGCTCTAAGCTTCTCAATTCTCCTCCAGTTACCTGGAGGAGCTCTCAAACTCTCTACCTATGGAGAGTTCATTTAATTAGTCTGCGCCCAACAGAGCACATGCTTTGAGAAGCTCTGGGCTTCTCAATTCTCCTCCAGATACCTGGAGGAGCCCTTGAACTCTCCATCTACAGAGAGTTCCTTTGATTTACCTGCGCTTGATAAAGCGCACACTTCAAGAAGCTCTAGGCTTCTCAATTCTCCTCCAGATACCTCGAGGAGCTCTCGAACTCTCCACCTATGGAGAGTTCATGATATTTGCTTGCACTCAACAGAGCACACACTTTGAGAAGCTCTAAGCTTCTAAATTCTCCCCCAGATACCTGGAGGAGCCCTCAAACTCTCTACTTATGGAGAGTTCATGAAATTAGCCTGTGCTCAATGAGAGTGCATGCTTTGAGAAGCTCTGCACTTCTCAATTCTCCTCCAGTTACCTGGAGGAGCTCTCAAACCTATCTGTGCTCAACAAGAGTGCATGCCCTGAGAAGCTACACGCTTCTCAATTTCTTCTTCAGAACCCAGAGAAAAATTTAAAGGGGGAGAGTAGGTACCCTCTTTCGAAGAAGATAGCAAGGCCTCTTTGAGAAAGCGCCTCAGGAGATGACAAGATGACTACAAGTCATCTACAGAGGACCAATATGGTGCCTCTCCATGAGATGAAAGCGAGGCCTTTCAAGGAAGCACCTCGGGAGATGAACAAGATGACTACGAGTCATCTACAGAGGACCAATATGGTACCTCTTCATGAAAGAGAGTGAGGGCCTTCCATGGAAAGCATTTCAAGAGTAAAAAAGGAGACGACTATGAGCCGTCTCAGGATGACAATGTCACCAATGGTTCTGCCTTATTAGCAGAACCAGAAATAACTCTAGAAGCAGAATGGCATTACGCCTCTGCTGAGGAACAACATGAGGCCTTTCACAGAAGTGCCTTAAGAGATGAAGGAGACAATATGGAATTTGTCTCAAGACTGGCGCACTTGCACCAAAGATAAATAATCTGATAGACTTGAGCTACAAGTCTAATTTAGATGTGAAACTGATAAACAGTTTTGAGACCAGAGACTGGTCTTCGATGAGAGCATGCTCTCAAACTTGAGTGGATTGTGATGGTCCAAATATAAAGAAGGATCATACAATACCTTCTTGCTTTCAACATTACAATAGAAGTAGCCAATATGCTACTTCTAAGCAAAAGATACTGAGGATCTGCCAGAATTTTTTTTACGGATCTAGTTGGGGAGGGTGCAAGGACAACACATTTCATTTCACATCAACAAACCTCTACCCAAGGACTGAGACACAGTCCTCATATGATGAGAGATCCCTACCTCCTTTAGAATGGAGCACAGGGACCCACTTTTAAATGCAAGGAGAATTAATCTCCTTTTGTTTCCTTTGGTCTTTAGATTGATCCTTAGAACAATCTAGTTGGGGAGAGTGTAACGGATATACATTGTCTTTGACAATGTATCCCTTTACATTCTAGATTCATTAATTCAAATGGACATGCATACTAGATATGCATGTCATTAATAAATATTAAAATAAATATTATATTTATGTGTGGTTATGCAACCTTAAGTTGCATGTCACTGATTATGTAAAGAAAGTTTTATTTACAAGTAATGGCCACAGCACTACAAGTACAAGGTCCAATAAAGTTGGTTCAGTGTACAGCACATGGCAGGACTTAAGAAACCACCAAACCAGGGTCTATGGGTTTCAACTCATAGATCCTTTATACAAACCCACATGGAGTAGGGTTTACCCAGTGCCAAGGGTCTCAAGACCCTCCTTATCTCAAAGGAAGAAAGCAAAGGGGAAGAGAGGGAAACCTCTCTTTGAATGCCTTGAAAAAGGCTTAAAAATTGATTTGAGGACCAACCTCTTGGTCCTTCCATATGATGAGGGACCTTTGGCCAAGAATGCTCAAAACAACCCAGATGCAGTGGATGTCAAACAGCTCCCAAATCACAAGGAGCTGTTGCATCATGACATGGATGTCAAAGGATCACCCATGGGTCCAGTTTGAACTTTGAGGCCATCACCTTGTCATTTCTCAAGGAGAGCTACACCTTTCCTTATCTTTAATTTCAGATTGCACCTTTGGTACAATCTTGCTGGGGAGGGTGTAAGGGCTCTACTTTGTCTTAGGGAGAGCCTCACCCCTGTCTTAGATTTCTTGTTTCTTGACAATGTGTATTTATACACATCAATTGTATATATATATATATGTATTTGCAGTGTTTGGACATGCAGACCTTTAGTTGCACATCAAATAATTATGTAATTAGATTTTACTTTTCTTGTACCATTGTGCTACACCCCAATAGAAATTGGTTCAGTGTACAGTGCATGGCAAGAATTAAGTATAAACCACATTAAATGTTACAGAGAAAAACCAGGTGGAGCAGGGGCTCAATGCACACAACAGGAAGGGAGAAGGCTTTGAGGAGGAGGTGCACTAGAGCAGTGCAGACACTGAGCTCATACACTGGCCAACTCGTGGGAAAATCCAGAGATGGTGGTGGTAAAAAGTCAAAAAGCATTTGTAGCTATTTTATTTAAAGCTGTTTTTTTTTCTTTTTTTTTTTTTTTTTTTGCAAATAGAAATATATTTTCGTAGGGGATCCTTTGGATCCCCTTTTAAATCTACTACAGTAGAGTACCAAAGGAGGTCAAAAAGACCTAACTAATTTGTAACACTAAAGTGAAAAGGAAAGTATCAAAGTGATAAATGGAAAAGAGAAGCAATTTATTTAAAGCTGTATTGCAATTTTCTGAAAAAAAAGCAGTCAAGCCATTGGTAACACTAAGATTCACAACTATCATTTAAAGATACATATCTTAGCATAGCAAGTGGATATCTGTACGATATCATCAGTGAATGGATTCCATTGGAGGTGTTGGCACCGACAATTTGTTTGACTCATTTATCCGCTGTTTCTCTCACGATCATGATGCATGCTGTCCTGGATTTGCATGCATTGAAAGGTATCGTAGTCCCTTGCGAACTCATATAAGACATTGACATTTTCAGCTTTTACCAAGGGATTGTTATGCCTGTCCAAATACGGTGATGAATTGAGTCTACATGCTTCAACCGATGTTCTGGCTTTGTCTGCCACAAACTCGTCTAAGTCTGCCTATTGTCGGATTAAACTAGCAAAATCCTTCTTCTCCCGCTACCGCACAGAGACCGTTTCTACCATTAATTTGGGCGAACTGGATGTTGCGGATGATGTGATAGGACAAGTGTTAACCAAGGTTAGTAAACGTCTTATTTGAAATCACTTCTGACAAGACTCGGAATGGCAGTCATTGTTGTCAATATTGAAACACAAGACGATAGACAAGTCAGTTGAAAGATGCGAACTGCACATCTATGATGGGACTCGATCTCAGTATGAAACGGATACCAACGACATTGAAAGTAAATTAATCGTACGCATGCATTGCAAACATGGTAAGGTCAACAATCACAAGGAGGAAATTTTACTGAGTGTTTCAGGCGTCGTAAAGACCCATCGCCTGCTTCTCATGACGCATAATACACTCCTTGCACCTTCTGTGTCAGACTGGGCCAGAGAGTCACGCGTAATAATCGGCTCTAGAATGTTGAAGGAAATGCTGGAACATTTCCCGGCTGTGAAAGGAAAGTCTGATCCTCGACTTATATGGTCTTTCGGAGAAACAGACGTCGGAGTAAAGAGCCTGGACACGAGTATCGAGAACAATGGTTTCGTCCGTTTTTTCGTGGTTATCAATAAGACTGACAATGGATTAAGGAAAGGCTCAAATATCAACAGAACTGACCATAAACGTGAATGAGTTTGACGACTATTCTGTTCATGAACCACCCATAACAATAGCTTTCCATCTCCGCGAGTTCAATGTTAGTAAACCCTGATATTCAGGGGAGTGTGCGATACTCAGTCCCCCCAACAGGCGACCATATCTTATGCCGATTCAATGAACCTGTCTCTCGCCCTTCGATTCACGGACCCGACAGCCCCTTTGTACATTGACATTGACGGTGAGAACGACAGTACTGAAACGCTGTTTGTGATATCAACCAGTCAAGTTCACGGTGCACCTTCCCGCGCGCCGAATCCCGTGAATAATTTATCTGGTGCCGCCAAGCGAGACAGAGAGGATAGGACAATTACTCCAGCACCGTCGAAGAGGCCTATTCGTGCTGTTCAGCCTATTGAAATTTCAGCTCACATGTCAGACAATCAAATGCAGACACAAACTAGAGCGGTCGCATCGCCAGCGCTTTCATCCTTACGTGCTAACCGCAGTTTCCAAACTAATACTTATGGTTCCGAAGAACTTGATACTCATCAGCCTTTGTTCTGGCCATTACTTCCCAGTGGTAACAGCGGTAAGCGTAGCTATCCGGTTATGTTTGTATATAAAATCTGTAATCCTTCAGGATGCCGGGATAAAATTCTTATCTGCAATGCGGTTGACGTAGATGAAATGGAGCTTGGAGCAACGCAAAGCCAAGAAGGATTAAACGTTAGGTCTACAGTTGTGCATATTGTCGTCGCCTGACATGATAATTCAGTTTCATCCTCTGTTTGAGGACTGATAGATTACGCAAGATCATATTCAATACAGTATTCAGTCGAATATGCTTGGAGGTTTAATATAGATTACAGAAATAGGTCATCGTCCCAGTCACGAAATTCGCGGTTATGTGGCCAGGTGTCAAGATGTTTGAAGTATGCAATCCTGGTGGGACCGTGAAAGTAGCTATCTTCTTCTTCAATTATGCCCAACCGTACTACGTCAAGGGGATGCCCACAACGTCGGCGAGCGGCGATAACCCTTCGTATCAAGAGCTTCTCCTCCTCGTCCTCGAAATCGATGATAAGCGAAAGGGATATTAAATGTGGCCATGGCACAACATAAAGGTTAGACTCCGCCAGTAGCTGTAGCATGGTTGTTACGCCTTTCGAGGAGTAGGATGAGAAACTGGTAATTCCAGGAAACAATCGAAATATTTGTCGCCAGGCGTATTCATGCAGCCCAAAGTCCCAAAAAGTCAAATGTTCGAGGTTTGAAAACTTGGACGGATTTCCGACCAGCCACAATCTCTCGAGGTCATGATCTTGCACGCCCTTGAGCGCCAATGCATTCAACGCTGGTATTCCGAAGCTAAGTAATATACCAGTATATGCTCGCCCTCCAACATCGCATATTCTCAAGGATTTCAATTCTGGAAAGACGAGAGTGTCTTCTGTACTCGGCCAAGTTGTGCTTGCAATCATATCGCCGTAAACAGACAGGTGTTCAAGACGTAAAGGTGTTGATATGACTCGCCGAAGTATGGGACATCCGAGAGACAAAGATTTTGTCTGATCTAGATGCAGGATTCGGACGGTGGAAAGGGGTGGTAAGAAGGAATAAAGGGCAAAGCCTCGAAGACGAACGAAGAAAAGATTGGGAGCCCCTTTCCTAAAAATGGATTGCTGAGAAGGATCAGAGTCTAAGTTGTCGGGATGCTGCATTTCGTCAATGCTCAACGACAGCTCCTCGAGCACGGGCGCAGAGATGTCCGCAATATACGAGAGCACGGGGCTTCCCTGAACTTCATAAACGGATGTGTAATAGAATGTTCGCCAACGAAACGAGTGCGGAAGGATCAGGTTGACCATCTGTTTTACCCTCTCATCTAATTCGACAAGTGACAGGTTGAGCTGCACTTCTAGTTTGTATCTACCGGATCGTTGAATGTATGCTGCCACCTTCCTTGTAGATTTCCCGGGGCCTATGCGAATGCAGGACCAGAGATACTGCGTATTTAGCGCGATTTTGCGGAAACGGGAATTGACGTGGGTGATCAGAATTTCAAAAGGTGGCATACTGCTGTGACTTTCGTCTAGCTTCTCATCCTCCATCTCATCCTCGCACATGGCTTTTCCCAATTTGAATATATAGGAAAGAATTTCAGGCGGGATCGCATAAATAGGATCATGAATTTTTCGTCGAAAGTCGTGGCCACTGCCAGTGACAGCGGCCTGCAGGAATCGGGCATCTCTCTCCTCCGTCATCATGCTGGAAAGGAAGTTACCCCATCAGTCGTACGGCCCGTACCGCAGATGCACTCACAGTATCTTACTGTGCCTACGCACAATCGATGGGCCGGTCTCGTCAACGTCTTTATACTGGATATCAAATCATCCTGAGAAATGTCAACCTCTTATTGGAACCACACGCACTGCCATTCCGACAAAAATATCTGGCAGCTAATACAACTTTGTATGCTATACGGCCACGGCCATAGAATAGCAAGAAAGAGGGTTCATTTATTTATATCCTATTCAATACACACGCCGGCACGACTTAAAGAGTTACTTCGAATATAGGCCAAGCGTAAGTTCAATCTGGTTCGGACTGAGCGTCCATCGCAATGGCACCTGGCTCGGATGACTTACCTCGCTTTTGCTGATCGTCCTGATTTCTCCGGGGCATGTCACTTTGCCGGTCACTCTGCCAACCCCGGACCCAATCGCTTGACGGACGGCACCTTCAGTTGCAACCCAGTACCTGATTTCATCAGGAACCACTTCGATAAGGACAACGCGGGGATCATTTGCGTCACCGTGATGAACGTCGTCCTTCATATCGCCAAACCATACGGATGTACTATTAACGGTTTAAACAAAAATCAGACTGAAACAAGTGCAAATGCACCGACCTCGAAGACCAATACTTCTTGACCATGTCCCTATCTTGGCTTATTCTAGCCTTCCCACAGACGCTACGAACACATCACATCAGACATGGCACGGCCACTGTTAGCCACTTACGAGACCCAATTCGTGGTAGCGGGATCGTAAAAACTAACGTTGACATGCGTATCGTTGTCGAGATCACCACACTTGTGTGACACTAGGTTGGCGATGAACACCAGGGTCAATTGGTTTTCTACAATCGCTGGACACGACAATAAGCAAAGGAATAGCGGATAGATATATTCGTACGTGAGGTCGGGGTCATGGCTCTAGCATGGAGTTGACCGTCCGGAGAACGAGTCGTCAACATGCCAGTCTTAACCTGGTGAATAATATCCTTGAGGCCTGCAGCATAAACGCTCAGATGACTTTCATGAAAGACTAGCTGAATACCATTGATTTTCTCCTGCAAGGTAACGTTAGTGCTCTCAGCTTGTTCGGTGTAGGGATCGAGGTGCGACATGTTGGAGCTGTGGAGGGGAGGAGGGGAATGGTCTTATATATACTACTAGTAATGCCGATAATGGTGACGTCAATGAAGCGGATCATTACGCACAGTCCTGGCAATGTATTGAACAAGAGATATATTATAATGTGTGTCTACAATTCATGATGATGGCTGGGGCATGGGCGCTGGTACTGACCACAGTTAGTGGAGGGAAGGGGGGAAGAGCCTGTATTCACTCACGCGGCGCCATCTGCGGCCGTTGTCCCTCGCTGAATATGCGCGACAGTAGGACACCCACACCCTCTATAACACCTAGCACAATACCACCCATGATGGCGGAACCAAGGGCAGTCTTCGGCCCACCTGATAGATCATGTTCAATCACTGCACAACCTAATGGGACTCTGAAACTCACTTCGTGCTGCCAAACATCCACCAGTCATAAATCCAGATAAAATGGCATTCCAGGCGTCTTCCTTCTGCCGCCATCCTTTTATGGCACAATCAAATGTCGAAAACATTCCACCCCATACTCCAAAATTTCCGCCAGTGACTGGTGCCCTCGCCTTTATAGATGACATGGCGCCAACAAGACGCTCTCCCTTCATGCAAAATGATTCAAACTGGCACAGCCGTTCGTATATACGCGTACCCTTGGTGAATTACGAGCACCTTTAATGCCGTACCATATAGTGCCTCCGACAGCACCCATAGCGAACGCCCCACCAAAGTCATTCAGAATGACCCAGGGACTGGCCAAAAAGATGATAAACATGAGAAACACAAAGACGGACTGAATTTCGTACCAGGGATCTCGTGTGTGGTCTGCATGGGCCATGTCGGGCTGAAAGCTGTTCTTGAAACTTTTTCTCTCTCTCTTGCACCACGTGCGGTGGTACCAGCATTTCTCACGTGACCAGTAATTTAATTAATTAATTGAATTTTCAACAAGTGCACTTGTTCACAACGTTCACAACCGTCTCGTCAAGACTCAATATGACGAGCAATCACCTCCATCAACTCGTCAGGTCCAACGGTTCGTTCGAGGCACCTTGAGAGCTGGCGAGCCATATAAGTGGCAAGAACATGTTTACACTGACAATATGCGCGTCAATAACAGTGGCCCGACACAGGTAGCGGCGCAACGTGCCATAACATGGGTGCCGGAAAGTAAGACCGCGTATGCAAATGCAGGACAAGTGCAATAATAAGGAATGGGAGCGACAGTCATGTCGACATACACGGAATATGTTGCAGTCGAACCAAGGACTTGATAAAATCTACTGTCCCATGGAGTGACATACTGGAGGACTTGTGGCCAATTGGTGTCAGTAGGCCTAGTGTTTGGACGGACTTAGCTACCTTTCTCTCTGTCAACGAGGTCCAAGGCGGCCAGTATCAGGTTCTCTGGCAACAGATATCGTAACATTTCAATGGTATCATCTGATACTTGTGATTCTTTTCAGCCAGTAGAAAGACATCCATCCATCCACGTACATTCATTGGATTTAATAGAGTCAAGGATAGATCCCAAGACGTGCACCACATCAGATGGCATCCAATAAATTGTGATTAGATAAGAATCATCCTAGTAATGCCTCAGAATTACATCGTCCTCTTTGCCCAGGCCCACAACGACTTCCGGCTGCCAGAGCTCAATTCAGTTTCTGAACTATATGGCTTCAATTATACTCTGTCGCATGCCAGCCATCCTAGCCGCCCTTTCATGATCATCGAGTTAGAGTCCGAGGAACATGCCCGATTGCTTGCAAAAAGGTGCATTTTGATCAAGTCAGTCTCATTTTTGCAGTGTGAGCGTACTATAGCTCATAAAAATCTAGGTCAATTTACGAGTACTATGGGCATGGCACCACATATGAGCAACTACATGCTGTAAACCGCGCCAATCGTGTTTTGTGGGAGCGTTACATCCCTAGTACCTCTTTCAAATTCATTGTAACCGCTTACAATCACTCAATACATAAAATGCGGCAAACAGAAGTGATAGAAAGCTTCTCGTACATGGACTTCCTTGGAAATATTGACATGAAAAATCCTGACATTATCCTTGGCTGTTTCGAAGAGTGTATGTATGTCTCGCCAGGGCGTCCTGGTGCGTCGTTTTATAATGTGTCTATTAGACGCGGACAAGCACGGAAAAACAAGGACGAAGCACGAAGGGGACGGTTCCTTTCTACAAGTTTATTTCGGGAGGTTGGTAGGTCATCCCAAACCATTGACTGGCAAACCGAATGCTAGTCTTCTGAAAGATAGAAGAAGGTTCTGCACGCCAACTTATAAGCTACTTCGATGTTAAGAAGCGGGTATATTACGGAAATACCAGTATGGAGTCCCAGATATCACTTCTCATGGCCAATCAGACGCTTGTGAGTCGTTTGGTCCTGAGTGAAGTAAGTCCTGACGAAATTTGGAGGCGGCTCCGGGAAAGCTAATTTATGACCCATTCATGGGCACGGGAAGTATGGCTTACGTGGGTGGCATATATTCATATATGAACTTCATCCGGTGCTACCAGACACATGAATAGCCCGTGGCACATTTTGGCGCGTTTATTTACGGTTCTGATATTGACGGTCGTCAAATGAGAGGCAAAGGTCGGTTCATTTCGATAAATCTCTAATACCTGTCATGATCAGACCTCCAAGGGAAGCCACCTGGCGTTGTGAGAGCAGCGACCCAGTATGGAATCCACTCGAAAATTTTAGATCTTTGCACGTTCGACGTGACTCAAAATCCTTGGCGTCTCGGCGAATTGTTCGATGCTATAGTCACTGATCCACCTTGTGAGTATAAAAGCTCACGGAGAATTTCAGGGGAATGGATAGATTTTTTTAGATGGTGTTCGGGCAGGGGCTAAGCGCCTTGGTAGGAAAAAGGAGCTGAGTCCAGAACGATATTCTGCATATCTGGAACATCAAAAAGCACCTCGCACGTGCGTTTTCCTCTACAGCCATATTTGCTACTGTCATATCGAATCATCAGCGATGATCAACCTTATGTACCTCCAACAAAGCCGTATGAACTTTCTGCCCTTGTTGCAGATCTCGTAGGTCTTGCGCGGTATTTGCTGAAGCCCAGTGGTCGTCTGGTCTTCTTTTTGCCGACTGTTGTCGATGATTATCAGGAAATAGACATCAATACAATGCTTTGTGATGGAATGGAAGTGATCGCGAATTCCTTGCAGGACTTCGGATCATGGGGAAGAAGAGTGAGTTTCATGCATCTTCCGGCCACCAACAATACTCAAACATATTTGTAAGTTGGTAACTATTAGGAAGTCAACGACGGCAAGATATCCACCACCTTTTTTCGTGTCAAATGATGTCGAACACGTACCAGCTCATAAGAATTTTCGCGAGAAATATTTCAGGGGATTTAAAAAGGATGATCATGACAAAACAATTTGATCATACATAATTTTATTGGGATACTTATTTAATAGACTTATCCAAATCCTGATCATAGGGTTGGCCGATCTGTCTCCCCTGCGGCTCTGCGCCACTCGACGACTCTTGGAGCTTCAATTCATCCAGATATTTTCGATCTTGTCTGCCGTGCATCGGAAGAGCAAGAAATACAGCAACTGCTGCCATTGCCGCATTGAAAATGAGTGCACGGCGCATGTTGAGCGGAGGCGATGCACTCGGGCTTTCCCGAAGAGCCTGTTGCACTTGAAGTCAAATATAAGTGGATCAAGCGCAAAGAAAACTTAGGACATACCCAGAACAAATGCAATTCCCAACAAGTTACCCCTAAATGAAGTTGTCGGCATAGACAAATCGCTCACGTCGTACATACTTACATGCACCAGAGTATCGCAGAACTTGCTTCCACGTTTTTCGTTAAGTCGGCGCCAAGCTCTAAGGCAACAGGAAGCAAGGTGAGGGAGATAGTCCCTATCAGAGTCACGATAGCGAATAGGCCTCCGGTATTTTTGGGCTTTACTGGGGTTGATAAAATAGTCAGCCCAAGGATTTCATCCCACAAAACCTGCTTACCAGCCCAAATGAGGGAAACCCAAGCACCTGCGAGAGGGGGAACAAGGATCTTGATTGTCAATGCAAGATGATGGGTGAATACGCGATCAAATAGAGGTGCTGCAACGATAGCAGCTACAATGCCTGTAAGTAGGAGACAAGCTCCTAATAGGCCACTAATAGTCGCGCTATATCCGACCGGTTCCTGACAAAGTCTGATTAATTTGTTGACTGAGTAGAAATAAAGCCGACCTACGAAAATTTCAGCTGTGAAGAGTGAAAAGGCATTTGCGCTGCGAGAATGATCAATCGATAACGATTAACTGGAGACTATGTACCTACGCAGCTACAAGAACCCCAAAAACCAGTGTTAAGAGGATAAAATCAACACGTGAGCGCGGGCGGATGTAAGCCTCCGAAGATGGGTCCACCTTGCCTACTAAAGCACGAAGAAGTGAAAGGAGACTTTGGGGCGGCTTGGAACCGGCATACGCTGCAAACCTGATGAGCAAATCGACATAGCATGACTGAATTGATTTACTTGGCGGTGTTGGCGGAGCATTGGAAATACAAAAGACCAAAGGTGTCGCAGCGGTGGAAATAATCCCTAGAACAAGAATCTTTCATGTAGAAGTTTTGACACGTGATATGTCAGTACTTGGACTCACTGATTTCCGGGTACCATTCACTAGTGGACTGATCAGCTGTCCTAGGGCTCCTCCAATTGGATTCGCTACATCGCACGTGTTAAGCCATGATGTGCGGCATTTGTTTGCGCATACCAATAGATACTATCATAGTTGCAGTAGTCCGTCCTTTCAAGTCGAACCACTTTTCAGAATATTTTGGTCCAATGACCTGATATGTGGCCATGGGTATGGCGGAAATGGCCTGTGTAGACCAAATAGCTAGTTTACCAATGTTCATAATGGTACCGGCGAGTCATACCTGTCCAATGATCAGAAGCGCGTACGCTCTACTTCCAGAAAGCGTGTGCGCGGTCCCAGCATAGCGTATCCACGAAGACAAGATCATAGCTAGCGCTCCAATTTGGCACTTGGGATCATTCATTAGCGGGTCTGACTGATAAGTAAATGTCAACACTTACACAGCGCTCAATTCCGTACTCAGACACGAAGAAGGGAACGAGCAATGACGTTGGCAAAAACACACACGATAGGATATTCCCAAGCCAGTTGACCTCGTCTAGTGTGATGTCAAAGTCTACTGTCACTGGAGGCGCATTATGAGATAACACGAAGATGTATTAGGAGTAGGACGCGTACTGTTGTTAGCTAACGGCCCAAACCACGGCCACGAGATGCCTGCAACGATGTTAAGCAGAACCTGTTTCAATGTCTGAGCATGAAAAAGGGTGAATTTACGGCGTTTTTACCAGAGCCACGAGACCGACAAAGCGCCGCCTGTATAGACGATAGGTGGGCGAGACAAATCGATTGGGAGGGTAGGTATCCGTGTTTTGCAAGGTCTCGGCGGTGGATAATGAACTCACGTCGACTTCGTTGCGCGACTCGGTAGAATTGCGGGCGCCCAGAAGCAGGTTGAGCTGCGAAGTGCCCAGCGGCTTGGGACCGCGGTTAATGGTCGACATGCGATTTAAGGGGCACGGCAGCACGGGATGTTTTTCGGTTCTGGATTATTTACCATATTTGTTTGATTTGGCCCACTACTGATTAGTGTCTCAGGTACGGAGGATATAAAGAGGACGTAAGGAAGATTGGCTGTCGCCAATGGGGATATTCCATAACCTTACTAAGTACGACAAGTTCCTGCTGAGGCTCTCATTTGCACCACAGAGAAGCCGGCGTAGAGTGTCAGACAGATAGGCGGCGGCGACGCGCACAAGCGAGTGCCGTGGACTCAGCAAGACCTCAATAATGGCAGAGAACGTGCGCCAAGACAGACACACGCCGTAATTCTACAGCAAAAATCAGTATGTCAAGCTTGACATGCGCAGCACATATCATGGTCCACATTCCAGGCGAAGGCCTCCCACCATCATACACTATAGCTACATCCTGGTCATTGATACATGCAACCAAATTATGTGGTTATATCCTTCTCCCTTTGGAGTGGTGCACTACTCGCCGATTCTCTGAGCTTGAGCTCATCCAGATATTTCCGATCCTGTCTGCCGCGCACCGGAAAAGCAAGAACTGCAGCAACGGCTGCAATCACCCCATTGAAGATAAGTGCGTGGCGCATATTGAGAGGAGGTGATGCATTGGCACCTGCCCGAAGAGACTGATGCACTGAAATCTTTGAGTTGAAGAAACGGTCCAAAACCTAAACATACACAAAACAAATACAATTCCCAACAGATTACTCCTGAAAAAGGCGTCAGCGCAGACCGCACGCAGTCGTGCTGTACGAACATAAACCAAAGTATGGCAGAACTTGCTTCAACATTGTTCGTCAAGTCGGCGCAGAGCTCTACGGCGACAGGAAGCAAGGTGAGCGAGGTAGTGCCTAGGACAGTCATAATAGCGAAGAGGCCTCCCGTATTTTGGGGTTTTACTAAAGTTGATAAAACAGCCAGTTTAACAAAGTCATATTACGAAAACGGCTTACCGGCCCAAATGAGGGAAACCCAAGCACCTGCAAGAGGGGGAAGAAGGATCTTGATTGTCAATGCAAGATGGTGGGTGAATACGCGATCAAACAGTGGGGCCGCAATGATGGCAGCTACAATGCCTGTAAGAAGGAGACAAGCTCCTAATAGGCCACTAATAGTCGCGCTATATCCGACCGGTTCCTGACAAAGTCTGATTAATTTGTTGACTGAGTAAAAACAAAGCCGACCTACGAAAATTTCAGCTGTGAAGATTGAAAAGGCATTTGCGCTGCGAGAACGATCAATCGACAACGAGTAATTGGAGACTATGTACATACGCAGCTACAAGAATCCCAAAAATCAATGTTAGGATGAGGAAATCGACACGTGAGCGCGGGCGGATGTAAGCCTCCGAAGATGGGTCCACTTTGCCTACTAAAGCACGAAGAAGTGAAAGGAGACTTTGGGGTGGCTTGGAACCGGCATACGCTGCAAGCCTGATGAGTAAAGTGTTGATCAACACAGAGAACGACTGAATCGATATACTTGGTGGCGTTGGAGGAGCGTCGGATATACAAAAGACCAAAGGCGTTGCAGCGGTGGAAATAATCCCCAGAACAAGAATCTTTCATGTAGGAGTTTTGATGCGTGATATGTCAGTACTTGGACTCACTCACTGATTTCCTGGTACCATTCACTAGTGGACTGGTTAACTGTCCCAGGGCACCTCCAATTGGATTTGCTACAGCGCGTATTAACCTCTGATATGCAAAATTTGCCTCCACATACCAATAGATACTATCATAGTTGCGGTAGTCCGTCCTTTCAAATCAAACCATTTTTCAGAATATTTTGGTCCAATAACCTGATATATTGGTACAGCTACGGCGGAAATGGCCTGTAGCCAAAGTTTACCAAAGTTCATAATGCTACCGGCGGGTCGTACCTGTCCAATTATCAGTAGCGCGTACGCTCTACTTCCAAAAAGTCTGGGCGCGGTCCCAGCATAGCGTATCCATGAAGACAAGATCAAAGCTAGCGCTCCAATCTGGCACTTGGCATCATTCGCCAGCGGGTCTCGACGATAAGTGAATGATAAGACTTACACAGTGTTTGATTCCATACTTGGACACTAAGAAGGGGACGAATAATGCCGTCGGCAAAAACACACATGATGTGATATTTCCAAGCCAGTTTACCTCATTCAGTGTAATGTCAAAGTCTGCTGTCACTGGAAAGGCGTTGTGAGGCAGGGAATAATGCGGGAGCAGTATATACTATTGTTGGAAATGGGTCCGAACCATGGCCATGACATCCCTGCAACAATGTTAAGTAGGACCTATTTTTACCCTGAGCGCTGAAAACCAATAATTATTGACAGACAGCATCATTACCAGAGTGATAAGGCCAACAAACCGCCGTTTGTAAAGACGATAGGTGGGCAATTCAGGAGGACAAGTGTTTGTATCCTGCAAGGTCTCGACAGTCGACATTGAGGTCCAATGAACCGCAATGCAGTTGCACAGTGGATAGAGATAAGAAACCTCAGAGCCCGGTAGCACTGAGTGAAACGACGGTAAGGGTGGGAAGCGGCAGACGGGATGCCCGCTGTAATATCCATAGTTACAGCATAAGTATAGTTCCACCGTGGCCAGCGATGCGCAGCCAGCGATGCGCAGCCGTCTCAAGATCTCAATCCTGATGGATGATGGATGATGGAGGAGGCATTCAGGGAAACGGCGTGACGTCCGGGTGCTGCGCGACTAACCCGAAGTGGCTTGTCTCCGGTACCGTTTCCCTCCGCAAATGAGTGAATACTGGGTTTCGAAAAAAAAGTATTTCTGCAAATATTGCGAAATCTACATCGCAGATGATGTGCCTTCTCGTCAGCAGCACGAGAATGGTCTCCGACACCAAGGCAACCGCGACCGCTTCATTCGGAACATTTACAAGACTAGCGAAAAGAAGAAAAAAGATCTTGAGGAGGAAAAGAGGGAGCTGGCACGCGTCGACCAGGTCAGCCTCCAAGTTGCAATCCACATTCTTTTCTTTCGCTCATCGCAGGTACTGACAGGCCGCTCATGCAGCCTTCGCTCAGGATGTCAGCGCAGGGCATGCCCGGCCTGGCATCCCCTCTACTCCCGCCGCTGGGGCCCCAAGCACTTCCCGGAAATCCCCAGCTAAACCATCAAATCCCTTCACTAACTATACAACTGCAGAATCGCTAGGCTACAGAGATCCTGATGCAGAGAGGGAGGCGGCAGAGGCCGAGCGTCGTCGAACGCAGGGCGTAGTCGGTGAGTGGCAGGTGGTTGCACCCCCATCACCCCCGCCACCTCCAATGCCATCTGTCGAGGAAGGACAGGTGGAATTCCCCGCCACATCCTCGCATATTCCGCTGAAGAGAGAGGCAGACCTGCATTCGGACGAAGAATACGATCGTCATTCTAAGCTACGTAAGAGAACGGTCCGCACTGGTTTGGAAGAGATATATGATCCTGGCATCATACCTATCAAAGTAAAGAAGAAGGAAGAATCCACTGAAGGACTGAAAGTAGAGGAGCGTGCTGTTGCCGCGTCATCCGTTGAGGATGAGCAACCCAAACCACATGGATGGATTAAAGTACAGTGGAAACGACTTGAGGAACCTTCGGAACGTTCACTTGAAAAGACTGGGCGACAATCACAGGAGAAAGACGACATTGCTTTTGCGGTACCTGTAGAATCCCCAGTGAAGGTCGAATCCGAAGGGAGGGCTGAAGACCTGAGGCCCGAGGAGTCGTTGGAAGTTCCATCCCAGCCAGCTGGTGGTAGTATGTTTAAAAAGCGAAGAATGCCTGCCTCTGCTACCTCCAGCAAGGGACGGCGGCATTTGTAGCTATGCTGTGGGACAAGCCCGTCCACCACAAATGGTGCCAGCTGATTTACTACTACATTTATATTCTACAAGTGGATGAGGGTAATAAATAACCAGCGAGAGCTGGTGACTGTACCCGTAGATTCAGTTATGTAGCGAAAGAATCAAGATTCCTGCATTATTGGGATCCTGTTCACAAGGTATCTTTTGCCTGAGCAATTGCTTCAGGATATACGGAAGCGGAATACCGATCTTTAAATTACTCACTCTTGCATTTGCTTCATCAACGCAGGTTTAAGGACTGACGAACCGTTCTTGGAATGTAGGCCTTTACCCGTGATGACTTTAAGAGTTTTGTGCCCTGCTTTCAGAGCATCGCGAAATGCGTCTTCAGCCTTCTTGATGGCTTCCTCGGGGCGCAAACCATGAACATCTATAACATAGGGTTGTATCGACGAGTTCCGTGCTATGATCATATTCGCGTATGTAGTGAGCGCCAAGAATCAAGAAATCCCTGCCGAACCTTTATAATATCGTTTAGCTGCCCTTTCATGTAATTTCTTGCTCCATTCCTCGCTTTCATTTATCTGCCCCTTCAACATGAAAGCATCCTTTACTCTCTTCTCGTTTACCGCCTTTCTGTATAATGTTTTCAACTCCTTAAGTTTACTTTCCTCTTCACGAGCTTTGTTCCTCCAGTCATCTGCAAGGGCGTAAAGCTCATTTGGAGCTCCTGATAATACACTGGATTCTGCCTCCGACGTTGGTGACGAAAGTGCGGTCTCAGAAGTCATTAGCAGCGAATTTCTGGGAAGAGTGTGTGATGCTTCAATCACAGCATCAATAGACTGGGTAGCACGCCGGGGTGGGTTGAGTAATGTCAGCTGTTCGAGTCCAACATCGTGGTCGTCACCTGATCCATAACGTACGCTGCCTTGCGCTAGTCTTGTAAGGGGGTCTGTTAATCGAACCTGCACTGGTAACGACAACGGAGACAACTGTCCATCAATCAAGTGTCGGCTCATTCTCAGAGGTGTCTGCAATTCGTCATTTTCGTTATCTGAAAAAACGTTGTTAACATCCTCCTCCAGCAAAGCGCGAGCAACGGGGTTGAGAGGTGTTTGTAGTTCATCGGAAGGGGCATCATCCTCGTCGTTACAGGGCCTTAGGAGAATTTTATTGGTGACAGTGCTGCCACCCATAGATGGAACCGGATTTACAATAGAGGGCTTGACAGTCTTCATTACCTGCTGCCGTGACCTCGTGTACGGATTAGGAACAGGCAACGGCGCCGAATCTACCTTGGTTGGGATGTGAGGTGCGTCTTTCTCCTGCACTTTGAACTCGGTCAGGGTATTGTCGTTCTGCGAAATGATGTGGTCTCTGACTGGCTCTCCATCATTCACACGAGCCAAGGTGGACGTCTCATCTCCAGAAGGAGCCTCGGGAATCGTGGATAATCTCCGAACCACATCAACTGTCCCTTTATCTGCGTCGGCAGAGAAAGACGTGGATGGAGGGGTGGGTAGAGCAGATGGGGGTGGTGGCGCCTCGTTTAGACCAGCCTCCGATGGTGGACGGGGCGGAACGGAGACATCAGTTTGTGCAGGAGGCTGATTGGGTGCAGGTGGCTGATTGGGAGCTGGAGAGAGGTTTAGGACTGAATATGAGTCTTCGCCCTGAAGAAAGAAGCTCGGAGGGGTATTCGGGCGTTCGTGGGGGCGTAACTCGGTGCGAGGGGAAACGGCATTCAATTGGGGATCTGGTCGAGGTGGCGCATAAACACGGACGTGGGAAGGGAGAGAAGCGGAGCCAGACGGTCTGCGTCTCCTGCTCCGCTTCCGAACAGGTTCGTTACGGGGTTGCAGGTCCAACGCCTGGCAGATAAAAATGCCGACGCCAGTCCAGAGAGCGACCGCAATGGGTCTTGCGGGATCACGGGAAAGCAGCAAGTCAAAGACGAGGCGAATGCCATAGGCTAGCAGGTGGTCAATGGTAAGATGCGGAGTAAAAGAAATGAGTGAGCCCTCCCAAAGGCCGACGATGGCGGAGGCGATGCGGTTGGATGGAGACGGCAGGGCTATAGATATGAGACGAAGACCGAGGCCGCTGGCTGCGGCGAGGAGAATATCCATGATACATGCGACTACATGGCGCACGCACGATGCCTCATGGCTTTCATGGCGCTCTGTCGCGGTCACATGACCTCCCCCATCTCTGGTTGGCGGAATGCGTAGAAAACCAGCCCCGCCCGTCGACGCCGACGCCGACCGCTACACCACCTACCGCCCCTACCAGCCAGGCCAGCTCCTAGAGCCCATACTCACCGGAGAATCTCTTCACATCACTGCTCATGATAACCGCACACCCACCTCGTCCATCTACTATCCTAACTCAAACATCTCTCATGAATCCGTACCTCTTGCTTCCGCTGCAGAGATAGACCATTTTAACTTTGATGCAGAAGCTTATGCGTCAGGCTCCTTTTCTCGCCCTTTATATCAACCACCCCGTTCTCGTTCACCTACACCAGCAGTGGACGAGGAAGACTATTATGTCGTGGGCAACACCAGCGTCCATTACACGACACCCCCGCGTCCGACTCTCGGCCGGCTTGTCACCGCAGACCCAGAGAAAGCCGTATACAATACCGTTTATCCCTCATCTACAGAAATGTCATACGATTCCAAGACTGGTCGCACGACTGTGTATGATCCCCTTCCTCCAACGCCTACGTCTTCTCAGTATTCAGAGTTGTCATCTGAGCCACCAGAGACACGTCATTATGGTCCCGCACCATCTGGTCGCGTCATTCGTCGCCATAAAACCAAAAAGCGCGTCCAATTGACAAACGGAAATCTTGTCGTCGACCTCAACGTACCCCCGAAACTTATCCTCCCAAGACGTGGGGATCCAGAAACGACCAAGACACGGTACACTGCTGTTACATGCGACCCAGATGAATTTGAAAAAAAGGGTTTTTTCCTCAGGCAGAACGAAAACAGCAGGAAAACTGAGATGCTTATCTGCATAACCATGTACAATGTCCGTGATATCCTATGTTTGGATGCAGTGCACTTACATTCAGCAATATAGGAAGATGAAGTCTTGTTCTGCAGGACTCTGTACGGCGTGATGCGTAATATCTCTCACCTGTGCACGCGTAAAAACTCCCAAACCTGGGGCCCGAATTCCTGGGAAAAGGTTAGGATGCCACTTGCTGAATGGGCTTTTCTCATTGTCACATACCAGGTAGTCGTTTGCATTATAGCTGATGGCCGGAAAAAAGTTCACCCTCGCGTTCTTGACTGCCTCACTCTTCTAGGCGTGTATCAAGCAGGTGATCATATGAAGAATATGGTTAATGGCGTACCAGTCACTGCCCACCTGTTTGAATATATGACCTCTTTTGGTCTAGATGCCAATCTTCATTTTAAATATCCAGACAAGGGCGTCGTCCCAACCCAAATTATATTCTGTATGAAGGAGAAGAATCAAAAGAAAATCAACAGTCACCGCTGGTTCTTCAATGCATTTGGATCCCTGTTACAAGTATGTCTGGTTGTAAAGATGTATCCCATGCTCACAAATCGAAAGCCGAACGTTTGCGTCTTGTTGGATGTCGGAACGCGACCTGGAAACACTAGTTTATATCGTTTATGGAAAGTTTTCGACCTCAATTCAAACGTGGCTGGCGCCTGTGGCGAAATAGCGACGTATAAAGGGAAAAACTGGTCCTTACTTCTGAACCCATTAGGTTTGTTCTTTCGGTTGCAATCAGGTTTGTCCTCAATGCCAACCAATGTTTCAGTTGCAGCTCAAAACTTTGAATACAAAATTAGTTCCATACTCGACAAACCAACAGAATCTATGTTTGGATATATCAGCGTTTTGGTATGAATGTGCTATTTGTTATGGCCGGGTCTGACTCGTTACTTTTTCTTTTCTTTCAAAAGCCGGGCGCATTTTCAGCATACAGGTACATAGCCCTTCAGAATGATGAACATGGTCGAGGTCCACTAGCATCCTATTTCAAGGGTGAAGTCCTCCATGGCCGTGATACGGATATCTTCACTTCGAATATGTGTGAGTCTTTCGTAAGAATTCATTTACTGTCATCCAATGAATCTTTGTTAGACTTGGCAGAAGATGTACGTCATGCTGCACACTACCATTTGTTGTCTGATTTCACTATCTGCCATAGCGTATCTTATGCTTTGAATTGATAGCCAAAGCTAATTCAAACTGGTAAAGAATGATCTACTCTTTAAGCTTTCAACTCATACAACACCAGGGTCCTGAGATACGTCAGGGGTGCAGTTGGAGAGACGGATGTACCTGACGCACTGCCGGAATTCATTAGCCAGAGACGGCGATGGCTTAATGGCTCTTTTTTTGCTGCAACTTACGCTATTGCACATGTCGGACAGATTCTACGTTCAGGACATAGTCGGACACGCAAAGTCATATTGATGATCGAAACGGTTTATAATATCATAAACCTCACATTTTCCTGGTTCAGCCTTGTGAGTTGCTCACTGTCTTAACTCACCAGATTGCTGATGAGATACCAGGGAAACTTTTATCTTTTCTTTGTAAGCCATCTTATTGTCATAGGATCTTATGGCGCTGATAAATTACTAAGGTGGTACTAACGTCGTCACTAGAAGATCCATCATTCGGTCTTCCAGGTATTCAATATTTTAATGCGATCGCACATGTAGGTGGTGTGCACTTGAACCGTGTTACTCACTGTTCATATCTTCTTTCCAATCAAAGTACGTTATGGCATCCATGATCGCTGCATGTTTCCTTTTCTCTATGGGCAATAAACCCCGAGCGTGAGTTAAAGGTTCATTACCAAATCATCCTAAACGATGAAGATGGATCCTAGGTCTTTATGGAAATATAAAACGGCCGCAATCCTTCTGGGTTTCATGATGATGTACATGTTGTTCGCGTCGGTCGTCTGCACGATTCAAGCAATTAAGCAGCAGGGTCCCGCTAATGATGCCATCCTCTTCAGTGTCGTCATCACTTTTGGATGTGAGAGCGTCCCGCTTAATTCATCTGCTCGTCTTGACACCTATCCAAGTATATGCTTTAAGTAGTATTTTAGCTTTCGATCCATGGCATATGATTACTAGCTTCATTCCATATCTATTACTTTCACCAAGTTACATCAATATCCTGAACATGTAAGTAGGACTGACTTCCGACATTTGGCTCCAGGAACTCATCTAGCACTGAAAAGTTATGCATTTTCAAACTTAGATGATGTATGTTTTTCTGCGTAATTGCGGCCCTTTACAATGAATTATGTCTAGATCTCGTGGGGTACCAAACAAGACGCTGTTCCGGATACGGATCTGGGTGCCGTAGTGCAAAACAGCGAATCGCAAGTTGATGTCGAGATGCTATCGTCACCGGCAGACGTAAATAGTATATACGAAGAGGCACTGGATAGCCTGCGTGCCCTCAATATGGGAGAGAAGGGAAAGGGGAAAAAGAACACGGAACGAGTGCTAACTGACGCGGAGAAGGAGTTGGCTGCCAAGGACTATTATGCAAATGTGCGAACGAATGTGAGTGACTCGCCATATGATCAATTTACCATTGAATGATTGGCTTTTACCAGGTTTTGCTATCATGGGTGTTGTCCAATGTTGGTATCTGCTTCGTTCGTCGGTAGCCTTTGTTAACAGAAGATTACATAGGGTCTCCTGCTCGTATCCATTTTGGGAGGTTCGCAACTGAGCAGCACATTTGCAAATGCGGAAGATGTTAGCCGGACGAAAGTATATTTGCTTTTCATTCTAGTTTTCACAGCGATATCTAACTCTATTGTGAGCAAAAGCAATCCAGCCTCGCTTCGAGTGATGTAATGCTTACCCATTCCCTAGCGTTTCGCCGGATCAACGCTATACACGTTCACGACGCTTATAACAGGATAATCCTGCCAATGTTCAATGCCTCTAATGTTCCTTCACTGTACACCGCGTGTAGCAATATTACAAGTTACTTAACCATACATCATGCATCATATCTCTGAGTAGAGGTAGTCATAGAACATTTGCGGTTTCCTGGCTCCCAACGCCATGGCCGTCGATTTGGGTGCTTCGTAACGACGTCGTGTCATACGGGGATAGAGAACTGTTCTAACTGGAGAACGGGATGGAGAGGATATGGACCGAGCCCGAACTCGTCGACGGGTCAGAATAGATTGGCTGCATGAAACGGAAGGGCGTTGAGGCGTCTGCAATCCGAGATCGAGCCCACTTCGTCCTGAGTTTTCTATAACAGAGTCTGTACCGGAGTCAACGCTCAACGAGGATGACTCTACGAATACATAATTCGATTCACTGGCTGAATCGTCAATGTCAACTGCGCCCGAGATGATGTCCTCGCTTTCGGACGTTTCTACTTCTGAACCAGCCGGACCTCTGGGGAGAGGTGCATCTACTACACCTTCGCCTATGGCGCTTAGGCGGAAGTTGGGGCGGTGTGAGGATATGGCATCATCAGGATCAACCTCTCTTTCCGATATGTCGGACAGAACGTCGGCCTCAGAGTCTGGGTGAGACGAGTAATCGATATCGGTCACCGGAGGTGTATCAATGGCTGCAGTTGCACGGTGATCAGGACGGGTGACGTTGGGGCGGAGAAGGTAAGTCAGGCGGAAACCTGCTACCTCTTTACCTGTTGCATTCAACGTTAGCGTGGTCTTATGGGGAGCACAGCGCGGCATCCTTACTGTAGCTCACGATTTCGTGATAACGCGCGCAACAATGCACGACGTAGCGACTAAAGGCATCATCTTCAACATACCAAACCAACTGTAAAGGCGTGCGCAATAGTTCGAACACCGTATTCAGTTCTCCGACGCACTTTGCGCGATGCACGAGATCCCGAATATCTGCATCACCTAAGGGCGCTGAATCAGGACTGAGCAGTGTACCCCCTTCCCACAGCCAATCAACCATTTCCTGTTCTACATTACGGACAAGGATCTGCGCGCGGTTACCAGACCGGCGTAGGGTCCTGCGCATCCCCTTAAGACTCAGAGAGAAGCGGCCCGCGTTGGCAGAAAAAGGATCCTGACTAGGTATTTGTGCGGCAGGAATTTTCACTACCCGAGGTAAGTATGACGGAAGAGGTTCTGGAAAGGTAGATATGATATGTGGAGGCTGGATGGTATAGTCAAGCTTGGTGGCTGCTACGATGTGTGGGTTGCCAACAAACTCGGCTGTTGACAACGTTGAGCAATATGCATCTTTTCCCCCTTCACGCACCATTGTCCTTTCGCCTCACCCACCGTTTCCCTTCATGCGGACCCCGCCGTTGAAAGGGTTCGGGACCAATCAGGATTCCATGTGCTACGTATTCACGGTCGTTTGCAGCAGCTTGGATCTGAGTAAAGCGAGAGACAAGGCCTGGGTTGCGCAGAACGGCTGGAAAGGAAAGCATGGGTGAATCGGTGGTCATTGAGGAATGTGACTTGGGCAGTTTAGGTAAGATCAATACAGGCCAGGAACCAGTTTGTATGGCACATTTCTCGTCCACGCCTCCCATGCCTCTCCAAATATCTCATGAAGTGTCTCATCCTCCTTGAACATACGAGAAATAAGTCCGCCACAAATAGTTGATGCAAGAACAAGGTATGTCCAAAACAATACAAGACCAAGCTTGCTGGAAAGAGCTCCACACTCTGTAGCCCAAGAGCCCTTGCAAGGGCGACACATCAGAGACCGACGTATCGAGGTAAAGAAGATCTTACTTACTGCCGACAAGTTCCATAAAGTGACACCTACAACGGTGCATACTATCCCGGTGTAACCAGGGTGCCGCACAATGCTGTAAGGCCCGCTTGTTACGAGGCGATGGTCTTTGCGGATGCTCATTTCAAAAGTGAACATTGTGCCCATCTCTTGGTAACATCGGTGACGGATGTAGCCACCTAATCCGGTCAGACATATGCCAAAGAAAAATAATGGAGTGGGTCGTATCCTGCCAGGAGTGTTGCGAACAATTAGTAATGATAATATGAGGCGCGACACCGTGTTTTGACGATAGTTGTTGGCTACAATCACAGCCATTTCAGCGAGTGCAAACGACCAGCAAATTGCCTAAAAGGAAACCAGTTATTTTTTTTTCCGCGAAAAGTTGAGAGTAACTAACCTTTACAATTAACTGACCTGTGCGCTGCTTGATTACGACTTCTAGGGCTGTTGATGCAGTCGATTCATTTGCAGCTGGAGGAGGATAAGGGGGAGTGGTTGCAATCTGGAAGCCAATCATCGCGACAAGAATACACAGAAGTTTAATGAGCTGCAGGGGTGCAGCAACATTGGGGGGTTCTTCAGGGCCATGGGACATCGTCTCGTCAGTTGCTTCGCGAGTAGTGAATAAACCAGCGAGCGGGGAACGATGAAAAAAAAAAAAGAAACTTGGATCACGCGAGGAAAGACCGTTCATAGTTACTTTGGAAGAAATCTGTTTTACATACTTCAGGATGACTTGTAACATGTTTTTGAGTCGTTGGATTACCGGCCGTTATATATTTGAGTCAAAATTCATAAAAAAAAGGCTGAAGGTTTTTAGAGGAAGAGAAACTAGAAGATACCCAGTGACACAAGTTCGGCAATGTATTCATATTCCACGGGTAAGTGAACAATCGGAAATACTAAAACTGTTGAAATTGAGCGCGGCACTCGGGCTTCCAACGCATCTGATGCGCAAGAAAGTTGAGTAGATAGGCTATTGTCAACACGTACCTCCCGCTGAGATTAAAATTGGTTCTAGCGTCGATCGGAAACCTCTGGTTGATAGCAGTGTGAATTAGTTTCATTCCGATGCTCTGGACAACGTCTAGTTGAATTTACAAGAATAATTCCACTATCGCCGTCTGTCTAAGGCCTCAAACCGATTCTACAAGGTGTGTAAGAGTTAAATCCGCAAAAATAACCATTTCTTACGTTGCAAAGCATTGTTCAGCTTAGTTACTCGTGATGACACGCTCAAGTCGATTGTCTTATCACCGAATTCTACAATGAAACCTCCCAGGACTGATGGGTTAACCTTCATACTTATAAGACGCGTTATAAGAATGAGAAAATGAGGACGAGTACCTTGTTAACAACTTTCAACACTTTGGTCTTTTGACCCGACTCAGACTGTTTGAGCGTGGTCTCCAGACGGGTAAGAATGTCTTTAGGCAGTGGGGTTGCTGAGATAACGTTGACGGTCAATTCACCCTTGTACTGCGCGACGAGCTCGTTGAACCCCGCAATAACCTCTTGCGTGTCCCCAAGCCTTCCATTCTCCGAAAGCACAGCAAGGAGATTCTTGGTAATGTCGGAGACCGCTTCCTTCTTTGCCCCAACCCCTTCGAGTGAAGAGAATAGGGTGGAAAGACCTGCTAAGCGGTCTTTCGTAGAGAGAGTTGGGTTAAGCACGAAAGCACCGATCTCGGGCTTGGACTTGATTGCGTTGGACAAATTTGAAAGTTCGGTATGAACCTTGTTTAGCGTGGCTGGAGATTTTGAAAGGGCAGCGTTATATGTTGCTTTAGAATACTTTGAAGCGATGGCTGAGGCTGCGCGACAGCCAAGTGTTGGTGTAACGGCAATGTAACGAGAGGCAGATGCAAGCAGCATGTTGTCCTGCGCTTGCGCTGGGCGAAAACTCGGTTCACATCGGGCGACGGAAGTTTCCGGTTTTAGGCCGTGGGAAACTGCGACATGTATTAATATTATTAATATCTGGCAGCCGCACGGTACGGTCGACGTCGCACGCTTGCTTAGCCTGGGCCAGCGATTTCTATCAATCAAGCTGCACCATGAGGACAATGGCTCTTGGTTTGCGTGGACGACATGTGGCCAGTACAGCAGTCATTGGAGTTAGTCAGCTCTGATCCCGGGCGTAAGGATCAGCCAAAAACGGACTAGGCGATGCTCCACCCATATTGCAAACTCGGTATTGCACCATCTCCACTCTTTGCTCTCTGCGCTCGCGACTTATGAGAGGGTATCCTAACATTGCCCGCCCCATCCGAACAAGGAACCCAGCCTTCCTAACAGCGTCACTATAGGAAGACAATAGAGGTATATTGCCTTTGTTTACCCGGATTACGGTAAGAACAACGCCTTGCCGTTGGCACGCGCCATGTCAACTTTCTCTGATGTTATATATCTGCGCGGGCCTATAGCCATCTTTCCACACTCCTGCTAATGCGTTCTCCGAAGCTCGCCAGGTCGCGAGCTCTCCTCCCTCTTATCCTTTTCGCTCCCATCGTCTATTCTAGAGAAAACGTTATATGTAATGTGGATCCTTTCTATCTGACGCCTTGCTGATCTATACCCTTCCATCAGTCACCTCCTCCGTCACTTACTGTGAACCTCCGGAAACCCTTCTCATTCAGCAATTCGACGTTATTTATTTTGCAAGTAATCAATCCGTCCATTTTAATATTTCCGCTGCAAGCGTGGTGGGTGTTGGTTGTTTTACTTTCATTCGTCAGCTGACATCGTGATCAGCAACCCAATGTTAATGTAACCGCGAATCTGTTCCTTAACGTTTACGGACTTCATCCAATCAATTACACGATCAACCTTTGCAACATCCTAGATGGTGCTCTTTGTCCTCTCCCCATGTACAATTTTACAGGCGCAGATACTTTATCTCTGCCCAAGTCCTTCGGTGTCGCAGGCAGAATTCCGCAAATTGCATTTCACATTCCAGATCTTGAGAGTTTTGCACAACTCACTTTGGCTCAAGTGGGCACTGGCAGTGTAAAGGCATGTATTCAAGCCACGCTTTCAAATGGCAGGTCCACGCATCAACGATCTGTTGAGTGGATAACCGGTGCTTTCGCAATTGTGGCTATGTTATCAGCTATCTGGCAATCTTGGTCACCAGAGGCAGCAGCTCCCTTTCTACTTCTCGAACTTTTCTATTTATACCAGACCATCGCAAGTACAGCCCTTCTAGATTTGAATTACCCTTCCGTCTATCGTGCCTACGCTCTCAACTTTGCTTGGGCCATGGGTCTTCTTCCGTCTACTCATATACAGGATTCTATCAATCGGATGCGTCATCTGACTGGAGGGACACTCGCGGATTCTAGTCTTGGTTCGGCCGTGGGTCTGGTGAACCGCAAGCAAAGCCCTTATAATGCAGAGACAGTACAAGGAGACTCTACCTTGCAATTTGTCAGTTTGTTCCAAAAGCGGATGGCAGATCAAGGAGCGGTGCAAACTGTTACTGCCGATTCCTCCAATGTTCTGCAGGCTGGTCTACCAATATACGTCAACACGTTGCACATCGCAACAGCAAATACTTTCATGACCCTGTTCTTCGTCGTTTTGATGCTCTCTATGATTGCCGTAATAGCCTTCGTTTTCATTTATGGTGTATTATCCGTCGTCGCGACAAGACAGAATTCGAAGAAGGCTTTATGGAGGCAGATGTTAAAAGTTTACCCACATTATGTTAAATCATGGATTTTGCGCCTGGTGTGTATCGTATCGTGTTCATAACCTTACAGCGGCTGATGTATTGTAGGGTTTGATCGTCTTTATTCCTTCTTTAACCTTCATCTGCTATCAATGGACTCTACGAGATTCTTGGCTATCCATCCTTCTCTCCGTCTTCACATTCATTACTATCCTAGGTTTCCTTGGTTATTCGGCATTCTCTATCCTTCGCTCTGCCCACGTCTTCTCTCCGGATTGGATCTATTCGCAAAAGGACATTATTGGAATGTATGGACCCTTGTATGCACGATACCGGGTCCCTCGTTTCTACTTCTTTGTGCCGACTATCCTTGCAGTTGTTCTCAAGTCAATACTGATTGCATTCGCAAAGACGAACGGGGTCGCACAAATAACCGGAATGGTCATCACTGAAGGTTTATTTATGCTCTCATTATGCGTCTTGCGACCATTCGGAACTCGGCACGGAGATATTTTCTCCATTTTCTTGGCGGTTGTAAGGCTCGTATGCTCGGGCCTGCTGATTTCCTTCTTGGAGAGCCTGAACGTCAATGCTATCAAACGTGTCATCATCGGTTTCATCATTATTGTTATCTTCTCCATAACTGTCCTTGTTATGTTCGGGCGGGTTATTGCTGGACTTTTGTTCGGTAAATTCGGCTTGAGCGTTTCAAAGGGCCTAACATCCTTTCCGAGTGGGCCACAAGATTCTGATTGGGGAATTATGGAGAAAGACGGGACTAAGTCTCCCGATTCGTGGGATCGCGAGCAAGCCATTGGTCGGCCAGTCAATCCGACCCCCGATCATGGATTGCCCTGTGATGAGGGTATCCTTCAGCCTCATGATTTTTCAACAAGTGTATCGCCAGTGCCTAGCACAGGCCTGGACTCGTCGAGAGATTCCGGGACCATGACGTTGGGATCTCTTCTTTCTCGAAGGTGGTCCTTTACTTTGTCGGCTCCTGGATCACCTACCAATTCATCAGCGTTACATCAGTCTGGCCTGCAAACGATGAGTGATTTTTCTTCATCATCACATGTGCCACCTGTATCACTTGGAACCGATGGACATGAGTCTGAGCGTTTCTCGACTTAAAAACGGCGCATCTTATCCTCCCTATAATGATATCATTCATTTATTTCGTACAGTAGAGTAGCTCCTCATTATCAGCTGCATTATTTAATACGCTTCGCGTCACTTTGTATTTTTATCAAAGCATTCATGATAGCTCTCTTACATGGTAACTCTTAGGCGTTTCTTGACACCTTCGTGCTTGGTCGCTCGGTATTCAGCTCGCCATAGACAAAGAATAAACTATCTCGCCTTGCGGTTAGCAACTACCTCGTCAACAGACGCAGACAATCCATACCCGTTCCCTGCACACCGTAACCCGACGGCTCACCAAATATTCCACATTGCGGCCAATGCTACCGAAGAAGATATAAAGGCACGATGTAAGAGCACCTGCACTGAGCCATCATACATTAACTGAATACACCTTCCCGGCAGACTACGACCTCGTTAGAATTTACCACCCTGACAAGGTCGGACTCGTGGTGCCCCTCGACATTGCCCATGCTCGTTTTCGAGCCATCACTACTGCGTATGACATTCTCAGAAGAAAAGGAGGAGCCGCAGAAGCCGCCTCTGATGGAACCGTATCAGCGTGGACGAGGGAAGGAGTGTATCCGACTACAGCAGCATGGCGGGCTGCTTCACAGGCAAGACGTGCACAAGAACTGTATTCTGGTGGAAAGGTAGATGACGGTTGGAAGGACCGTCTTTTTCTAGCCGGGATCATACTCGTGAGCTGAAGCGATTGCTGAGTGCCAGGAATCATTGACTATGAACCATAGACAGTTGGCGTTTTTGTCTTTCAGATGGCTCTGATGCGCAAAGGGGCCATGTCCGATGTCGTCGCTAGGACGCGTCGTGCGACAACGAATGTAGACAATAATACGGGCGACTCGGATGCCAAGAACGACGTGAAGCAACTGAGCGCGTAGAAAGTATGCGGACAGCCATACTGCGTTCGAATATTCGTATCATACACTACGTCCTAAAAGTACAAGCTTGTCCACCCCCGCGACTGCAGAGTCAATCTGTCCGAACCCGATCGATCTCCTGCCCAATGATTCCACTTCTCCGTCGTATTCTCAATGGTATGAACGTTCCATGTAATGTAGGAACGGGCGTTCAAGGCAAGTAGACCATTGAAATCGGCATCCCGGTAGGTCAGGTACATGACCCCATTCTTGGATGACTTATGATCCGCTTCAATTGGCCGCTTCAACGCATTCCTGTCACCGATCCACGTAAAGTCGCTTCGACCAGCGCCCGTGACTGTCCATAACACCGCCTTTTCAGGGGTATCGCGATTTTTGGGCGGTAACGGGTGCACTTTGACATTCGCGACGCCGTCCCCGCGTTGAGTCGTGATGGATGTGGTCTCGCCGATACTGGCATCTCCGACGATCCAGCCACGGTAAACTTCCAGTCCAAGAGTGTTGGCGTGAAGAGTATGGTGTGGAAGAATGAGGTTATTGGTGCTTGACGCGTAAAGGGTGGCGTAAAACATATCGAGATGAAAATGCGATTCGGGGTCGATCTTGAGATGCATGACGGTATGGGAAGCGATGTGTAGCTTTTTGAGAGAGGGTGGGACAAACACTTTGATGTCGTATCGCAAGCAAGCATCACTATTTGCAGGTCTGCCAGGTGAGATCAACACGAACTGGCTGCTTTGTATAGTACCGTCAGCTGAAATTTCGGGTTCGCGGAAGGTGACGGTATTTAAGAGGGCGGGGTCATTTGAGCTCATTGCCAATTCGTACTTGATCTCGGACTCGTCGTGTGTTGCAGCTACAAGTGTGAGGGTGCCGAAAATGTCGCCGAACACGTCAAACAAGTGCTCCGAGCTGTCCCTGTCGAATGGTATTCTCATGGTATTCACGGTGGTATGAGAGACGGCTGCACAGCCCAAAGATGTGCTGAATTGAGGCATATTTTCCAAGCCGCTAGGTGCATCCTGTCGTTTGCGAGTTGGCGACATTAGGCGTCATAACTTCTAAAGGGGCGAACTTACGCTATTTACCCATACGACGATCTTGAATATGGCCAATCCAATCAAGAGTAGTATGGGTATTACTACGGCCTTGCAGATGAGAGAACGGCTGAAGGAGGTCAAGAAATAAGATTGAAGGAGGAGGACAATATGAAAGTAAGTTACTTGTTGTAACAACATATACAACATGAGGGGTACTTTCTTCTTGGTCTGGATGGGGCTGACTCTAGTGCTGATTGTTCATCTGTTACTCTGTCGTCGCTGTCCGGTAATGGTCTGTCTATATGAGGGTCGTAAGTTTCATGGTTCCCCTTAAGTTGGGAAGACTGGAAAGCCCCTACATTGGCGCCTAAGCTTGAGGGCTTCCATGACTGTGTCTATTAAGCTGTAAAGCCCGATGCCACGTTGACTTGCCATGCTCAGCCTGGACAAGATTAAGGATAGAACGATTATGGCACAGCCAAGGATGTGGCGGTTTCGAACAAATTCACACAGTCGTAGACTAACATGCTTAAGCATTTCCAGTCGTATTCTACATCAACAATCGGGAAATCATGCAAGGGAACCCTGTTCATTTCAGTGAGGTGGGATAATCATAAAGGAGAACAAATCATACCATAGGATCCCAGGCGGGTAACACGATCATCTCACCCGACTCGTAGACCTGTACAAGGTCCTTGGGGGCTAGCGCTTTCGGTACCACAACTTGGTATACAAATTGCTCGAACCAAGCATCTGTCATGACAAAGTAACCCTTGTTGCCAGAGGTCTCTCCCCAAGAATTCTCAACTTTGTAGCGGACAGGCCTGCCGGACTGATCGAGATGGACGCCTGAAATGACCATGGCATGCGTCATAGCTGATTCATATGTTTGCAGGCGTTCAGCCTTAGTCAGGCCGAGCTTAATATTGAACGCGTTCTAACGACCGTAAGAATATGGCACGAGGTGACGACAGAAACGGACCTCGTATTCAAAGAGAGCGGTGTCCATGATACCCGAGGCGCTCTCCGAGAATTTGCCGACATCGCACCCAAAGAATACAGGGATACCTGACTTGATCAACTGCAGAGGACTGTTATTGAAACGGTTGGAAAGAAAAGGCGTAACAGACCTGGACTACGGCGCCCTTCATTCTTTCTATTTCGGTATTGACGTCTGTATACAGAGCTTGTGTCATGGGGATATTCGGATGATTATGAAGGACTTACAGAGGATGGGTCTACCACCCCAAACGTTGCCAAGCTTGTCTACGGTATAAAGTTTGGAGTACTCGTTTCGAGGATCGTTAATAAGCGAAAAAGAATCTGCTGGCTGAAAAGGGGATGGAATGAGAGAAATGAGGGTAAAGGGAGTAACACACTGAATAGGGTTTGGTTGCAAAAGTCTTGTAAAATTCGATGGGGGTTCCTTCCCAGCGGCCGACCTTGTCGTTACTGTCCACGTATTCCCAGACAAATTTTTCGTCTGCGGAGGGAGGCTTTCCCAATGTAGCAGTGATGATATTGTAAACTTCGTTCATGAGTTCTTCTTTCCTCGACCGAAGGACAATAAGGATCTGCTCCTCGGTGACGTAGGCTGAACGAAGGGACGAGGCAAGTCTACGAAGGATGAGTGCATGTTCTCTCAGTTTTGTCTTGAGTAGAGTATTGAGAGGGCCTGAGAGCGAGGAATGGGTGGATTCCGGGTAAAGTGCCTGAGGCACAAGACCATAGATCTCCATGAGGTTAACGACCATGTCCCATTGGCCCCCGTCTCCGATGGGTTCCTGACAGAGATGGTGCATTAAACGAGCATCCAGGGGGAGGTCACTGTTGTGGATGGCCAATTCGAGGAAGTAGTTGGCCTTGTTGAGCTTGTCCCAGAAGAAGAGATAGGACTGAGAGAGCTGGAAGTCTTTGAGAGAAAGACGCTTCATTATTGTGTAGCGAATGACGTTTGTAGTAGCAAACAGCCAGCATCTTCCGCTGCTCTTCTGGTTAGTAACGGGGCCTGTATTGAAGTCAATGGGGACATTGAATATGTATGGGTCTGAAATGTGTGCAGTGCGTGATGCAAGGGCGACACGGATGTCTGTGTGGGAGAGGATGGCACGAGCGAGTTGCAGCTTTGGATTTGCGGCAACAGTGGTCTCCCAGGCAGCAATGGCGGCAGCTGAGATGGAGCCGTCCAGAGATGCGGGGACGACAGTGGCTGGCAGCTCTGGAGACGTCCGTTTCTCGTCGTCGCAGGCCGCCTGGGGTGGTTCTGGTTTGGATGCAGAAGAGCCCATGGCAGGGAAGACTTTTCGGCACCCGAGCAGTGTGGACCGTGTTAGTCAACCCTAACCTGACCTTTGTAGACCTAACCCGACTCGCGTAGATCCTAACCCGACTCGCGTCCTCCTTACCGCACACGACATGCCCGTGCTTGTGGCTTCAGCTGCGCTTTTGGCGGCTCTTGTTGCGGTCTGGTTCCAGCTGCATCTCCGTCCCATCCTCGCAACTGCAGGTTACAATCGCCTTCCCCATCCCATTGGAAACACGGACTGCTTCACGGTCCCCAAGGTCCAGGCCTGCGAAAGTACGTCCGTTTACAGCCTCACACCCAGTTTGTCCCTAGATTTTCCCAAGAACTGGTCATCCACCAGCCTTCCGGCGCAATTTACTTGGCCTGCTCCACACCCGCCAGTAGGCCACACTGGATCCCCGCCGTCGGCCGTCTCAACGCTTCCGCCGCTTCTCGTAGCGACTATGTTGCCCTCTACGACCCTTCCACTTCCACCATAACCCGTCTCTCCATCGCCAACTTTAACTCCAACCGCGGTCTCTCCCTCCATGGCATGGATGTCGTCCCCGACCCCGCTGATCCCGACCACCTCTTCCTGTACCTCATCAATCATCGCGCTCCTCTCACCGACCAGCCCGCCAACCTTGTCGGCGCAGATTCTGCCATAGAGATATTCGAAACCCACGTCGGCAGCTCTGTTCTTACTCATATCAAGACGGTCGAACATCCCGCTATTATTACTCCTAACGATCTCATCGGCTTTGGCGACGGCAAGTCTTTCTACGTTACTAATGATCATGGAGAAAAGGTCGGCTTGGTATGCGTCCCTTTTCTCCCCTTGTCCACGTGCTGACTCTCCAAGCGACGAGAGCTGGAACCATTCGGTCGTGCAAGTAGCTCAGTAGTCTACTGCCACCTTGACAAGGGCTGCAAATTTGCCATAACTAAATTACAAGGCTCCAATGGCATCGCCAGAGCTAGAAATGACACCATCTACGTCGCCAGCTCAGCCCGTGGCGCTCTTTACGTGCTTGAACGCCAAAATCACGACGATCTGGTTCTCTCAGAAGTCATCAAAACAGGTCAATATCTGTTCTTCTCAATGTTAGTCATAATGTCAAATTGTGTTAAAAAAAGATCGTTTCCTCGACAATATTGCCATTGATACAAATGGTGCCGTCTGGGCTGCTGGTCAGTGTATTCGGTATTCGCCCTGGACACGCTTCCTTTAGTTCATACCGGTCGTCAGGTTTCACAACATTCACTGCAGTTTTCAAGCATTTTGCCGATCCTTCATTTCCTTCTCCGTCTTCTGCACTTCGCATCACCATCAACACAGGGCCTCAAGCCTTTTATGGTGAGAAATATAGAGTAGAAAAGGTCAGTGCATCCTTCACATCATGTCACCAACCCGTAACCATGGTAGGTGTTTGAGGACGATGGAAGTCTTGCATCAGGCATAACTTCTGCCGTTTATGATGCTGAGAGACACCGTCTCTACTTGCACGGCCTCGCCGCTCCTCATTTGGTCGTCTGCAATTTGAGTTAAGGATAGCATGTAATTGATTTATTTTCATCGAAAGAAAAAAAACGTATGGAATAATGTACACCATATACGAGTGCATGCGTAGGATTAATTCCACCCGTCGTTCGCTGTTCCTTCGGTACCCCATCCACCACCACCACCACCACCACCACCACCACCACCTGCTGCTGCTGTATCTGCAGCCCAGTCCGAGGAAGCAGGGACAGGAGCATCAGCAGACCAATCAAGTGCACCTTACATTCGGTTAGATGAGATAATGCACTGACTAAAAAAGGTGAGACTTACCACCGTCCTGAGCAAGGGCCGGGTTGATTCCACCAGGCTGACTGACTCCAACATCCCATTCAGTCACTGGAGCCTCACCTTCGCCCTGTTGGACAGTCGCCCTTGCTGCTGCTTCCTCTTGCTGCTGCTTCTCAACCTCCTCGGGATCACGATAAAAGAACATATCAACCATCACGTTCCACCCATCAGGAGTGCGAGGGATCGTTCCTCTAAGTCTGAGAACCTCACGAGCAAGCAGCCACCAGATAAGGCCAATCGAGTGCCTCGTCTTGTTGCTGGTGGGGATGGCAACATCGACAAACTTGAGAGGCGCATCTGTATCACAAAGCGCAATGACCGGGATGTTAACGTAGGACGCTTCACGAATCGCCTGGTGGTCGACTCGAGGGTCAGTCACAATAATTAGCCGCGGTTCTTTGAACGAGCGCGTAATGTAATTGGTGAATGAGCCGGGCGTGAAACGACCAGCAATAGCCTGAGCGCCAGTGTTGGCAGCGAATTTTAAGACTGCACGGTGTCCATAAGGTCTCGCGGAGATGACACAAATGTCATTTGGATTTTCGATGGCGGCGATTATACGTGCAGCGAAAACAATTTTTTCCCAGGTCTTTCCAATGTTGATGAGATGAATACCTACGGGGACATACTCAGTTTCGACAGCCACTGTTGGGTGGAAAGCCGTACCATCGGCCCTTCTCTTCCAGACGTATGGCTCCATCTGCTTGTCGCAGTTCTTGGTGCCAATATGACATTTTGCAGCCAACAAGAGCTGGATTTCTTCTTCTGTAGCACTCAAAATAGACGGGAGTTTTGACGCCATGATTCACCTGGATTGCCATTAATTAGTTCTATGTCATATGACATCGAGAACAACGAGCATGCATCCACCCCGCAATGTGCCCAAACTCTTCCATCCTCGCTCGTGCGGGTATATGAAGGGCAGAATGAACATACCGTGAAGCCAGATAGCTTGAGATCGGTGCTGACGACGAGCACAGTGTCGAGACCAAAGTGGCTCTGTCAACTTGATACGTTTCCCACGCACCTCCCGTTACTTGCTCTCGTTATCGCAGCGGCCAAGCCGGCGAGTTTTGGCCGCGACCGCATGTAGGCGATGGCCGCCCGAAAAAAATGATCTCTCGCTTATGCGCTGCACTATGAACAGGATAGTCCGATGCCTCCGCGCATTTTCCTTCCTGCTCCCCGTCCTATTATTCGCCTTCCTTTATTACATTGCATATACCCACTGGTCCAAGAATGTGGGCTCCAGTGCTTGGCCTCCAGCTTGGCCTGAATCACGCACAAGATTCGTCCTTCTCGTGACAATCACTCCCATCTGGGCAGTTTCCATGGCCGCCTGGACGATAGTTTTAAAGCTCATCGCCAATCCCTCAAGCCGTTTCCGGGGTTACATGCCAGCGCCCGCCTCGGAAGCAAACGACAAGGACTTGAAAGCACCAGGCCAAAGAGTGTCGTGGTCGACTATCCAGTTATCGACATACCTTTTTCTCTTTGTTTCGGGCGTATGCCTACTTCTTGCTTATGAACACCCTAGTGACATCCGCTTCCGCCCTCTTATTGAAAAGGCTGTGCGTTATCCGCGCCCTGAGGGATATGGGTACAAACGTATGTTGGTGCCTGCATCTCTTTGTCAAACCTAACCAGTTTAAAAGAAAAAATATTTGTGGCCGCCATGTTTCACAACAACGCCAAAATCATGCCTTATTGGACAGATCAAATGACCAGAGTTCTTTCTTATATCGGAACGGTGCGAATACCTCCTAAGTCGAGAACGGTAATACTAATAGGCAGTAGGATAATGTATTTGTCTCAATAATTGAGTCACACAGCAGCGATACCACAGCAGATCTGTTATTGGATTTCGACAAGAAATTAGAGGGAATGGGAATCGCACGACGTATCATCGTCCGTGACGAATCTCTACCTCAACCAGACTCCACCAGGTCAGACGGCACGGACACCAGAATTAAAACCCTCGCAGCCTTAAGGAATCGTGTATTGGAACCTTTGGTTGAACGAGGAGGATTTGACATCATCCTATTCTCTAACGATATCTTGGTCACTGCAGAATCGGTTGTTGAGCTCTTAAGAACGCGTGGCGGCGATTGGGATATGGTCTGCGGTTTGGACATGTCGTATTGGGGGCAAGTAGCTGATTTTTTTGCTCTTTTTTTTTCCAAGCTGACGGAAACGAAGATTATACGACGCGTGGGTCGTGCGAGACCGACTTGGTCAATTGGTATCTTCTCTTTGGCCTTACCTCATTGAAGAGACAGGGAGGCGGGCCATCATGGCCGAGGATCCTGCGCCTGTCTTTACCTGTTGGAATGGTATCACAGCCTTCAGGGCAGACCCATTCTTGCCCATCGAGCTGCGTAGTCCTGGAAGACTCTCCACAACACCTTTTAGACAACAGTTACCAGAAACCCATCCAGCGTATCCCCGATCTGAGAATCAAACGGCAGCTACTACACCACCAATCCAGTTCAGAGCATCCGATCCAAAGGAATGTTTTTCGTCCGAGTCATTCAATCTACCATATGATCTGCGACGTCAGTTCAATCTAACAAATATATATATTAATCCTCGCGTTATTGTTGCCTATGATTGGAACCATTACTTGTGGTTCAAATATGTTACACGCCATTGGCTGGTCAAATGGTGGATGAACACAATGGAGACGGGAAGAGATCTAGCTGGGGCTAGAATGATCATTGGCCAAGCGGAACATGTGTGGAAATGGGATGGAGGGGACTGTCAGCCGGTAAGTTACCAACTGAAAACCAAACTTGATATTCATTGGCTTGTTTTTTCAGTGGTACTAGGTAGGCTCCGTATGGGTTTTCATTTCATTTCTTCCAACTATGCGGTTGTATATGTATGATATATATCTATAGTCATTGTAATAACATTGAAACGTTGCTTGAAACTGTTTCATGCCATGGTACGTTTTTGGCAATTTCTACCACGTGGCCGGCTCAATATTGACTTGCCTTTTATTACAGTACCAGCAATCTCCCTTGCCAGTTACTACTACTCGGCCGGGATGGAAGATGTTGCTCAGGGACGCTCCATCGACATAGAACTGGGCGGCCAAGAGGTCATCACAATAGATCTCGACAACCTCGATCCGAACCCCGAAGATGTTCTGGATTTGTTGAAGGACGGTCAATGCAAAATTTGGGTATGGACGAAACTCGCAGGAGAATACTGGAGAAAAGGTTACCGCGATGCAGCTGAAAGAATAGCTCTTTCTGCGGTTGATTGTATAGTTCTCCCTCGCTGCTCCTAGTCACTAGCTAAACCACCCACAGCGTTCAACGCCAGTGGCTCTGCCGCAGCCTTGACTCCCATATACGCTCTCCTTGCAAATACCAAGATTGTACGGGCGAGTACCCAACCCAAGTTGATACTTTCGGAAGCGCGTAAGAGGATAGTACCTCAACAATCGAACTCAAGTGCAGACTTGTAATTAGGACAGGATGTGCTCTCAGAAAAGCCAAAGGAAGAGTTTTACCGCGAGGCGGCGCAATACCTCAATACTGGCGAGCGTGTCGCTGCAGAGGCGGGAGAAGGTGTTGGTGGAACTCTGTCATTCTTGACTCGAGGTCGATTATTTATTTCATTCGCCAGTATTTTTAGCTGAGGTGTTGCTATAGGTATACAGCAACTGGCTACACGATCTATGGACGATGCTTTGCGCTCTTTTGACGCGGTACTGGCCGAGAAACCTACGAACGTTGTTGCTCTGCTGGGCAAGGTGAGTGTCTTCTACTTGCCATCGAGTTTTCAAACTAATGAGCCAATAGGCTAGAATTGTATATGCACAGAGAAACTACAAGGAAGCCCTGCGTTTGTTTCAGGACGTTCTCAGATATAACCCCTCTTGTATACCGGATCCTCGCATCGGTATAGGTTTATGTTTTTGGGCCATGGACCAAAAAGCCAAAGCTAAGGCAGCCTGGCACCGAAGTTTGGAAGTGGTTCGTAATTTGCTAGTTCATCGAATGCTCGTCATTTCATTCACGGAAAACTATAGAATTCTGGAGAATGGCCCGCGCTACTCCTGTTGGGTTTGGAGTCTATAAATGCTAGCAAAAACGATCATTTAACGGAACCTGAACGTATGCACGCTTACGTGACGGGTACAAAAATGGTCGAAAAAGCATTTAACATCAATAAAAAGAGTGCCGCAGCTGCCAATGCGCTTTGTGAACTATTTTTACGAAAAGGAGACTACAAGCGGGCGAGTATACGATGACATTTACATTTACTAGTGTCCTGACAATTCCTAGGCACTCAAACTGGCCGAGCGAACGATCCAGTTTGCTGATACACTAGCCGTCCTGACTGATGGTTACTTACGCGCTGCCCGAGTTCTGCATGCAGAGGGCTCAATAGCCCATGCTACCAAATACGTCACCACGGCCGTCAATGGTCAGCCGAAGCACATCTTGGGAGCCATTGGCTTGACACAAATGCAGATGCAAAATGGTAATTTGTTCGTAGTTTGCCTGGTTTTGCACTCAGCCATCTTAAACAGACGAAATGGCCGCTGCCATACATACTCTCGATACCCTACTTCAGCCTCCAAATCCAGTGCGATCATTGGAGGCTTCCGCAATGTTGGCATCCCTACGGGCCCATCCCCGCCCTGGTGTCTCAAGTTCAGATGTAGCACAAGAACGCTCTCGTGCTCGTGAACTCTTTGACCGTGTTTGCAAAGGGCTGGAAATTGGCGAGGTTCGGATGAATGGCCACGGTCCAAGTAGGGCGTCGCGTATCATTGGGGAAGACATGGATATGCATGCCGAAATAGCGCGTCTATGGCAAGGGGAGAATCTGGACCGGATGGGCAAGGCATTGAAGGAAGCTCTCAGAATCAGCGAAGCTACGGGAAAAGTCAATCCCCGTTTGCTTAATAACCTAGGCATACTTCAACATCTGGAAAACAATGTCAGCGAGGCCCGAACGTTGTATGAAAGTGCTCTAACCAATGCCGCTGCCTTGGAACCGAGCGTTGGTGAGGGTCTGTCCACTACTATATTGTATAATCTCGCTCGTGTATATGAAGATCTCGGAGAGGAAAGCCTGGCAAAAGAAGCATATGACAAGTTGTTATCAAGGCATTCTGAATATGTAGATGGTACGTTCTTTCACAGGCTGCGTCGTGGTACCTATACCCACCATTCTGCAGCCAAGATCCGACAGGCTCATATGCTATCGAACATCAATCGTCTAAATGAGGCTCATGATCTGCTGAAACAGTGTCTTGCCTCGCAGAGTAGCAATTTGAACGTCCGGGCCTACTATACATATTTCCTGATTCAATCGAACATGCACAGAGCTGCGAAGGACTTTGTTTTTGCAACCCTCAAGGACCATGACAAATATGATATCTACTCATTATGTGCGGCAGGTTGGATTCACTATAACCAGTCGCGCGAGAGTAGAGAGACGAGTGCGAAAGGCGTAGAAGAACGCAAGCGCGGATTCCAAAGATCAGCTGAATTCTATGAAAAAGCTTTGCAACTTGACCCACTTTGCGCCTTCGCTGCACAAGGACTGGCGATTGCCACAGCAGAGGATGCGCTCGGAACCCTTGGAGGCGCTCTGCCTGGACCAACAACGTCAAACTCAGACGAGGCTCAGAAACGGTTCAAGAATGCGCGAGACGCATTGGATATTTTCGCCAAAGTCAGAGAATCCATCAATGATGGTAGTGTATTTGTCAACATGGGACACTGTTATTATGCACGCGACGAATTTGATCGCGCGATTGAGAGTGTAAGTCACGATAACTTTCACTAACATGATTTGAACATTATTATAGTATGAGACAGCGTTGTCACGCTTCTATAATGGACATAACGTATCCGTCTTACTTTGTCTTTGCCGGTCCTGGTACTCGAAGGCTATCAAAGATCAGTCATACTTGGCAATGAATACTGCCCTGAAACACGCTCAAATGGTAAGTATCAAGCCATTTAAATTTAATCTGTAACGCTATCAGGGTTGCAGGCTCTAAAGATTCAGCCCTGGGATAAGGCGATTGTGTACAACATTGCAATGATACAGCAAAAATCTGCCGAGATGTTATTTGCAATTAGTCCAGCGAAAAGGAGCCTGAAAGACCTGGAAAGGGTCATCGAACAAGCTGCACATGCCCAAAAGTTTGTTCTACATTCCCTGCATAATTGACACAGTTCTAACATGAACAGGCTCTTTGCCTCACTGGCCTCTGACCAATCAACGATGGTGCCATATAATCGCGATATTGCTGACCAACGTCGAAAGTACGGCGACAGTATGCTACGCAAAGGTGACGAACATATCGCCGTTCAGCAACAGCACGAAGCAGAAACGCGGGCCAAGCTTGAAACAGCTAGACGAAAGCGCCAAGAGGAAAAAGAGCGTCAAGAAGCCTTGGAGGCAAGTGCTAAACGTCAGTAACGGCTCTTACTGATAGATCCCCAGCGCCAACGAACGGAAGAGCTAAAGCGAGCGGCGGAAAAACTAGCCGAAGAACGTCGTTTAGCTCGAGAGCAAGCTATGGAGTGGACACGGGAAGTGAAAATGGAGAGCGACGAAGAACGAGAAAGAAAACCGAAGAAGCCGCGTAGGCCTAAGACCGAGGGTGGTAGCGGAGACGAAGGCGAACCTAAGAAGAGGAGACGGGGTAAACTCCAGAAGAGTGGGGTCGATTTGGCAGACGGTGAGGACCAGGCCATGTTCGGCGAGGAAGAAGAAGTGGAGAAACCAAAGAAGGTTGGTCATGACGATATTCGGGAACCCCGATGACTGACATGATCCAGCGCACTGGCAAGAAACGTGTTGTACGAGATGAGGATGAGGAAGAAAACGCAGGACCACGGAAAAAGCAGTTGTAAGGCTCCTTTCTCTCTTTCTCTCTCTCTATACGTTCTTACCATCTTAATGATTCTGCATCACAGCAAGAGTAAAGAGGTGCTCTCTGACACGGATGACGGGATGTCCTGATTTGTATTTCTGTATTTCTTTCTAATACCGTATTCTTCCTGGGAAAACAAGTACAAACATTGTACTCGATCCTTTCACCTCACCAAGGCTTGCTACCTTGTGTGCAAACTCGTTGGAGTTGTCCTCGAAGTTGACGGAAATTTTGGCACAGCTCCGAACATATCAATGACGGTAACCCAGCGCAAACCACAACATCTACCCGATGAGATACAAAGTATGCGAACATTCTCATGATTTGAACTTCAACTTACAGTTCTATCCTAGCGGTCACTGAACCAGGTGTTCAATACCAATGTGACTCCTGCGCCTGTGATCTGACACATACTGTTCGCATCAAGTGTGCCGATCCCATATGCGAGTCAGACGAAGGAGTAGATATTTGTCCCTCATGCTTTTGCTCTGGGAAGGAGTTCAAACACCATAAGAGAACACACGCATATAGGGTCGTTGTAAGTGAGTTAATCAACTATACTTTATGCAACTCATCAGCGGTACAGGAGATCAATTCATACCCGATATTTACAGCAGATTGGGGAGCAGATGAGTAAGTTAATGATGATGAACTGTTTGTTTGCGTTCACCTAATTCGCAGGGAGTTGTTATTACTGACTGGTATTGCAAGCCATGGGTTGGGGAACTGGAAGAAAATTGCAGAGCTCATTGGAACTCGAACAAAAGAGGAGGTCGAAGAACATTATAATTCTGTATATGTTGATTCGCCTGATTGGCCCTTTCCTGTAAGTAGAGAAAGAACAACTACATACACCTTGGATTTAATTCAATCCAGCGCATGGATCTGACTTTTAACATTGATCCTGAAGACTTCCAGGACAGGAAACGGCGCAGGATAATGTCCATGAATGCTGTCCCACCTGCCCCACCCAAAACTGCGCCAGCATCGACCCCAGCCATCCATGAAATTGCCGGTTTCCTCCCTGGTCGATTAGAATTTGAGCACGAATTAGATAACGAAGCCGAGGATCTTGTGAAAGATATGGAGTTTGGCGTTTGTTTGGAATATGGCGGTGACCAGATTATAGAAGACCCAGATGATCCGGATGTGCGTGCGCGCCTGAAATGGGAGGAAGAACGCAAAGGCGGAACTGTAAGAGCACATTCAATCAAAACTTTGCCGAATGGTACTGTAAATGGTGTTAATGGACACCATCGTACAAAGAGCAACGGCAGTGTTGATCGAGCGCCAACGGAAGACGTGGCCGTGTCAAATGGTAATACCTCGGCTGAAGAGGACAATGGGGATGAAGTAACGCAGCCACCGCCTTTCGAGACCCAAGACTCCGTTGCATTCAAGCTGACTCTGCTTGAAATGTATTCTCAAAGAGTTGAAAAGAGGATGGAGGCCAAGGAACTTATGTTCAATAGGGGTCTGATCGAATACAAAAAGGTTTGTCATAATTGATTCTTCGGCAAGTATGCATCATAGTACAACTTCAGATGCAAGCTGCGGACAAGAAGCGGCCCCGGGAAGATAGGGAAATTATTCATCGTCTACGTCCCTTTGCAAAATTACAAACAGCTGAGGACTATGAGGCCTTCTCAACAGACCTTCTCTGTAAGTAGTGGATGTTCATGTCATCTGTGATTAACTGTTGAAGTAGACGAATCTATGCTTCGACGAAAAATTCAAGAGCTTCAACATTATCGACGGCTCGGGTTATCCACACCTGCCGACATTGAGAAGTACGAATCGGACCTGGCGAAGAGGGTAAGCTTTTCCCACTAATTCGTTCAGGACAACAAATGTGACTGGTTTACAGACGCAGCAAACTAAGGCGGGCAACCGAGATTACGCTATAGAACGTTTGCAGGCCCGAACAAGTGGTCGTCAATCCTCGGGCCCAGACCCTCGTCGCTCTAGTTTAGCATCGTTCGCAGGGGATGGCGAAGACAGGCGTTCTCGTGAACGCGATACCCCTGGTTCTACTACCGGAGTTCCCGTCCGGCGGCCGCGTAGGGGTTCTCACGTGTTATCTACATCCGTTTATTGAGAGAAACGTCTAGCTGCACCTTTGAACCTTGCCAATAGCCCTTCACTTCATCTCCTGACGCCTCCAGAACAAACACTATGTTCTCAGTTGCGAATCTTACCAAAACCTTACTTGGTCATTAAGGAGACGCTCGTTCGGGAATACGCGCGTAGAGGTGGCAAGTTGCGTAGACGGGAAGCGAGAGATCTCGTAAAAATTGATGTGAACAAAACGAGCCGTGTCTGGGATTTCCTGGTCCAAGCAGGATATTTGAAGATCACAACCGATCCTACACCTGCCCAATCCACACAGGATAATTCGTAAGTGGCGCGACTGTGATTTTTTTTCTATCATATCCGTCATCGTAGTGCAACTCTCAATGGCTCAACTGTAAAAGATACTCATGCTGGCGCTTCTTCTCGACCACCATCATTGCAACCGAGCAATTCCATGACTAGTCAGAACGGATCTCTATATAATGCCACTTTGCAGGCTGTCCCATTGCCGTCTTGAACGACTGTTCAAGTAGGTTGTTGAAATAAGTTATGTATGTCGCACGATATCTCGCATTGTATGATAGAATACCGCACACTAAGCTATTCAAACAAGCTAATGCACGGTGCTCTTGGTGCGCCCCTGATGAACTCTTGGATGCTCACCATTTTAATATGTAGATTGAATAATTAATTGACTCGCATACTTATGGTTAGACTGTCCGGGATTATTTGGCGTTATTGGTCCTTTCACATCGGTGCGGCGGCATCAATCAACGCATCAAGAATCTTCGCTGCAGCTTACTTATATAGCTGAAATTTTGCCTCCTGTGCTACTCACCACCTTTCCTTGTCGTACCACTCTTGCAGTTCAGACCGTAGTCTTGAATCATGCCAATTACAACGCGCCGTAGAAATAAAGTCAAGGGTGTACAGTTCACTGTTATGATGGTTGGTCAGTATTCGAATAGAAAGCACAGACAGAGTATTCAATTGGCACTCTTCCAGGTGCGTCGGGTTCTGGACGGACATCCTTCATAAACACCCTCTGCGAAGCACCAGTGCTAGAACGTCAAGCATTTCATGACTCGCAGAATGCCCATCTAGAGGAGTGTGTTTCCATAAGGCCCGTCACTGTAGGTGAGTCGTTTGATATAATTGAGAAGACTTTCCTTTAATCATTTTTTTCGCTGTTTGCAGAACTAGAAGAAGATGGCTTGCGAATTTCCTTGACTGTCATTGACACGCCTGGATTTGGCGATAGCATTGATAACAGAAACGCGTCTGTGATGTGTATTTTTCATGTCAATTTAACGCTCACATACAATTTCGCAGATTCCAGGAGATTGTAGATTACCTTGAGCGTCAATATGACGATATTTTGGCTGAACAGTCGCGCATTAGACGTAATCCGCGATTTATTGACAATAGAGTCCACGCTCTGTTATATTTCATTCCACCTGGGGGACATTCGTAAGTCTTACGTACGTCAACTACTGGGGCTTAATCTAAGCTCGGTAGTTTGAGGGAGATTGATGTTGAGCTGATGCAGCGGTTATCTCCGCGTGTCAATGTCATACCTGTGATCGGTAGAGCAGATTCGCTCACAGATGCCGAACTGAGGGCCTTTAAACAACGGGTAACTCATCATTCTTATGTTAATACTATGTTTGCAATGCTCAAGTTTGGTAGATCGCAGAAGACATAGAATATTATCAAATCCCTATTTACGATTTTCCTTACGACTCGGAGGAAGACGATGAGGAAACCATTCAAGAAAACTTGGAGCTGCGTGTAAGTCCGCATCCATGCCAAGAATTCGTTCATGTTTAAGCATCGCGAACAGGCTCTCCTTCCATTTGCAGTAATTGGGTCCGAAGATGTAGTCGATGTCAATGGCAAGAAGGTTCGCGGAAGAGCATATCCGTGGGGTGTAGCTGAAGTCGATAATCCTGAACACTCTGATTTCGACAAACTTAAGAAAGCAATTCTTGGGTGTGCAATGGTGCCCCTATGATCGTTTCAAAGATCCCTGATTGAGATATAGCTCTCACTTAGGAGATCTCAAATCTTTGACCGAGGATGTTTTGTATGAAACCTATCGGACAGAAAAATTATCTCGTGTAACATCTTTCGATGTCCGGTATGCGGATAAAACTAGCTTTTCCAATTGCGGGCTCACATATTTTTTGCAGTGACTCTATCCTACACCCTGAAGAATTGGCGAGTCAGAGCGTACGTATTAAAGAAGAACAGCTGCGTCGCGAAGAGGAGAAGGTTGGATTGTTGTGCTCGTGGAACTGAACAGATATTAAAAACCATTTTCAGCTGCGCGACATCGAGTTAAGAATGCAAAGGGAGATGCTTGAAAGGCAACAAGAATTGTCGGCCAAAGAACAATCACTCAGGTATGGTATTAGCAATGCATCGTTTAAGTCATCAACAATGCTCACCCGTAACAGAATTTTGGAGAGTAGACTTGCTGTTCATGCTCCTGCGTTATAAGTCTTGTTGGATATGCAGACATCATTTTTTGTGATCTTGGCTGATGTTGTATTTCTTGTATGTATATTGGCCTAAACAGGTGATATTTTCCCACATTGCCATGCACTATCGTTAGTACATTCATGCATCCACATGAGTTTAACGACGATGAGTTCGACCAGATTCGGTAAGGATGGCCAGGATTGATTATTGCTCTCTGAACAGTTTATAGCCGTTATGAGGATTTTGACACCATAGGCATGGTTTTGTGGCCACCGCGGACGCACCAACTTACCGCCTTTGCTAGATTGGATGAGAGATTCTGTTCTCGAACGGGACCGCCGTATCAGAAATGCACGAAAGAGCTTGGGTAGACCTTATCAAAACACAACACCTGGATGGCTTTGGATGCAACTACGCCGAGGTTTTGATATTGCTCAGACCTGGATTGTTATTAGCCTTGTAGGCAAGTGACAGGTTTCCAAACAGAATATATTCATATGTCATACCCTTTTGAAGGTGTGTGTATTGGTGTTAATGCTGGGATAACCTCTATTATGAGCGAATGGTTGTCGGACATAAAGATGGGTTACTGTTCAGACGGCTGGTGGTTAAACCAACAATTCTGCTGCTGGGAGATTGAAGGCGACGAAATTGATGGCTGCGACTCATGGCACTCTTGGAGCAACGTTACGCTGGCGCGCTGGCTCATCTTTGTAATTTTTGCCGTATGTGGTTTGGCTGTTCTTGGGAAGGACTAATGTCGCTTCGTTTTTCGTGAGCAGGCTATCTTCTCGTTCATCTCCGCACATCTCGTACGGTCGTTGGCCAAATACTCTGCCGGCTCCGGCATATCGGAAATTAAATGCATTTTGGCTGGCTTTATCATGCAAGGTTTCTTAGGATTTGCCACCTTTTTCATCAAGAGTATTACTTTAGTAAGTAGTATTCATGAATGGGAATGAGGTTCTTATGACTGTTAGCCTCTCGTTATTGCTTCCGGTTTATCCGTTGGAAAAGAGGGTCCATCCGTTCATGTCGCATGCTGCATCGGTTCTCTAGTAGCAGGCCTGTTTGAGAAGTTTTCACGAAGTCAAAGTAAGTGACTACTGCTGTTGGGAAGTAAGCTTCAATTTATTTTAGGTAAAATGCGTGAAATCATCACGGCAGCCAGTGCAGCTGGTGTCGCAGTCGCCTTCGGGTCACCTATTGGAGGAGTGTTATTTTCCATAGAGGTATGTTGAAGCTTTATTGATGCATCATTGATAAACCATCCTCAGGAAATGAGCCACGTCTTTAGTATCCGAACCATGTGGAGAAGCTTCTTTTGCGCACTCATGGCAACATTTACGTTAGCTGTATGAATTACATGCATTTCCTTCCAGGACCTTTTAACATCGTTTATTAGGCTATAAACCCTTTCCGCACCGGAAAGCTTGTCCTTTTCCAAGTTACCTACAACAGAGATTGGCACTTTTTCGAAATCATATTCTTCGTCATTCTTGGCATCTTTGGGGTAAGATTGTATCATAATTAAACAGCAATCATAGTTATAACTTTGCAGGGTTTATATGGCGCGTTCGTGGTAAACTTTAATCTCCAAGTTGCTGCCTTTCGCCGAAAACACCTGGCAAACCATGCAGTAGTGGAAGCGGTCACACTCGCAACTGTAACTGCCATGATAGGCTACTTCAACCGCTTCCTTAGAATCGACATGACGGCTAGCATGGCAATATTGTTCAGAGAATGCGAAGGCGGCGGAAATGTATACAACCTTTGCCAGTAAGTCTGAAAGTATAAATGCTCACCTGGATCCTGATTGGGCTTAGAACGGAAGCTCAGTGGCGAATAGCAAATTCACTGGTGCTGGCAACCATCATCCGAATGGGCCTTGTCATTATATCCTATGGTTGCAGGGTTCCTGCGGGGATTTTTGTGCCCTCTATGGCGATTGGAGCCACTTTCGGTCGTATGCTGGGCATCATGGTCAAGGCTATGCAAAAGTAAGCGAGCGCGATTGCCAGTTTGGCAAACCTCAATATAACGTGAATAGGTCATTTTGGCAAACAAGCTTCTTTGGGGTCTGCACTCCAGATATGCCGTGCATCACCCCTGGAACGTATGCGTTCTTAGGTGCCGCTGCCGCCCTTAGGTGCGTTCCGTTGTGCTGCGTGCAGTCATTTTCATCTCACTTTAAGTACAAGTGGCGTAATGCGAATCACTGTCACGGTCGTCGTGATCATGTTTGAGCTCACTGGAGCTTTGACATATATTTTACCAACAATGGTAATGCATGTGTTGCTCATCTGGTTAGCGCTCAACTGGCCATTGGTCTAGATTGTACTGCTAGTGACTAAGGCCGTGGGCGACTTCCTAGGTACAAATGGTATTGCAGATGAAATGATTAGATTCAGCGGGTATCCATTCCTTGAAAAAGTGGACCACGCCTATAATGTCTCTGGTAAGTTCATGTGAAGCATTGAGTCGATTTGTCTGATCTTTTTTTGGAGTTTCTGCTGTGATGCGACGGCAACTGCACACGCTCACAGACACTGGGATGTGTATAAAGAATCTGGGTATTTGCCAATGAGTTACTTATTTTCTGTCATTGACATTCATGCAGAGGAGATGCTAAGTTCAACGAACGTTAAAGGATTTCCAATCTTGAGCGAAGATGGGTTGCAAATACTGTGCGGCTATATTGGCAGAACGGAGCTCCGTTATGTGCTAGGTAATCAACATTGAATAACAAAAACGGTGTTTAATGTTATAGAGAGGGCCCGGAAGCAAGGCTTTGACGATAACACACCTTGTGTCTTCTCAAAAGAGCTAGACCTCTCTGAACCACCACCCACTCCATTTGGGGAAGAAGCACTAGCAGGCCTTATTTCCGGATCAACCTCACACAATGGACTGAAGATTTGGCCATGGGTGAACTTGGTGCGTCAACGTCATGTGCACTAGGCGCAGTTCATGACGAACCAACAGACACCGATGACAGTGACGCCCAATTTGCCATTAGAGATAGTCATGCAGCTATTCAAGAGAATGGGGTATGTCGCTAGCATTTGGTCAATCACGACGAGAGTCTGATCCCGCAGGCCTCGTGTCATACTTGTGGAGCACCATGGGAAGCTCGATGGACTAGTGACTGTTAAGGATGTGCTGCGCTTTATAGCCACAAACAAACCGCATCATAGTCCTTCGTGGGACGAAAGAGGCGGATTGGGTAGTTTGCTGGAGGAGATTTGGAGCTGGGCGATGCATAATGGACGTCAGATAGCATCATGGAGTCGTACCTTGCTGTGGAACAGATAACCGGAATACGAGAAATGTTGCGCAACATGCAAAGCATATATATCGACCGATGAGCAGGACGAGTGTAGCAAGCATGGCCTTCCCTTCAAACTCTGCAATTCAGCAGTACTCCCGAGAACTGGCAGCATACACCCTTCGCCAGCTCGCCGCCGCTCGTCCTCTCAGTAATGGCACCATCCCAGTCCGTCCTATTTTACTATTCTTCCAAGTTTTTGTTGACGTGCGATCAATACAGACAGCGAGGCTTACAGTGACGGTTACCCATATTGAACGTGCTCATACAGTATATACCTAAAATCACTCTTCCATGCCATCTTCCATAGATGTGTTATTTTCTACAGTCCACAAACGCCACCATTTAGGATACACTCTCTTGTAAAGGTTCATGCACACAGTATCCATCTGATTAATTGGGCCATCAAAGTGGGCCTTGAAGTATCCATGAGTGCCTAAAGATTCCCGGATATGGCCAATCCGACCATATTTGGTGTGGAGCTGGATTGGTTTGAAATAATGTACATCCTCTGACAGGCACTGAGTTGAGCAGTTTCGGGATAGGAAAGTCAGATCACACCTGGACTGAAGAGCATGTATCGGATCGTCGCTGTTTTTTTATGGACTTTGAATGGATGTCCCGTTAGAATGATACGTTTTGCAATGACGCGCATCGTATCAGGGTTTAAGAATGAGCCCATGCCCACCAGGTGAGGACCTTATGACGCATACTGTGAATGTGTTTTCCTGAGCAAAATGTGACTCACATTGGAGATCAGCGGTCTCCCGCAAGAGAATGCAGGGTTGCTTTCCAAATGTCATTGGACCATACGTCGTAGCAACGTTTGTAACGCCGTGCCTCAGGTACCGTTCGAACTTATGAACATTATTGGTACCTTTGCCCCCGCCTCGTGTAAGTTGACTGTAAATCAGATTTACCCGTAGTCGACGAGGTCCTACGCACAGAACCAAGGGGTCCTGGACATTGATAGATACTTCGAAAGCGAAAAATCTTAAAGAGCGTACCTTTGACCTGACTGAACCGTCATATTCAGTATTGCGCTGTACAGTAAAGTTGAGTACAGTAATTTTATGCTCATGTCGCAACAATCCGTAAAGAGCGACAGGTCCTGTCGACGCTACTTCTTGAGGGACATCTTTAAGATATATGGACACTTTCGTCCCAGGCTGAGGGCTATTTTAGCGATTGTGGCAAGTGAAGTTTTGCAGCATACTTCGACTATTTGTGCTTCTGCTTCCACACGCTTACGAATCGTTCTCTCCATTCTTCTGAAATCCTCGAATTGAAAGATGCGGGCGTAGTCTCTGGGGAGGTTTTCGAAAGGATCCCATGGACTCGTTCTGAACGAGCGTAATCCACGATATCTTTGGAATCTGACACGGGCTGGTTGCTCTTTTGGAGTATCGACCTCATCCGGAAAGGCAATATCATCCTCCTCCTCCCGTTTTCTATTCCTCCAATTTCGCAACCTGAATCGTCTATGTGAGTAAATGAAACACAACGTGTCAGTCAGCTCACTGTCTTTCTTCCTCCTCTTCATCCAGATCGCGGAAGTCCACGCTTTTTGAACCGTTTTCCCCTAAATCTTCGTTTTCCACGGCCAAGTCTTGCATTTCTTCGTCGTCTGATCTACTCTCTTCTATTCTCTCTGCAGCTTCGCCCACCTCTTGGTCATCAGTTTCATCATCGCTTACGTCTATGATCCAAGCTGCCTGATATTCGCTCGTCCCTTTCGGGACTCTTTTAACCACCCTCGGTGTCGTGCCTTTGGCTGCATCGGGAAGGGGAACCCCGTCCGTGTCATCATGCTTTCCGCTCATATCATCTTCTGTTGGCCAGGTTTGTTCATTCGCGAGATCATCAGGGTCATTGCTCGAAACTAGGGAATCCAAGTCTGACGGATCTGGTTCAACGAGAGTGGTTGGTTCTAAATCCATGCTGTGGCTGGATTTCAAATGGCGAGGCAAAGATATGGATTCAATCTGTTTAATAAAGTTGTCGTTGGTTTTGGGACAACTAGATAAAGTTCCTTACTTTAGCAATCTGAAAGTCTCCATAGTTTGGCAAATGCATAAGCCTGTTCGCGGACATGACAGTCCCCCGTACTGTGCCCGTAATTTTAAGCAATCCATCCTGCCATGAGACAGACTCCCCCAACATCCAAGTTCGACCTTCCCTCCATCTAACGTCACTTGGTTTACCTTCAGCTAGAGCCCTTAGGGCGTTCAATCTATCTGAGCTGACATGAAGATCGAAGATTCTTGCTTGAGTTGGCACAAAGTACTGCATGAATGATAATAATGACTTGAGCACACCTGAGCGTGCCTTTGCCTCGAGCAACGAATCCTGTGGGATGACGCTGACAACGTCCGGCAGGCCCTGGGCCTGCAAAGTGCGTAAAAGAGTATCTCCCCACTGGTCTACCTCCAGTGTTGTCGATAAGACAAATATGGTGTAGTCGGCGACCTTGCAGGCATCTAATGCGGCATAAAAGTTCTTGTAGGACAAATTAATAAATTGAATTGAAGTTCTGAATCGTTCTGCTCTTCATTACGAGAAAGGAGACTTGAGTTTATCGTCTGCGAAATCATTTATCGGAACACAGACCTCATTTTCCAAATGCCTACGTCTGGACAATCATCGGAAGGCACTTGAAGAGAATCTGAGAGCGAGACGACGACAGTGCGAGGACTAACATCCGGAGTTAAAGGGATGACTGCAACAATACGTGGCGCGCCATCGACGCCATTAAAGATACGTGTAGCAGAAATCAAGGATTGTCTCTTGTTCGCTTGTTCTTGCTTTGCGGTGTTTCGCCTATTCAGACGTAGTTGCGCTGATGAAGTGGAGGGAATTGCTTGGGGAGATTTCCTTGCGATACGACCTGGAATATGACACTAGAAGTGAGTTGAGGCTCCGCCGTGGATAGGTGTGTCAAAGCAGACCCTTTGCGGCGTTTCTGAGGGAGTGCTTTGTTGCGTGCCTTGACTTGAATTTTTTATTTTGCTGATCCATCTCTGTCAGCAAGTGCACTATTTGCTGCGTTTTAAACGCCACTCACCGATTTCAGCGTCGGTCTGTGATGATGTTGAGGTTGAGCCATATCAGTTCACTGATATGGTCAAATCGCAAGCTTTGAATATTTGAATTCTCACGTGCCAAACTACTTGATACAAGCAAGCTCTATCATCATTCTACTCACTCACTCACTGACTAGGATTCAAACCTTCTGACCCTCTCTGTGTACGAGTTAACAGGGGGCTTATATATCAGTACGATTTTCTGACTTGCCGTCTGCTGTTTTGTACACGTATAAAAAGCCAGTCAACTGCAGCTCTAACGCCAGTTCTGAAGACGAAAAGTGAGATTCCGTTCGTACGCTTGGCAGATAAACGCGTACCCTTCCAGAGCCGAAACACCCATGACATCTAAGCTGGCAAATCGTTCCCTCTTTGCTATAACATCAGCATCTCCTTCCTCTTGCCGCACGCTTCGTCGGGCGCTTTCAAGCTTCCTCTGATGCCAGTCTTCGTAGTCATGGCGGATCTCTTCCACGGACAGGCTCAAGGGCGAATCCTGCTTGTTTGCCAGTAGAAGGAGCGGCACGCCCAGAATCTGGGGTGCAGAAAGGACGGATTCTAAGTCGCAAAGTCGAATGTGCGGATGAGCTCACGAGACTTGGAGGGACATACCGAACACCTCCCAGCCTTCGCCGAGTCTTTCGCGGTCCTCTGCATCGATGAGGTAGACGATAGCGTGACAGTCATCATAGTATCTGTGCCAGATATTTCTGATGCCACGCTGGCCGCCCAAGTCCCAGAACTGGAGTATGGCGGAAGGAAGGGTGATTGAGCCAGCTGCAGGGAGGTCAGAATGGAAAATCGTCGTTGCTCAGGGAAAAGGATCCAGCACTGTTTTGTCCGACGGTGGGCCCAATCTTGTCTGGGGTAAGGCCAGGAGAGTCATTGTAAAGAGTCTTTATCTTCTCCACCAGCGTCGTCTTCCCTGCGCCATCGAGACCGATGATAATGACAGAGAAATCTTCCTTCCTTGTGAGATATTCATGAAGACCCTTGAGCAGATGGTACATGCTTAAAAGTTGCCTGAGGCGAGCGCTCACCTCACTGGCAGCTCGTCAGCATGGCTCTCTTGTCTTCCTACCACTGGCATCTCTACGGCCTCCCCATCTTTCTTACCATACTCATCGCTCTCTACCTCCTCTTCACAGGTCTCTCTCTCTCCGTCCTTTCGATATTCCATATACGTGCCGCTCATTCCCTCCTCAGACTCCGCTGAAGCCTTCAACGTCGGCCGTTTCCTTGAAGAATCAAGTCCCTACGCATGGGCTGCAACAGGTGTCGGTCTGTGTATAGGCCTCAGTGTCGTAGGTGCCGGGTGGTAAGGACATTCTTCCTCCGTCCCATAACACCCTCAGCTTCTCCAGGGGCATTTTCGTAACTGGTGCTTCAGTCCTTGGTGGTGGCGTTCGTGCCCCTCGCATTACCACAAAGAACTTGATAAGGTCCTTGTCCTCTCCACACCTTCCTTCTGAACGTGTATTCACGTTTTCTCTCTTAGCATCATCTTCTGCGAAGTAGTCGCCATTTACGGTGTTGTATGATCACATTCCATTTCTACAGATTTGTATCCAATAGAGACCATTCAGATCATTGGTATCGTCTATTCCTCAAAGATGACTCCTGTACCGGAGTCTTTGCTGTATACGCAAGAGAATTATCACACAGGCATGTCTTCAAGTACCTCATTTTCCTCAGTCACCTCATTTCTATAGGTTTCGCCATATTCTGGGGTGGTCTAACCGTCGGCGCATGCAATCTACTCTGCGGAGTATGTGTCGGCGTAACAGGCTCGACAGCGGCGTTGGCAGACGCGTCTGACCCCAACTTGTTTGTGAAAATTCTCGTCGTCGAAGTGTTTGGAAGTATCCTGGGACTCTTTGGGCTCATTGGTGCGCTATTTCCATAATGGATAAACTCATCTTATTCGTGCGTAGTTGGTCTTCTTGCCGTAGGCTCCGACTTCAAGGCTGCTACACCTCTGGCCAGCGCTACTCCGTCTCCGTTCGTGTACTGATCAAATCCCCAATGTTTTTGATACCTCTGAGTCTAAAAGTCCACATTATACATGTCCTAGATATCCTAGGCTCCCTCTAAATTTGACATTCAACTCCGAGATTCCTCAAACGGATTTTCGGTATACTCTAGTTCGTCTTCATCCTCCAATGAGTTTTGCCGTGTGGGCTCGGGTTGTTTGTCTGTTGCAACTTGTGGTTTCAGTAATGAAACGGGCCGTTTGGGCAAAAGGCCCAACTTTCCTGTAAGGACAACACATAAACTAACGAATCATGTTCATAACAGTCCTTTGTACCTCCGTCAATAGTTGCTACGGGTCGCGTTCCGATACTCGTTCGGGGAGTAGTGACGCCTGGTGTTGGTTCGCTCCTCGGAAGTTCAGTTGCTGTATCAACTGAATAACGAGACACTGAGAAAATGAGCAGCAAAAAGAATTGAATCCGGACCTGCGCCCTGTTCGACCTCCGTGTCGTAGGCATGAACAAATTTCCCTGAGGGTGGCGAGGACGAGATAGCCGCCAGTGGCGGGCTTGGCGCGTAAGATGATGATGGTTGCTGGTGCTGGTAACTGTAGTTGTCATACTGGTCCGAAGTTGTTGGCGTCCCACTCCATAAAGGTAATTTAGGAGATTCGGAAGCTTTACTTGGTCTGGTGGAAGGGTAAACTCAGAAGAAATAAACGAATTCAATGAAGACTAACTTATCATACTCCTGGATCTTAGCTTTAACTCTGGAAAAGAGGCCTTCAAACGTCTTCTTTCCGGCTAAGGATGTGTTAAGCGTTTGATGACATACGTGCGACCGTGCTTACTTTCCGCGAACCGACTTATGTGATCCTGAAACTCCTGGATGGTACCTCTCTCGTCTTGAACTTGAACCTCCTGGGTAGGTCTGGGATGATGGCTGCGTCGTATAGAACCCCTGTAGGGTTGATATGGGAGTGCATGTGCATGTGTCTCCTGATCTTCCAGCATGAGACGGCGTGCCAATTGTTCGTCCAAGTCGACCTGCGACTTGATATCAAAGGTCATTGATAGAGCCGTGACGTAAGGGCAAACAAGTATACAAGTGCCTGCTCACTGCGATTGTCGGTGACTTCGCTCTTGTATTGTGGATCACTCATGCCGAGTAAAACATCGATGGCACGGTCCTGGTCCCCTCCGACAGACTGTAAGATGGATAGGCTTGTCAACTATTAGATTCGTCTGCGCCCTGGATCGCATGCAGCTCACAGGAGACCATCATCATAGTCTGGAAAGATGGTACGAAGTGCAAGGACCTGAGGGTCTGGTTGAGGTTGTTCAGCGTCAGATTGGTCGCCTGTTCGTTCAAGCTCTGCAGTCATGGTGGTATTGACTAAACGGGAGCACAGCCATCTGTACACTATTTCTCATTTTTGACTCTTAACTCGAGTTGCCCCATCGTTATCCACTCTTTTTCTTTTCGTAGCGTTCCCCTCGGTCATTGTCATAACCCGTATTTTATCCAGCATTTTCTTCAGTATGCGCTTCTCGCCCACTCGGACCACGATGGCTTGTCTCTTATTGAGTGAGATATTTTGTCGCAGAAGTGACTCGTCATCCTGAAAAACATGAGAGCAAGTCAGCAGGAATAGAGTAGGAAAAAGTTTTCCAACATTGAGATCACTTGGATACATCTTCAATCTTTGCTGTAAGACGGTGATCAACACCTGCATCACATCCGGATCCATTTTTGCCTTCGGGGGTTTAGATTTAATCTTGACTTTTTCCCATTCCGACTTGGACAAGAGGAACAAGCGAATTAGAGAGAGCATCAGGTCCGGAACCTCATAACCTGACTCGATGACAATAACACTGAAAGTGTCAGTTCGCACGTCAAGCCGCCACCGGAACACACGCACTCATCACCGCCTTCGTCCAACCACCAGTCGACACGTTCCCTCGACTCTGCAGACGATAAAGTCGGGTGATGTTTCAAGACGGCATCCAACACTATGTCAACTTGTATTTCGATAACATCACCAGGATTCCCCACACCGCCGTCCGGTAAGGGCAACAGATCAACATGACCATATCGACGAAGCAATTCACTATTGGGTAGGTCTCCATAAGTGTTCCACTGTTGAAAAGCCACTTAGAATAAGCGAAATCCAAAGAGGAGAGATTGCCAAACTATCTGTTCTCCTGCTCTTATTGATTTCGTAGTCACCATCTTTAGGCAGTCCTTTTCGTGAAACAGTTTAGACTGACATCACATTCGGATTCGAACAATTCAGACGTGTAATTAATAACGCACATTTTCAGACCCAAATCTCGCATTAAGCATATCAGCCATGGGGACCATCGCAACGCTGGCCGATCCCTCATTATCATTTTCTTCCCGTAAGTCGGAATCCTGAGACGATTCACTTATCGCATCGTCTTCGGCATCGCTTTTATTCTCTGAACTGGTGTTCATGGTATGCCAGGGTTCCACGTTGAAGCTTCTGGACAGAATGCAGCTTCCCATCACATGGAACATCTCCAAAGAGTAGTCCTTATCCCATGTGTGAGGAGGGAATAGATCCACTCTACTCTGGTATCGGTAAGTTCCGGTACATGAACAAAGTGTTCCGTTTGCTCACTTGAAGAGCCGCGACGATCTTAGTATTGTATTCCTGGTTCGCCTCATCTTTGCCTATTTTCCCTACGGCTGCATTAGTATTTGTATTTTACCAAAATTTTATCACTAGACCAACCTACCACGGCAGTCCCCTCCAGCTCGTATAAATCGTCCTCTCCCCAAAACATCGGAGTATCGAAATGATCGGGAAGAATAGCTGATTTAAATATCAAAAAAGAAAAGTGAAGAGTTAAAGAACATGGAACACTCACCCAGATACTCACACCATGTTGAAGTTTCATTTTTCCATCGTTCCCACATCATACAAAGTATCAGGCCGGCCCACCCCTTGTTTAACGCCAGTTTTCTCCAATTATCTAGACCGAAGAGTGATGGCAATGTGCACGTCCCGGTTGACAATATCAGATGACGTGGTATCGAGAAGAGTGTATGGCCTTCCTGGGGACGTCGATGATGAGCGACGATGCAAGTCTGTGGGCCCATGAGATTTTCATGCCTGTATATCCTTCACCGCCAACATGCCGCGACCGCCTTCAGACATTGGAAAAGTTTTGAAGTCGATAGACTCTGTATCTAGACAACCGGTATTCGCTTTGAACCAGTTGATAAACGCTGGTAAGACCGAGTCGCTAACGTCGTCGATGTCCATGACGAGAACTGTCAACCCTTACTAACCGACCGGTGACCTCGGTGAAATCGATGGGTGAGGTTACGGCACTTGAAGGACTTGCAGGGAGCCTGAGTTACTCCGACCCACCGCAGTCAAAGTCTTGAACCCATTTTGTGTCGGTTCGTCTCTGTCGGTGTGTATAAACGCAGATGCCTCGGTTTTCATGCCCGGCTACGGCTGCACGTAATTCTGCTGCTCGAACGCTAGAATACGTTTGTTTGACGAGGTCTACCCAAGCTTAAATTCCAGCGGTCACGCGGCATATTAGGATAAAGGCGTCCTACAAGGACAGGCCCCGAGATCCCGTACGGCGTCCAGACATCAACTGCCATGAGCATCCAGGAACATCTGCAAATTAATCACGAGAATCTCCTGAAGCAGTACCATGCAAACATCCATACCGTATCAAGCCTCCAGGCTACGCTTTTGCGCGACATCTTGCCTTTTGTGAGCGATGAGCTTCGTCTTGCTCCGGAGGCCACGGAATGGGCGAAAAGTTGGTTGTACGATACGTGTACGTACAATTTCGACCTCATAGGAAGGCGAGCTAACCATACATTCAGCAACGCTCTTTCGAATTCTCAAGGTAAGTCTTATGCGCATTCTTGGGAACAAAAGTACTTTTCTTGTTCCAGCGCCATCATTTTACTCGCTCTTTCGCTTTAGAGGCTGTCCGAAAGAACCTCTTTTGGCGCCTGAACAATCTACAAACACCGCCGAGGCGTCCAGCTACTAACTTCCTGCAATGCTTGCCTTCAAACACTCTTGATCCATTTGATCGACCCATAATCGTCCTAAAGATGGTAGCTTTTAATCAGACTTTCGATGCGATCAAACCTTGGATTCTTCAAACGTTCGAATTACTCAGGATCAATTTGGAACGCATGAATGACAACGTCAGAGTGAATCCCGTCCTACAATACATGGTCTTATTGGACCTAGAAGGATTATTGTTTCAAAATATTGTAAGTAGCATTCCCAGGTCATACTCCCTTTTTTAACGAAATCAGAACATTGAGCTGATTGGGTGGACACTTCGCGAGGTAATTCCCCGCTTTCCGGGCATGCTGGCAGGGGGTAAGCTCGGCCCAAAATTTACCACTGATTCGGGCTCAATTTACGGCTAGTTTTCATTCTGAATTACTCGTGGGCACACTCCAGTCTATGGAGCGTCATCAAGTGGTTTGGTTCTGTTCAACGCGATGAACACATCTAACAAATTTTCGCGCAGGCGTGTGCTTCCGCCACCTGCCCTTTCACGAGTGTTTTTCCCGACCAATGCAGAGCTTCTTGAGTATTTCACCCCTTCAGTGCTACCGCAAGGTCACACCAGCTCAAATTGGATTTTGCTCAAGACTTATTCTTATTTCTCTGCAGAATACGGCGGAACATTACCCTTGATACGATCGCGTGATCCTCTTTGGCAAGATAACCTGCCAACAACAACTTACGACCACCTGCCTACGTACAACGAAGCTCAAACCTCTCGATCCCGACCCGACGCAATGACATATCTACCATCCACATCACTCCTGAACCCCTTTTTTGGTTATCCTGCATCTCAATCAAACAATTCTATTATTTTTCCACATGGACGCAGAAGGAAGCGCGATCTTGCTGAAACTCTGGTATTTCTATTCTGGGTACGATGGAGGAAGCACATAACACTTGGTCTTGTCTTGGTAACATTAGTAGCTATCATCAAAAGACGCCAACTCCTAGGCCCTATTCACTCCTATGGAAGGCTACTCAAGTGAAGGTCCCATAGTATAATGTCCTGCTGCGGATTTATCGCAATCCATCTTAACACGCGTAATATCATTGACGGCGTGTCTTAAATTTATGACGCTCGCATTTCTTGCCGTTGATCCAGGCGTAGTAGACATGGTAAGCGTTTAGGGGCATCGTCAAGCTACGATTAATGTGTGAGATGATAACTATTGGCCTTGGTATGTCTGGATGAGGACTATAGAAAATATTCTGGTAACTATTGCATCTTAGCGAGTGCTCGATGACCGAAAAAGAAATAATCCTTACCCTTCCGCCTGCATTCTGGGCTGCTTGCTGGTTAGGACCATCCCGTTCATTTTCCGGAGCCGCCTCGAATACATTGAAAAACAGCATCCCCTTTGGCCCAACTTCAAGAATGCTAGCCGAATTTCCACAACGATAACAGTAATTAGGAGCGGACCAAACGGTAGATAAATGTTTATCAAATAGAGAGGCATAACCTTCCATGCAGAGTTGGTGTGCGCGAAGAATATGTGACATCCTGTTTTGATCAAGAAATTTGTAAACTACGCCCGATCCAAAAGTATATCCGGCCCCGCTATCATTCAACGTGAGCAGACGCTAGAAGTTCGTGGCAACGACGCACCGGGGCGAGATAGCAAAGTCTTCCTTCTCAGGGTCAGGATCTGACCAGACGAGGTCTGCCATGGGACCTTCATGGGGAATTTCTAGTAAGGGATCAGTCTCGGGACCTTGAGAAGTGCAGCAAACATGACACCTCGAAAGCGATCAACGACTTTTATCTGGTCTATGGAATGTATGGACGGAGACAACCCTAGCGGATAAAAAAAATTTAGTAGGCGCTAACTGGCTAGCAGTATTGGTACCTCCGTGTACGCAGAAAATTTGGTCATCAATGACGACAGAGAGGGTCAGAAAGTCGAACATGTCCGTAAAGTATGTCCACACATGGGATGACCCGTATTTCCGGACACACTCGGTGTAAAATCCATAAGTCTAGAAAGCATGGTGAGGCGATTGATGTTCTGGGAAGAGGCCATCGTCTGACTTGCGTAACGGCCCTTGACTCGTGATTCCCTCTGATAAGTTGGACTCTATCTGGGTATCTCAGCTTGAGGCAGGTCAGAAGTGATATGGTTTCGACGCTGAACAAGCCTCGATCTACATAATCACCTAAGATGGAGTGAATGGGGTAGTGTATCAGAGGGCGCTTCTAGACGCACCGAGAAAAAGATAATTAGTATGGGGAGCGTATCCGCCGATGCGAAATATTTCTATTAAATCATAGAATTGCCTTGAATGGGGATGGGTGAGAGAAAGAAGCGGGTTGGCTGTCGCGACTCACCCGTGAATGTCGCCGACCACGGTGACGGGGGCATCGACATGGACGACATTGGACTCTCTCATGAGAACCTCCTTAGTTTTCTCACATATTTCGCGCAACAGAGCCTCATGCAAGAGCTGCTTCCGTAGCAGCTGCTGAATACATGCATCAAGGTCAAAAGGCGCCATCAAGGTAAGGAGTGACTAGTGATCGCTCGTTTGTTCTGTGTTTGGTTGAAGTCTTATCAAGCATGAAGCTCATGCTTGAATTTGACTCCCTTTCAACACCATCTTCTGGAGCATCGTTGACACCGAGACAAGTATTTGTACTCGTGCAAGGTCCCCGATGAGCTTGTCCACTAACCCACAGACCAGTCGCGCGACAACGTGCTTGGCTTAATTCCGGAGCCAACTTTCTGACAGATCTTCGAAGCATTTTAACCGTCACCGTGACGGTTCTCCGGCTTTGGGCGAACTCAATTCCAAATTACGAGTTTACATCAGTTCAACCCCTAAATTCATACCGCACCGACTAGGGTGAATGGATGGACCGTTCGGTCGCTCGGATACTCACCTCAATCTTGAGGTTCATCTTCATTCACGACGGTACTCACAAGGTGGAAACCCGAACAGAACAATGGCAAACGTTTCACGTGTTGAATTTTCAAACCACCATCGCTGTCTCTATGTGCGACCTTAGGAATTTTGGCTGAATCACACTCGCACGCGTTTCAATCCATACTTGGTTATCTCCATTTACCGCACTGCTCTGACAAGTGGCATATCTAAAATCTCCTAACCCTTTTAGGGCTAAACTGTTTCTCTCAGCCATCAGGTACACCACCGCGAGACTGAAGTGTCACGGCTCAAATTACGGTTTCCCAGGACTAAGCATGGTATCTGGCAATTTACCAGCCCGATCTAGCGCCGACAGCAGGAGCTCGGTCACTCCTTCGAGAGACTGATGTAACAAAATTTAGTCGGTTCTCATGCCTTGCTCTCACTTTCATTTGTAGTGTCTTTATAGGTTCCAGTTACTTGGTCAGTTACGGCCGTGAATGGCGGGCTCATCGACCAGACAAGGATCTTGGCCCACCCCTTCATCAATTCTAATACCCACTTATATTTTGCTCCATGTTATTTCGGCGTCCCGGTATTAAAGGGAGTGGGTCGCCTCCGAATAATCGACTTTCACCGCCCTCTCCACAAGGATAGTTCCACCGGACCTTGCGATGCACCACGGCCGATATGACAATACTGGGGCCACTTATGGGCAACCAATACCTTTACCGCCGAGTGGCTATAATATCTCCAACCCACCTAACATGTACGAGCACCAGCCTAGTCCATACTATGACCCTATTCATCCTGGGATGAATACCACAGAAGGTATAGTCACTTCCTGACAGGCTGGAGCTCCATTTTATTTTATTCCTTCGTACCAGCCCCGCAGAATGATCGCTATCAGAATACATTACCTGTCACGCAACCTCCTAATCGTTATCCAACGGACCACCAAAGCATTGGGCGAATTTATCCTCCACAGGGACCACCTGGATCATCCTCTGTGCCATATGTGACGCAGTCTTCTTATCCTCGCAGCAGCTCGATGGATCCTCACTCACATTCGACTCAATTTATACCCACTCCTTCTGAAATAGCCTATACGTCTCGCATTGGCGGGCCACAGACGTCAGGTCACTCTCCAGAGCAATACGCTGGGGGACACGACTACGTGCGTAGCTCTGTACCGCGGTCGCCGATGCGCATGCCAGTATCGTCTGGACCCCGTCCGGGTTCCGGAGGTTTATCCACCGCGGCCAGTGGAGAGAGATTCCTCTGTGAGAAATGCGGAAAGACGTTCTCCAGGTCGCATGATAGGAAACGACACCATGAGACGCAACATCTTCCTACGCCAGTGATACATCGGTGCCGTTTTTGTGAAAAAGAATTCAGCAGGCAGGTCACGTTTAAGATCTAACAAATAAAGGTACTAAGGACTAGCGCCAGGTCTGATTCGTTGAAAAGGCATGTGGACAATGGATGCGATGAAATGCCATGACTCCTTGACGGAGAGAAGAATGTGATCACATTGCCTCTAGCGCGACATGCTCTGATGAACGTTGATTGATATCTTTATTTCTTGTCACAAGTGCATCTTACAGTATCGTAATCGGACATTTTTTGGGACAACCATGTAATGATTTCGGTGTAATGATCATTTTGTGAACTAGGTTGAGCTAAATCGCGGCCTCACGCATGTTTCAGCTTTACATCAGAAATGATGTAGTTATATCCCTGCTTGCGATCATGACTAGAAGGGGTGCGCAGCGTTAGTGGTGTGCTGAAGCGAAAAATGACACCGAAAAAAAGGTTTGGCCATCTACACTGTCCTACCCGGGTGCAACAGAGCACTTAGACTGACGTCGCACTATTACTTTACTGGGATTATCCTTTTTACAACATTCATTCTTATTTAGCGCATAATTAGTCCTCTACTGTTACAAGTAGTGTGTGAAGCGGATAACCGAGTGTCAGGGTGGAATGGAACTTATCGAACTGGAATTCAGCCAAATTGATATTAGAGTCAACATTCTAGGTGCCTGAGCGGTTCGATGAGTCAGAATCTTGACCAGCGTCTGGGTTCAGACCCTCTATCTCAACTTGAGGATTCTGACCGTCATCTGTAGTGTTTTGTCCCTCCAATTTTTGTTTCTTTTTGGTCATTTTTTCAATAATTTTGTCTGCACGATTAAAGATGCCTCCCGTTGGGGCACCGCACGCTAAACATTTTGGTGTCTTTGCGAATCGCTTGATGGCACATGCTGAGCAGTAATAATGACCGCAGCGAGTCACAACAGGATCTGTATAGTGCTTCCGACATATTAGACAAGCAAAAGGAACGTCTTCGTCGGAATCAGAGTCCGAAACGTCCTCGACCTGTTTCTGAGGATTTTCTGCCAGTTTGTCCAACTGCCAACCGGAGAGGTCTACAAAGAGGATAAGTAAGACGAATGGCAAGAGTGCAAAGCCAAACATACATGTTCCACGATCATGCAAGAATTTGCAGGTGTCACCGAAACCACAAAAGCCAGTTTCTATCGCGCGATGTCAAAGGGGAGTTTTGATCAGGAAATATGGAGGAACACACCTTTATAGTCCTTGCAAACGTCTGGTTGATAGTCAATGATGGTGACGGTGCGAATGGTGTTTGTTGACCGCTGTGGGCCCACTCTCATGGATTTTGGGATTTCTGTGCTTTTCTTAATGTGACTCTTGTATGCGTTCTTTCCGTGATACAGCCCATCGTCTAGAGTCTCGCCGTCCAGGTCACCTGCGGAATCATGGTCTTTCTTTTGCCGCTTTGCAATGAGTTCCTCGACTTCGTCGCCTGCAAGGATCTCCAAAGCGGTATTTACATGGGACTTTTCTGCGGACCATTTGATATCTGGCCCTTCCACGTCCGGTGAGTCGGTGTTGTCATGTTCGTCTCTGTGGGAAAGGGATCGTTTGGTGCCGGCAGAGAGGAGATTGGAAGGGACTTTTTTGGAAGGCAGGACGACTTGGGAAGTGGATGAGGGAGCGGATGGAGTGGTGGGTTCTGGGGAGCGCTTGCGAGCAGTGGAGGGCCTTGATTTTCCCTTTTTGAAGAAGGGGACATTGGAGGCCATCATGGTGGAGGGAAGGGAGAGCGGGGGAAGGATTTGTCATCGTGTCACGTGGGGTCGGAGGTGAGGAAGTGGCGGAGTGATGTCGGGCGGCGGTGGGAGCGGGCGGGCGATAGCCGAGCGGCTAAAAGGTTGCCACTTGTTACCATCTTGCATGGCACCCTCCAACCTCCAAGGCCTCAACATCGTTCACCCCCCCGCCCCCGCTGGCGATGCCCGCGATCTTATTGGTCATCCATACCATGACCTCACCGCTCAGCTTGACTTGTGGACAAATTTAGCTTTTGACTCAGATGAGGGTCCAATAGCCCCCAAAACGGATGATGACTTGGGCCATAAGCCTGCGAATGACGACGACAACGACGTCCATTCCCCCGGTGCCCTTGACCGCCCTCGTCAGCAGTCAATCGATATCAACAGTCTCCTCGCGGGATTCGGCATTGACCCCTTTGCCGTACCACAACCGCAGCCTTCTGCAACTTCACCAACTCTTGCCCAACTGCTAGCGCTTCATACAGCCCAATTTGCGCTGCCATCCGCTGCCTCCGCTGAGCTTGTTCAGCAAAAGGCGAAATCCACAGAAAAGCCAGCACAGTCCAGCAGCATTGCCGATGAGGCGTCGCCTCCAGCGAAAAAGGCACGAAACCGTAGAACGTCAGAGACATTGGCAGCTGGATCTGCCGGTACGGTTACGACAGAGCAATCCGCATTGCTCGCTGCCGAGGACAAGCGACGTAGAAACACCGCGGCCAGCGCGCGATTCAGACTGAAGAAGAAGGAGAGGGAGGCTGCATTGGAAGGGAAAGCGAAAGAACTGGAGACTAGGGTGACTGAGCTTGAGAGAGAGTGCGAGACGTTAAGAAGAGAGAATGGATGGTTGAAGGGGTTGGTTATCGGTGTAACGGGTGTTGCGAGTGGACCACCGTTTACGACGGCGACGAAGAGGAGTCGAGAGGAGGCGGAGGGGATGTCTATCAGTGCCCAGCACTAGCGTAGTTTGTTGTAATTTTGTACAATCTCAAGCCAATCCTTCATGCTCAGGCTGAGGCTGAGCGCTGAGCTCGAGCTCGAGCTCGGAGGAGGCGGACATCATTAGGAGAGCAAATATCCCAGCCAATCTTCCTCATGTCCTACAATGTCGGCCACCCGCTCAAAAGCCCTGCTCTGCCCACGGATGCTGGTATCACCCGGCCACACTTATCCCGTCTCACTCAGGACACCCCTTCCGAATCCTCCTCCTCCTCTTCCGACAACGACGAGAGCCATAACCTCAGGCCAAAACCCAGCCGCGACCAGGAGGTCATAGTACACAAGGTAACTCTCCTTGCCCATATCCGCTTCTTTTAATACCTTCCGCACCAGGTCACTTCTCAAGATTCTTTGCCTGGTGTGTCGCTCAAATATGGGATTCCTTTGGCTGAATTGCGACAATTCAACCAGCTCTGGACATCCGACTCCATACATTTGCGCAACGTACTATATATCCCTGTACAGAGGGCGACCCGGGCACATCTGTCTTACAGAGCAGATACCGCCGTTCGGGACGCGGATATTCCTTCATCACCTATCATTCAGCGAATACCCATCTCACAGCTGTCCTTCTTTCCTCCTCGGATACAGCCACGAATGACGAGAAGGCGTTCATTGACAGAGCACTCCGTCCCCTCAACCTCTCTTCCTCGGAGTTTCGCGCGTACTCAGTCTTTTCAACCTACCGCTCCCACTTCATTTACCGCAGTCGCTTCCTATCGTGATGATATCATTCCTCGTCTTTCTCTCGATAGCATCGGACCGACATCTGGTCCCAAGCACTCACGTCGCTTCGACACTGGCGAGAATCATGAGCTAGAAACTGTAAAAACAGCAAGCAACCTAGTCCCAAAATTCCGCTTTTCGTTTGAAGATCGCTTAATGGTTAAATCTAGTGGTCTTGATCACGAATTACGGACCCCAAGAGTCAATGTACCTTACCGCGACGATACGGAACATATCCGTCGTGTGCCACCGTCATCTCCCCCGTCGTTTTATATACCACCCTCATCTTCTCTTTCGATTGTTAGAACTGTCCAAATGGAGCCCTCTCCTATCATGCAAATACCAAAAATGAAGAGGAACTTTCTGCATTCTAATCATAGTCGCAGTGGCACCGCGAGGGACAGGGATGCTTCAGCAGGAAAACCACAGTCATCGGCGCATGCCATGGAGTTGCAAGACACGAGTAAACCACTGTCCGGTTGACTCAGCCGTAAAAAAGCGTTATATTTACTTCAAGGTTAATCTGGTTTTGCGCCACCAAATGTGAAGTTGACATACCCGTGCTCATCAAAATCGGTTTTATGGATGTCATGAATGGATATAAGACGGTCAATCATTATCAAACAGTTGTGAAGGTACGCCCATGGGTTGACGACGAAACATTTAATATCTATTTATCAAGCCTTGCCGAAATGGGCCGCCACATTCTGGAATTCCCAAACAAAACACGTTCTTTGGTTTCACAGACCGTTGATTTCTGCTTCATTGGAAAAAACAAAAGGATTATTCCGTCAATCTGAATCGGACAGTACACGCATCTAATCATACCCTCATCTATGTCGCATGTGCTAAATTATCTAGCATATAATATATATTTATCATGTCGGGATCAGAGAACAACGGCAACTAGACGACCATCGAGGAATAAGTCACTTGGAAGGTGCAGAACCTGGCCCCATCTTTGCGGCAATGATCACCTCCGTTCACAGCGCAGATTAAAGTTAAAGGAAATAGAAACTCGGATCATCAACGTAGTCAACGGCGATTCGTGGCAAATGTCCTGGGCCAACGACAGGTGTGATTCCTGATGTCTTCCTCAAACACCCGAGACAAGAAAAGATGAGTGCGTTTCGGACCGTCTCCCTGACGCGATTGCTCAATCTACATTTTGCGACTTTAATCCATCCAGTCAACGGGGAAAAAATCATGCAAGTTTGACTTGTTGACGCGCCACATCAGAATATGACGTCTTGCAAGCTGCTCGAACTTCCGGCGACGAACTTGCGCGTTCTATTCACGACCTTTTTTTTTTTTTTTTTGATGTCTTGATGGATCCCTGCGTTTCACGTCTCAAGCTTACTGGGCAGTCACAGTGCTCGTTAGTGTTTTAAACGAGCCGAAATTTTCGATACGAGCAGCGTATCTCCTGGCATTCCGAGAACCCCTGAGGATATTCGCCGCGTTCCGATCGAGCGACATAGCGGTGTTTCGTTTCAAGTTCCAGCCAACATCACCACAAAAGTTGATATGTCCTTCATGATCGACAGTAGATCATCCATCATCACAACTTCAACGATTATGCTTTGATCTGTAACAGATGGATGTCCAAATGTCTGGACGGAAGCATCCTGAAAGCTATTTCGGCTGTAGCATTACAATATATGACCGCCGTGAGGTCTAAACAGGAGATTTTTTTTTTCAATTGAAACTGTGTCGGGCGCTTTTAAGGTCTTCCGTATCCAAGATTAAGCGGGCGCACCAACAATATAGATTGTTATGAGAACTGAGGTATATATAGATGGGTACTACAGTGTTGTTTATAGTGAATCTTTGGTTCAAGATATCCCTTTAAAAGCCTTTGCTATAGCCACCTGCCTCATAGAACGCCTCCATTTGTGCGACGATGGAGCTTAGTGCGGCCAGCCATTTGTCCAGTGCTTCGTTCAACCTCTCCGTAGACGCGGGCGCACCACCGTCAGGGTCAGCCATGAGCTTGGCGTAAAAATCTTTACGGAAGGGACAAGCCTTCACGGCGACCTTGAACGGACCGCATTCAGCAAATTAAAATTAACCAAAAAAAAAAAAAAAGAAAAAAAAGAAAAAACGGTTGTCCCACGTACAGCGAATATACCTTTGACAACAAAGTTGTGGAACTTTTTAAGTGTCTTGTCGTATGCATTGCTGAAGGCAGTCGACAGCTCCTCGCCCTTGTTGGCTTGTGCAATCTGAAGAGCTTTGCAAGTGAAAGAAAGGCCGCGTAGCAGCCACATTAACCCCTCTGTCGCGGTCCTCTTTTTCTCTCCTTTTTCATTGGCGACGAGTGCCTGAAGCGAGCCCGATAAAGTAGGAGCAGCGTCATACCGCGCCCTGACTTTCTGGGAAATATTGATGGGGACTGGGGCTGGTCTAATTTCAATACTCACTGCAATATTCCCATTCAAATCGGCTTGAACGACGGAGAACGCCGCGGATCCCAGAAGATCTGCGATGGGGAAGGGTGTTGAGGAAAAATAGACGGTTAGCGGTGCTGAACGAACCGAACAGGCCAGCGAGCCCCTTGGAAGCCTCTAGAAAAGCGAGGGTATCGATGGAGGTTTCGGTGACAGGCACGTCTGCGAACGACTAGAAATCAATGTAGATGGGTTGCGAGCAGGCAGATGCAGTGGTAGGCACCTTGACCGTGTCCAGATATGGAGGCATTGGCGATGGTCTAATGGTAATGGTATCCTGATACGATTCAGCAGGCTGTGCTGGACATGCCCCACGCAGACGCCTCGCTCCTGCCTCCCACGTAAGTCTCGGGTAGAGCACGAGCCCTGCTCAGGGAATTCTTACACTGTAGAATTTCGTTTCAGCATCCAATCTAAACCCCAATTCTGGGACTATGTCTACTCTCAGCTCCAGCTTCTCTTAGCAGACCAACGATATTGGGTCAGCCCCACAACCCACTGCTTCCTCCGTCCCTTGCTAACAACCTCCAGGTCTCAAATCTCTCCAACGCCTCTTCTTTGATATACAATTCATTGCTGGCCTTCCATTCCTACTTCGGAGACGACAGGTCGAAAGCCGTCAATTGGTGTGGTAAGTCTCGCTGAACGAACCGCACCATGCGTCCCACTCTTGACTAAGAGATTGGCAAGGCTTCTATATTCATTCGCGATTCTTCCCCGTCCCCCGCCTCACGATAGATACAGACAAGACTGAGTCGGTACAAAATCTGTTGCTCCTGGGCCCATTCTGTGGCAAGCCTGCTTGTCAATTCATCAATGTAGGCAATGGAAAGGCACGCGGTGTCTGTGCTGATGCATATCTACAACGGAAAACTGTGGTCGTACCAGACGTCGACGTCTATCAGGGTCACATTGCTTGCGACGGCGATACGAAAAGTGAAATAGTTTGCCCGTTGTTGTTAGAAAAGGATGATATGATACATACTCTAGGAGTACTGGACCTCGACTGTTCGTCTCTGAATGGTTTTGGCGATGATGACAAGGCAGGTTTAGTGAGGATAGCGTCTCTCATAGTTAAATCCTGCGATTGGTAGTAGTGAATGAGTTATCCGGTTAACCACTTTGGTCCTTCTGCCATGCCAGAAACTCCTCGTGCAGCTTTTTCTGATCCTCCCACTGCTTTCTAACTTTCTTTGCTTGATTTTTGCTCAACTCCTTTCCTTCGCAGTCAGTTAAAGGTATCCCTTGCTCATCCCACGTCCCATAAACACCCTCCGCAACATTGGGAGGTTTGAACATATCTTCAGCTTCCAAACGTCCCTTCTCCAATTTCTGAAGCCTTTTCTGTCGTTCAGCCTCTACGTGTGCCGCTTTCTTAGCGGCCTTTGCATCAGAGATAGCCCGCTTCTCATCCCTGATTCTGATCAGCTCTGCCGGGGGCACCAGTTTAACAAGTGCCTTGCCGTCTAATAGCGTGTTATCCAATGTTTGGACTAGGGACTCTTCAATGCTTACCTTCTTGATCGTCAAGTGCCACTCCCAATGGGACCAGGTCCATATCGCGAAGTTTGTCACAGAGTAATAGAATGTCACGCAAGGCAGTATCATTCTTTGATATTGCCAATCGACGAACGCCATCCCGGAAAGAGGATAGAGCTTGGAGGTAAGGAATTAAGATTTCCTCGCGCTGTCCAAGTAATATTTGTCAGATGGCAGAATAATTAGGATTTAACGTACATTTGTCATACTATTATCTTCACTTTCATGACCCCAACCGATTTCCGTTAATTTGCCTTCACCGAGCCCAAACATACGCAGCATCCGAGATACCCACTGAGCCACCACCTCGACAAGGTGGACATTTACTTTCGATCCTTGAGAGTTTACATATACATTTGTTCGTGAAACAAGATCCCTCAGAACATCCAAAGCCATTGGTGTATTGAATGAATCGCACAAAGCCGCCCGGAATGCCTTCTGGCTATCGTAAAATCTGCTATTATCTAAGCATATTGACTTCGGGAAGAGGCAGTAATATTACCGGGACGATAGTGATTGCTCTGGCTCGTTATTCCTATGAGAACCATTAGAAATTAAAACTTCAGATCCAGCTTGATGGATAAGTGCTTTGACCACCGTGAAGAAGTTCTAAAACAAGGCCAAAGCGTCACAGTTTCTCCAGTCCAGGAAACTGATAAATACGTACATTCAGTGTTTGCTCGATGTTTCGCACCTCCCCAGTCATCAGCGACTCTGAGAAATCCACCTTCGCATTCCACATCTGCGTAAGAAATGCTAACCTTAGTTGGCGGGCTGAATATTTCTGGAGGATCTCCTAGAGCCACTTTAATACTCGGAACACTGTGAAATGTGGTCGGCGTACGTCGATGGTGATGAAGTTTTTTAGGGATTTGCTCATCTTAAGCCCCTCTATGTGCAGATGACCAGTATGGAGGAAGTAATTAACCCATGAATCACATTCATGATATGCCTATGAATGAATTAGAGGGAGAATCGATGTCCTGGGTGAGGGAGTACCTCAGATTGTGCTATTTCATTATCATGATGTGGGAAAGCAAGGTCAATTCCACCAGAATGTATGTCCAGATTACTGCCCAAAATTGCACTCGCCATGACTGAACACTCAATGTGCCAGCCAGGACGACCAGGGCCCCACGGCGATGACCAAGATGGTTCCCCTGGTTTAGATGCTTTCCATAGCGCAAAATCAGATGCTGATCTGCGACCCGTCCTCGTCGCTAGTGTACCTGAAAATTACATCAGCCTAAGAAATGCAATGGACATGATATCTCGACCTTCGCCCTCTTCTAACAGTTCTCGATTACCCTTACTCCATGGTTCCAATTTTGCATAGTGATGGGTTTGTGTTTTGTCAAATGTCAAAGTGTCAAAATAAACACTTCCTTCAGCTTCATAGGCATAACCGTTCTTGATGATACGATCGACGAAGGACACAATCTCCGGCACATACTCCGTGACACGAGTAATTACGTCAGGTCTGCGCACCTTCAACCGATCCATATCCTGGAAAAACTTGCGCTCCCAATATGCTGCCAACTGGCGAGAAATCTCAGGGTCTGTCACAGTCGATTTAAACTGTGAATACTATGAGTAGGGATGTCCTAAAGGTTGAAATCGGACAGCAACCTGAGCATCCAAGAAGCGCGTCAAGACATCTTTGGAGTCTTCCACAAGTTCATGGGCAGCGTGCAATCCATTTTCACCACTATTAAGCCGTCTTTTAGCCAATTGCAGCGCAGAAAAACTACGTTTCTATACGTCATCTAGATATATTCCTACTAACGGAATAATATAAACTCACAGCGGCCGAGAAGTGCATATCAAACTTTTCATCCCTCTTCAGGCACTCGCGCTTCCATTCCACGTCTTGTGCGAGACGATCAAGTGTTGTCCAGGCGTTTGCATTCCACGCCTGGCTAGATAAATCATGAGGGAGGCCACGACTCACACGTTCCTGTAAGTAGCTCAGCCAGGCTTCCTCCACCTGCTCAACTAGAGAAGACGACAATCTCTCGAGTTCTGTTCGATACTTCTCAAATAAGTGGTTCAGTCTGGCTCGTTCAATAATCTAATCATAGCTTGTATCTGATCCAGTCAAGGAATATCGATTGAGTTGACCTTGTCATCGATGTCTGTTATATTCATAACAAAATGAACATCGTAGCCAAAATAATCGGACATGATACGACGAAGAATATCTTGTGACACATAGTTCCTGTGTATAAATGATCTTCAATTCTTTAAAGCCGACGCGAATTAATCAAGGCATTACCGCGCATGGCCCATGTGCGACGCATCATAGACAGTAGGACCGCAGTTATACCATTTTACAAGGCGCCCTTCTTTTGGCACAAATTCTGTCTTCGCAAGATGAATGGAGAGAATGGAGATGTCAGCAAGATGGGGTAAGTAGGATGTACCTTAGTTCGCGTTAGAGAGTTGTACACTCTAAGCAGGGGCTCTGGAGACTGTGGGATGGGTAAAGTCCAGGGCGGCTGTTGGACGGACATGTGGAGAAAAGAAGAGGCGAAACGAGAGAAAGACTTGGTACTGAGCATACAAGTTTGCATTCATGTCACGCGTCACGTGTACGGAAACGAGCGGCTCTGGTGAGAGTCCTTCAAAGGACCAAAAGGACAAGGACGCCATCACGCTCAGTCTCTGTGAGTATCCTGGATGTAGAAACTCGGCCCTGAAAGCCGCAGTTTATAATCCTGGCGCAAGACAAGGTTTCTTGGCGATAAGCGATATACCTAAGGTTTGAGTTGTAGAGAACTCTACTATACGAGACTCTGGGCAATACGGGGATATCAAAGGTTGGCGCCAAGGTGCCGGAAAGTCATGCGGACTATCCATGATATCCCACCAGCAACTCTTCGTTCTTCTCACCTCAACCACTGTACAGTTATCTAATGCAGGTTCCAACATGCAGCAACACACGGATCCGCTCGGCTCAGGATGCACATAAAATTTTCTATGCCATCCAACGAGGACTGTTGAGAATGGTTACAAGACGTTTGGATGCAGATGAAAGATCAGTCCTAGGCACCGGCTGTGTGTATGCCTGGGAAGAACGTGGTCCTCATAGTGAAATCACTGGCCTTGGAATCGAGCGGTTCACTGAAGGCCGAAGATGGAGTCCATCGCGAGTTAGAGATGTTCGTGCTTCCATTCCGGGCTTCATACATCCATTGAACCGCGTCCAGGAATTCTTATTTTACTATGAAAAGTTCGTCCCTCCTCCAGAAACACTGTCCGGGTGGGCAAAAATGCTAGTCAACTTAGACCCCTTCACTAAACGAAGAGTTAGTTCTCCATTGGAAAAGAGTCCTCCTCGGGATTGGGATCCCTTAATAAAGCAAACCTACTCTGTCTGGGTGGATACAGAGAAAGGGCGACGGAAATGGCATCTAAGTAAATCACCTCTCGTGACCTATGTGCGACTTTTGAAACTCATAATCTAGCCTAGCTGCATATTTTACTCAAGAAACGGTGGACAGGCTTAGTACAGTGGACGATATATCAGGCGTTCGTGAACTTGTCGTCCCCAATGGAATATTCAAGAGCACGCGGACAAGCAAGAATCGGAATAAATTAGATGAACCAAGATCTAGCGACAAATCGCAATCTCTGTCCTCTGGGGCGCGAACGTATGCGCCATTTCCCAGTCCAACAACTTATCCATCAGCGCATCCTCACCAGCCTCATTCAATACCGCAACAATCTCATCCATTGCCTTCGCAATATACGGAACACATTGCTTATCATGATTATTACCAAGCGCAAACACAATCGCCACACTTTTCTAGTTATGAACCTTCCAATCAAACGATTCGTACGCATAGTGATGAGCCCCTCCAATGTCTGCCACCTTCCCGAACGAACTATGATGATGCGGCACCGAAACACGAGATGTACGCGAAGGCACATATCGAACCTTCATATGTTAAATTTGTTTCCATACCTCATAACATTCCAGATCCATATAACGTTACGCAACAAGAACAGATATCTGAAGGCTCTACTTACATGAGAATGCCATCCACTCACGTCACAAACTTGCCGTTTCATTCCTATCCTCGCGGCTACGAGTCTACTTCATATACTATACCCAATCCTATGACTCTGGAAACCCCCAACTATATGTTCGGACTTACTGAGTCCATCATACCTGGTGGGACGCACCCTACGCCAATTCTATATCCCCGTTCAGACCAATACTCCAACCCAGGCACTCAGGAGAGGAGTCCTAATCTGCCTCCACTACATTCGGTGGAAGGAATCCAAGCATCTGTACATGCCTTGGCGACTCCTGGCGACGTTCTCATACCCGGAGAAGGTCGCAAATGTACGGTCGGTCCTAACAGGGATCTTGCGCCTCTACAATCTTTGGCGAGGCCTTACCCATATCGTCGAGAGCCGGTGGACGAAAGAACTCTCCGCCTCCTCCGTCCTCGCGATTAATCCCATGTGAAGGTTTCTGTTACAAATCATACGCTCTTATAATGTCTATGTTTTTTTTTCACTATTTGTCATCTTATGTAGCGTTGGAGACCATGCTTTATTTTCACAAGTTTGCTTTCACGATGACGAATTTACTTACGGTACGAAGTGGGGTGCAGAATATTCACGAGAGCAGGAGATCATATCGCCAGATGATATAAGAACCGTTCGATATACTCATCACGGAACATGAACAATACTAGTCAGTGTTGCATTGCGCAAGGATAGGACACTGTAACTGGCACTCCCATTCACCATTCGAATTCCCTACATAATACAAGTTAAATTGAGTTCGTACCATTCAATGCACGGTGGACTTACCCTGTGCATTTTGCGAAAAGGTAGTCCCGTCCATTGATATGAATCATTCCATCTTTCAAGATGCATTTCCATTTATTCTTCACTCTAGCCACCTGTGTAATACACAACATGAAAGACAAAAGCTTTGCATCGTTGGATGAGCGAACCTTATCATATGTGCAGAATACGATGTCAGTTTCACCGACTGTCCCTTCCTCGGCATCTTCTTCACCTTCGGTGTCGGAGTCGTCCAAATCACTATTGATTGCTTCTGAGTCATCACGATGCATTGTTTGGGCAGAGTTTGACGGGGGCTGCGGTAGGGATGGATGGGAAGGACGAGGCGCGAATGGTTGTCCATGAGAGGGTGAGGGAGAAGGCGTATCTTCCTCTCCAGAGGACTCTGATGGCCCATCGACTTGAGGTATTCGCTGCTGTGATGCCGGCTGCTGTGATTGTTGGGAAGACTGAATGGGTGGCTGGGAAGGAAAGGGACGCGGGCTTGCTGCAGATGTTTGACTCGGAACTTGCGGACGAGTAAAAGACAGTACACCTGTCTGTCCTCCAGGATGAGGTATCGGAGGTGGCAACTGTCTACCATTAGTCAACGTAGGACCTGGAAGAGGTGGAAGAGCATATGGCATTCCAGAAGTAAGCATATAACGTCCATCCAAAGGTTCTGTCTTTACGGCCGACTGCCCCGACACTGGCACAGCTCCATATGGGTTGTGAGCAGCATACGGCGGCTGAACCATGTGCATTGCATGCGGAGGATAAGGATGATGTTGTGGTGGTATTTGGGATACTTGTGTAGGCGCTTGCTGTTGAGGTGCATCAAATTCGGCGACATGGGAAGCTAAGACCTTTTCCTGCCATTTCTATTCATGTGATTGAGTAGAACCCAGCGAATAGCTCGAAAAACTCACGCGCTTTAGGTCTGCCAAAACATCTTCGTCTACGCCATACTCATCAAATTCAGGCTTAATCGAAGCAATAACATCTTCTATGACAGCGCGGTAGATGGCGGGCTCAACGACACCAAGAATTGTCGTGTTAAAATGGGACAGAACTACTACGACGACAAATTGGTGAGCCGCTCACCACTATCTTATTCGACATCTCGAAGCAGTCGTGGGCGTTGACTTTGGCGGATACTACAACACCACTTGGCCCGACGTGCGAGGTGATGAGAGGAGGGTGGGAGATCCCTTTTATACTTGGTGCCCATCCAAGTGAAGGTTTAACTTTTCAGACTCCGACTGAAATCCTCTAATCTGGAGTTCCCACGCACAAACCACCTAGCACGCCTTTGACACGATGACGACGCATGGACAATGGCCATAAAACAGAATGCTCACAGGTGGCATAAACACGCGTCCAGTTCCTCTGCGGGATCTACTCTGATGAGTCTCACTGCTCGCTTCAGGAAGGGCAACACCCCCAATGCCGGGCAGGCGAATAACGGCTCCTCAGGGTTTTCATTTCTTAGTCGCGCTCCCAAATCTGAAAATGGGAAGGAACGCCACTCTGATCCCCCTACCCAATCGCTTTCATCCCCAAATACCATTGGATTGTCCTCAAGCGTTCGATCGGGGATAAGTGGTTTGGGAAGTTTTTTTGGATATCCGTCGGAAGATACAAAAATTTCAGCAGCACGACAAAAGTTGGATGATGCCATAGCTGCTGAACAATTAGCGGATAAAGCTCTGACAGATGCTAGGAAAAAGGTCAAAGAGGCGAAGGAGCAGGCTAAACTTCTGGAACGTGAGGCTCTCGAGGAGTAAGTTTTGCTCTTTTCATCCAAATTAGCCATGGAAAGTAAAATGTTTTCAATCAGGTCTAAACGTGCGAAAGCAAAGCAGGCGGAAGCGAAGAGAGTCATTAAGACTGTCAAGGGATTAGGACGGCATGGTTAAAGGAGTTGCATTTACTACATGTTTGCATAGTTGTACAATATATGCCTAGAGTACGGCGTATAAAACGTTCTAATGTTCTAATGTTCCTTTACCTGCGTAATTTAGAAGTATGAACCTGCTCCTGCGTATGTCCCCAGAGGTTGAGAATTTGGTGTCTGCGATGCATCTTCGCTGGGTTTCAACGAGGTCGGACCAAAGACAGGTACTGGAGGAATGTATTGCTGAGCTTCTATAACTAGCCGGCCAACAGGAATGCTTCTTTGAACATCAGCATGACTGGGCACAGGTTGAAAGTGTACCTGGAGGACGGTGAGCTTAAGGCCGACCGTGCGCGCAAACTTACCGTATCGTTGACTTTCTTGTAGTGGTTACAGAATGCAATGACGACATTCAGTTCTACCACAACACGGTTTTTGAGCTCATTTTTCTGTTCCTTGTCGACCATTGCTCGGTTGATTCCTCCACTATTGTCCTTGAGCTCTTGCAGCTCGGTTTTGGCCCAGGCCAAGAATGTAACAGCTTCTCCACCTTTGCTAGGACCTCCGTTCTCACCACAGTCAATACCTAACCATTTCTTAGCGAGGGCGCCATGGAACGCTGCTTCGTCCGCTAAGTAACGACGCAGTTCGCTAGACACATCACCATGAACGTCTGATTTGCTTGCCCCGAGGTTTTTTATAAGCGAACGCGCAGAAGAATACAGTGATGCACACTCTAAATGGAGCTTCGCTAACAACATGGGAGAAGGATGGGACCTGGACAAGGGTGCGCCGGGGGCGAGTCTACTTTCGGATGAAGATTGTGAAAGTAATTTGCGGATAGCCAGGGTCTGCGCATCTGCGAGTGACATCCTATATATATATATAGAAAACCAATGTATAGTATCACCATGAATCAAAACTCACTTGGCTAATGCACTGCCAACCTCTACGGTCAGATCCGGTGGCTTTCTGAAATCCAACGTACTTCCAACCTTACTGGAATCCCACCCTCCTAGTACATTTTCGCTGACATAGGAGAAGATGCCGCTTGCCCTGCGCAGGAAACTTACCGCCACACCGAGTTGTTGATCTTTGGCATTGCAATCGGCATTGGCGATGGTGTGATTGCGCTCGGAAACATCGATCCCGGCGACGTAGGATCGGGCAAGATTGGACAAGGAGAATGCATATGTAAGCAAGATAAAGGCGAGCTCTGCAGTGAAAGTGGGCACAGAGAGCCGAGGCGATGGATTGAATATATTTGCTGATAATGTCGTTCGCCAGCTGAATACTTGAAAAGATAAAATACGATAAGAATTCCACCAGCGATGTAAAGCAGAATACAGAGACCTGGTTCGGAGGACAACCCGATATCATTATGTGCGACACAACCCATAAGACCAAGTAGTTGCGGTATGTAATCTTCAATCAACTGCAGAGGAATTTAAGACAACACAACCGGCCATTTACTCAGGAGTACGTGCCTTTATTATTTTGAGATTGTCCTTGTCGGCATGATCGATGCGCTTGCTTTCCTTTAACGCACCTCGGATATTCGCTCGGGACTGCGTGACTTCTTGCAGTGGATGAGAATATCTCCTGTCTGGGCTGGAGTCTACGCATAAATCCGAGAATGTGATGGCACCCGTCGTTGATAGTTCATACAAGTACATGGAATGATGGATTAGAGCAAGGCTTGCCCTTGCCAAGGTTATTTGTGACCAAAGTCAAATAAAAATAAAAATGAGACGACCCAGGTTCGAACTGAGGACCTTCTGTGTGTTAGACAGATGCGATAACCAACTACGCCATCGTCCCTTCTCCAGTCAAAAGTAACACTGCTTTCAAAATTGATCATCACATACTTAAGTAACTTGGCTTTCACCATGATGGTGTCTTCATCTCATTATGGGCGACTTCAGAAGCTCGCGTTACAATATGGCTTTTGGGCAATTGGCGGAGCACGGGTTGCTCTAAGCTTCATGCGCGTACCCAAGCTGTTAAAACAAGATCATTTGGTGTCATCGCCTCTGACATCTTTCTCGAATTGTGCGTCGAAAGGATATCTCTTAGTCTCCTAGTGAACAATTATTAGTACAGGAGGGGATTTATCTTTTCAGAAACGGAATCGATCCATATTCTGGAGGGCCCTTCCGTCACGTACGTGTCGCTGACACCACTATCTCGTATGGGTGGCTAACAAGAATCTTCCAGTCACCTCTCTTTCTCCTCGCCTTCACAACCATATTACCTTCTTCACCTCAATTCGCATTTTTTATATGGGCCCTGTGTGACATCGTCAGCGCTTTGGCTCTCGTTCGTATTTGGAGGGCTCGACAATGCACTTCTGTTAGTGCGAGAGACAATCTGATATTTGCATGGTATGCAAGATATATTCCTACTCTGCGGAGTGCTGACCTACTGTACAAAGTTACCTGATAAATCCATATGTACTTCTCTCAAGTCTGGGATTGTCCACTTCGTCGCTGGAGAACATGTTTGTTTTGCTGGTGGTCTTGTTTTCCTGTCATGGTACGAAGGTAACTACCTTTCCAGCGCCAAGCGACTCAAAAGCAGGACCGAAAACCAGGTCTCAAGTCAGTTACCTTACTCCTCATGGCGGTCCTTACCCATATTTCTCCATCCTACAATAATATGTTGCCTTCAATCGCTCTGCTATCACTTTTGGGGCCAAAGTCTCATCTCGCAGATCCATACAAACCAAACATACCTCGACTTTCGCTCGTTCTCTTGCTTGGTCAATTCGTGACGTACTTTATTTTGCTAACTGCAGCGTCCTCCTTAGCCTCAGGCAACTGGTCATGGGTATCGCAGACTTGGGGTGCTAGGTATCATAGGTCGTCTGTTTACGTGTCCCATGTACTCACTGCGGCTTAGTTTCCTGCTTCCAGATCTCACTCCTAACCCAGGGTTATGGTGGTACTATTTTACGGAAATGTTTGATCACTTTCGTCCATTCTTTTTGATGGTTTTTTCAGTGAGTTACGTTGGCGGACATTACCTGAGCCATCCTGAACTTCAATAGGTCCATTTACTCATTTATACCCTCCCTTTCTGCATCAAATTCCAGTGAGTTCCCTTCCCAAGAGCTGGCTCAGAATTAACGTCGTCAGATATGATCCTCTCTATGCCACATTTTGTCTTCTCGGGATCCTCGGCATTTTCAAGCCATACCCGACTCTTTCCGATGCTGGGCTATTCACGAGCATGATCGCCATTTTCCCGGAGATCTATCCATGTGCGGAATTATTTTTTACTGTCCGTTATTGCTCAGTAATTGGGTTGAAGATTTTCGTCATCCGCTTGTGACAACAATTCTGCATTTGCATGCATCGCTTCTGATGCCGTTGTTCCACAACCTGTGGTTACAGCAAGGTACTGGCAATGCAAACTTCTTTTATGCGTCGACTCTGGTTTTTGCTTGTGCTAACGGGGCTGCTGTGGTTGATTGTATATGGGCGGGTCTGCGGCTTGCCTTCGGACCTAGGAATGACAAATACGTAATTATCCAAGAATAATCCTTCTACAGCGTTCAAAGGCCTCTAGAGAAAATGATGCGTCTTTTCACCCCGTAGGCCTCCCTTGATCCACGTTACTGCAAACACGCCTGTCCGCCACGTGGCATTCCTCATTTTATCAGCCAACACCTCTTTGTATGTTAAACGGGATTGAGGCCACTTGGAGTACAATAACTAGAAGAATGTTGTCTGGTAGATTCAGCCTCTGAGAATACCAATTGAGCTTGACCTTCATTCTTGCTCCTTTGAGCCTTCCTAATTTGGGTTATCCTTTGTCTGGAGAACTTGCAGGTGTGAATTGATTGGTCCGTCAGGAATAACTTCGAGGATTGTTGATTGCTGCTACTGCCTCCTGCCTCAGGCCTCGCGTCTCATTGCCATGTCCGTATAAAATTGATGGCACGCTATTCGTATCCATCATCCAGTCATTCCCAGTGATCGTTATACCCAGTTCGCCCATATACTGCGCTCGTTCTAAATTCAGGGCTCTAATGCTTGCCTAGATGTCCTCTCGCGCACCAACACCAAATAGCGCGCAACGAGATACGCACCCTAGCTCAGCATTACCGCTGGCACAAGCAATAGCAGAGGCTTGGAAGAGGGAAACACTGCAAAGTCAGGAACGATGGAGGAGAATAGACGCAACCGTCAGATTGAGGTATCTTGCACCCCGACAGCACGACTCCAGATCCAAGATGTAGCCTGTTACTCTACGATGTTTGGGGGTAAGCAAATACGGCGATTCAAATAAGTTAATGCTAAACCTATGACCTGCTGCATGATTCACCAAATATCCAGATGTAATTCATGAGCTGGGCCACGCAGAAAAAGTCGGCGCTTGTGCTGTATTTATTAGAATTGTTGTATGTTCCTAATTCAACACTTACGAACTCTTATTTATCTACCTGCGCCGCTGCCAATCCATTTGTTTCCTCCTTGTCATTGGTATGGCCTTCACCCTCGTCCATATCCTCATATTCTTGTTCGTAGTCCTCCGCTTCATCTTGCTCCTCTAGAGCAGCCTCGGCCTCAGCCTGAGCTTGAGCGGCTAACGCAGCATTGGCGATTGCTTCCTCCAGAAGCCGTGTTTGTTCGTCTGATAGACCATACATTGAAAGGGTAGGAAGTGGTGATGCACCTAATCCATTGTCAACTGTGTTTAATTGTGCCGAAGCAGACTGTGGTGCGTTGGGCTGATTTAATGACTGAGCGTGGTCACACGAACTATCTCCAACTGTTTCCAACAGCAGATTCTGCGGTAAGTTTTGTGACTGAGCCCTGGCAATCACACTGGCTAAGGTCGCTTGGCTACCAGTTGCATCTAGCGGTGCAGGAGGTGATTGACCAACTGCAGTTCCAAGAGCATTCCCAACGTGCGCTTGAAGAAGGCCATGCAGACTAAGAACCATAGCTTGGATTCTTGAAAGGAGAGAAGACTGGATTTCGCCGTCTTCAACTTCACCTCGGTGGTGAGAGCTGGCTGTCCCGTATAACCGATCGACAGCAATCCCGCTCCATATTTTTGCCCTCCGCTCCTCTCTCACAGATTCCTCTCCTTCCTCGTCCATCTCCACCTCTAATACCTCTGCGTCTACACAAATATCTGCTTTCGGACCCCGTGCCCTACTACCGTTCTTGTGTCTTTTAATCGCATCGCGCCGCGAAAAAACCTTTGAGCAACCTCCACATTTCCACGCCTTGTTATCATGGAGTTTGATGTGCCTTTTCAAGTCATGGTTGCGTGCGAAGGACGCAGGACAGATGTTACACCTAAAAGGGCGATGGACTGCATGCAATCGTTGGTGGCTGCGTAAGCTATACAAGCGCAAAAATGTCTTCCCGCAGCTGGCCATCAAGCACGGATAGACAGCAGTGCCAATATCAGCTGTTTGATTGTAAACCCAGGGATATGTAGGATTTACACCGTATGATTGGGAATCATGTGCACCGATACTGTCAGAGGTTTGACCAATTTGAATACCGCTGAGCACGCCAATGACTTGGATCAGTCCACTGATCTCTTGGAGCGCATGCATATCATGTCCGCCACCTGTAGAAGTTGTGACGGCAAAGAGAAATACCTGGTGAAGCTGCAAGCGTATGGATGATATGACAGTCGGATCAAGGGCTCTGGTGCTTGGGTTATCCAATTTTTGTGCAATGGTTCGGACGGCTTCTTCAACTCGGCTCTGCAAGTCGGTCTCTGGTACGTACGGCCTTTTGTACGGCCGAACATGATGCTCGTGTGATTCATTTCTTTTTCTCTTTCCCAAGTCAAGCTGCAATACTGATACATCTGAGTGACGCAAAGAACCGAAGAGAGCCTCTGACTCGGCCAGATCGATCAGGATAGTGCTGAGAAGTAAGGCTGTTTCCTTGGGTATTTTCCTAGACGTGAGCATTTTCTGCAAAGCCGACAGGACTGTTTCGTCTTCATGTCCTGGAATAGATACCGAGGCGAGGACGGACTTTGCAACTTCGTCGTGCTCAACAAATCGCAGGACATCTGCAGCAGTGGCCAAGGCATCTCCACCAGAGTCTGGCGAAACCGGATCGTTTTGAGGTGTGATAGTAGGGATATTCGATGCGCCTTCCTTGGCTTTTCTAATGTCCGCCCACAGCTCGGCTCCTAGTCGGCGCGCAGTCTCCTCTGCTGCAGCTGCAGCATCTATATCATTGCTGCTATCGTTATCCTCATCTTCGTCCCATTCATCTCGCTCGTCATTTGGATGGGCGTCAGACATGTGCAATGTTTATTATTTTAGGTTATTTGACCATTAGGGTGTACCATTATAAGCAACTGCTCTATCCCTTTTGTATCTCGTCAGCATATGCCCATAGCACTCCTTCCCCGTCGAGAAAATCAATTCCATGTCTTTCAAATCTCTCCACCCACCAGATGAAAACATCTTTGACTAGACCATCCATATCAGCTTCAACCAGGAAACCTACCGTACGAACGATCTCCAGCTTAGGATACCTGATTGGCGTGATGGCTATGAGATGCGCCTTTGTCTCCGTTTCTTTATGAGGGTACAGCGTATCCGCCCTGATACCCCGAAGACCAATCCGTCGAAGTCCGCTATGGGTAGACACATTGGGGACGGAGGAGGATGTTGGATAAGTGAATGTAGTAAGATATGGACACATGCCATCCTCAAGGAACAGATCAGGATCAATGTATTCCACATTTCGCCGCGTGCCAGAGTAACCTAGGTCATGATCCAGGTCTTGTGATGGCAAGCGTAAGTCGACCGTGACCAAAGATGCACCGTGAACGAGCAAAAAAGCCTTGATGAAATTTCTAGAAGTACTGCCATGTGTAAGGGGTTGTATGATCAGATTACGTAGAGATGGTAGTTGGAGTGCAGTGGCTGTCTGCAAACTGCGTGCATGAGTTGAAAGAATGAGATTTTGAACGTGCGGCATCAATGGACGTGCGTCCTTCTCGTGTTCTATAGGGTTCCTCCCGATGATATTGCGCAGATCCAAATCACGCAGGTTGCGGAAGGTTGCCACAAAATTGGGAGATGCGACAGTGTCGTACAAATCCGGAGAATCAGGTCGTCGTTCGCTCCAGCATAGTCCTTGTAGCGTCTGGCCGTACAGTCGAGTGATGCTATTCGTGAAATCGAGGGGAAGATCATGATTCCATGATCCAGCGAGTATGTGCAAGTTCGGACAATATTGGAAGATGTAGAATAGTGTCTGCAGAAATTGCAGGGTATGGGCGCCTCGTGCATGAGTATAAATCTCAATATGCTTCGTCCAATATCCATAACCACCGAGGGTCGCGTGCTTATCCAGAATCTTCGTTCGCCGAAAGCTGGAACGAAGAATATCGAGAAGAGCGTTCGCGCGAGCAGGGCTGCGGATCACCACGTATCTATACAGCAGCGGCATTGCGATCTCTCTCCACGAACGGCAGACCAAAACTAAGGAGAGCTTTGTACGCAACGACATAGATGGAGAGTTTGGCGCCATGACATTCGTTGAAATGTGCCTCGAAGCGAATGGATCCAAGGGGATAATAGAGGCCTCTCGGTGCACATATGTGCAAAACTGAAATATTTCAAGCCAGAGTTCGGGAGGTAAATCAATGGGTGGATGTGGCAACTTGATGAAAGGATTAGGGACAAGTTCCGCCAGTGGACTAATTTCCGGATATAAGACGAGATTGGATGGCAGAACATACGAAAATACCAGTGGTAAGGAGTGTAAAGAGCTTCAGGAAGACGAATCAGTGGCAACATCATGAGTCCCCCTTTGAGGGACTAGTCCTAGTCACTGCCGTAGCCTGAGATCCAAACACTGCCAAACACGTCTGCCATGCTCCCTTCATGGCATTTTGTCCTCCTTCTGCTGCACTTTTCGTATGCTATTGATCTGTATCTGCGTCCACATACAGGTGGCCTGACAGCTGAATTATCCCCAGAAAGAGCCAGCTTTGTGCTTGCGCGCCATCTCGACCTCGAGCTGTTTGAACCACTTCCTCTCCATGACAGCTCATCATCGTACCAGGAGGACAATCTCATTCTTGGAAAAAATCTAGACTGTGCATTGGTAATTGCGTTGGATACAGAGGATGCGAATGGTGGAATAACTCCTCTGCCTTTGTTTTTAAATGCTAACCCACACAATCAGCCGTTATTCCAGAGGAAATGGCACTTTCATACGTCGTCAGTTCACCAGAGCCGCTCAACTCCCTCTCTTCTGTGTTGAACTCACTCTTGTCACGCGCCTCACATGTATACTCTTCTGTCTATGACGGCGGTGGATCATCCTGGCGGATATCTCAACTCAACGACCTGTCTTCATTCATTGAGTCTGAAGAATCCGGATTTGCAGCCATTGAACTTGGAGACCTGTGGAAAATTCGCTTGGAACACGGTCCAGGCAGTCACCAGTACGCAAACGCCGTTCGTCGCATCCGATCATTCCTCGGCAGAGTCATAAGCAGAACTGACAAGCTACGGCTTGCAGTTCTCACTTTCGATGCCCATGATCAGCATAAGAGAGATGTCGTTCCCCGGCAAGAACAGTCTCCTCTCCCCCCTAATCAACCTCTGCCGCAGCAGCCCATTGGCTCCATCTCTACTTGTTTCGCGACTCAAGATGTCTGCAAGAACGTGACGAACTCTTGTTCGGGCAGGGGTCAATGCGTCGCAGCGTCCAAGTCCGGCCGTACATGTTTTGTTTGCAGCTGTAGCCCGACGCGCACCGGAAATGGCACGAACGTGAAGACTGATATATGGGTCGGTGAGAGCTGCGAGCGGAAGGATATTAGCGCGTAAGTTAATCAGAAGATTCATCTTTAACACATTCATATATCGCCGCAGGCCATTCGTTTTGCTGACGGGATCTGTTGTGGTGCTTGTGGTGCTAGTGATAGGCTCCATCTCCGTTCTTTCCGGAGTTGGCTATACAGAGCTTCCAAGCACGCTGCTAAGCACCACGATAACATCCAAGAGAGATTGAGATGCCACTACGAACGTTGCACGTGTAGAGATAATAGGATGGCACCAATTTAGCCAGTTCTCAAACTCGGTTGCGGCAGCACCGATGCTGTCCGTTATCAGCTAAAAGCAACGGTTGACAGGCCTCATGACTGGATCAGATGTATTAATCACAGGGCTACCCCTTCCCCGAGTGTACGCGCATGCGTGCTAAATAGGCAAGTATGTCGTGATTGGAACCCGCGTTTATGTATTCAGGGTATCCTATATGAATATATGAATCGTGTTGATTTTGGACGTTCACAGACCGCCGATAGGCTGTGTACTGAATTGATTAAACAACATCCGACGGCTGAAATTCCGAGTAGGACTGAGTACTGACGCTGAAGCGCTAAGCCTGAAGAACTGTAATACCAGGACAAAGGCTATAACACTAATTAGCTTCTCGAGAACTCCCAAATCCGGACCAAACGTAGCACTTGATCCAGTTTAGCGTATAGCCAGCGCATTCGCGGACATGGAAGTTTCCAGCTCTCATGGCCATTACGTCTCACGCTGGTGTTGCCCTTGCAAGGTGCTTATCGCTTCGCCGATCATTGCCGCCATTCCTTGTTGGTATAATATTAGTATGTACAGGTGCCCAATCGTTCCCCGTAGTAAATCATAAAGGTGCTGTAAGCCATTACAGCAGTCCTGCAGGTGAAAGTAATTTTAGCGCCTTCTCGTCCAGTGGGTGCCGGCGCGGAGGAGGAATGTTTTCCAGGTATGCCAGTGGCGCTAGCCCTTCTGGCCCGCCATCGTCCGTGGACGTGGAATCGGATCCTCCCCAGGCTGACAATCTTCGCTGTTCCGAATACGGACCCTCATGCAATGAATTACGCCACGTTCGGTCCTTGGGAGAATGTGACGATGCGGGCCTTGGGGTGTATGGCACATACTCCAGGTGCGCAAACTCGGGTAGATCGGATTCCGGATTGAATATGTGGTCAGGTCTTCCTTTCGCGGACCGAGCACTCTTGTACTTTCCATGAGGCACTTGTAGAGTCGCCAGTTGAGGAATATCGTCGATGCACTTTAGCCGTTCGATAGACTCCTCCGTGAAATAAGCAACTGCAATTTATCAAGTCACTACGGATCTACCCCCGGCGATAAGTCATCACTCACTTAAATGCCATTTACGCTGTCCCTTCGGCGTTTCAACAAACACAGTGTATGTCTGCTTGATAAGCGAGTTTCTGGATATTTCATTATTCGACGACGATCTGGCAACATTTTCAGTATGACCAGTTTTTTTTTGGTTTACAGTTAGAAAGTACTGACGGTCCTGCTACATCATACTCTGAGTATATGTGTTGCGGCGCTTGTTTTTCGTGGTAGAAGAGAAACCCCTATAGATGGAATGAGATGAGCGCTTATCCATGATGACATGGTGCATAGTGACAAACGTACCTCCCGAACCCGCGATGGTCCCCAACGAATTCCTGCAAACATTGGGAAATGAAATCACGAAAATACAAAACTGATCTACCATCCGTCCATCTTTCGATTCCGACCTAGATGTCAAATGAGTGGATAGTACATCAGACACATCAATCAGCTGACCCCAGTAAGCTCTGCGTGAGGACCTCTTTCCTCCCAAACGTAGACAGAGCCTGGTGAAATCAAACTCCTTTCTTCTGTGTCCAATCTTCTTGTGACCATGGGGAGTATGCCTATGCGCACAGCATGGAATATTGTTCGGGCATCGGCAGGGGACCTGATACGAATGCCGGTGCACGTTGCACGTTGCATGATGGCGAGAGGTGAGAGGTAAGGGGAGAAAAGGGTAGGGTGGGTTGAGGAGAGGGAGGCTATATCAATCTGCAGGCGAGATTAAGAGTTTGCTTTATCCGGAAAAGCCGTCCAGGGTAAACTGGAATGCAAACTGAATCAAGGACTGATGGGGTTGTTGAACTTTACGACATATCCAGAACGCTTGGAAGGATGCATAATATCCAATCTTGACAAATAGAGTTTTAGAACGACTGTGTATGACAGGGGTAAGTCATGATGTGAAACTGATTAATGTCTAAAAAAATACGTGATTACCCCGTCATGCGAGTCATGAATATGGTCAACCAAGATGGTTGACTCAATCCTGTTGGGTGCGAGGCCCCACTGGGCCACCATGGGGGGTGAGCCTGTATAAATGTAAATGTATGGGGACACTGGTTGTTAACGACTCTGACCGGGACTTGCAGTCCAGTGGAATGGGACTCCGGTGTTTGCTCGGGGGAGTGGGCAGATAAGAGCCTGAGCGCGAGGTCCCGGTCAGTGATACGGTACGGGATTTCCTGGATAAAGATCACGTAAGACAGTATGTCCATACTTTGGATCTTTTGAAAAGGCTCCGAGTTAGTATGGAAGAACGGGGTTGTAAGCCCACTGAGTTGGCTGGAACTGATTCAGTTTCTGTTCTCATGACACGCTGTCAATGAATCTCGGGATCAGAAAACTGATCATTCCCCGGAATGAGCCTCATGGTCATGGACACATCAGGCTAAAATTCGAGAGGCACCATTCAGACTTGAATTCAGAAGCTTGAACGTTAAACGAAACGCAATTCTTCCCCAAACGACCCTTCCATTCATAATCTCATTCTCCAACACACACCTTATCTTCTGGCAGGAGTCCCACAAGTGTACCAATCTTGTTGTCGACGGAAGGCCCGTAATGATGGCCTGATGCCTCGAGGCAACCATTTCCTCATGTCTGTTCTAGCCCTGCGATACGTGAACCTCGTTCGAAACAGTCTGAAGCCTTATTGCATCTATTGAATGAATGCCTATGATCCATACTAGTATCCAAGTCCGTCAGCGATATGAACATGCAACCATCTCTATCACAATAAGTGTGTCCGCGTATGTCGTAATTATGCATCTTGGTCTACCCGCGACCCGAGCTTATGGATTACAATATTGCCCCTTCGGAAGGACAGGAAAAGCTCATCAATGGTTTCTATGTTTCTTGCGCTTAGCACCATCAATAACAGCGCCGGACGCGGAAATCATGCTGTGGAGTTCACTGGATCTTTCCAAAGCGCGGATCTTCGATAAAGGGCCAATCAGTTGACCACCAATGATGAGTATTGGCAATTCGCGGTGCCCCGTTAGGCGCGACAGGAGTGGGAGGAGAACATGGACATCATCGCGGATATCCACGTCAATGATGGTCGGAGGTGGATGCAGATTCAGGCTTGACAAGAGACTTTTCACTTCTCGTGAGACGGACGAATGCATCTAAAAATCCACGGATGATTGCGCAAGGCACATCATAATCTCCGGCAACTTACTTTAGAATAAAGAAACACCGGGTTTCTTGTCCACACATGCACAGTCATTGCTTGGACCTCTTGCTCTGCACGAGATCCTCGCGTGTCAAAGTCCAGAACCAGTTGTGGGTCAATCGGAAGTGAAGGATCCACGAAGGAAGGAATGGCATTGTGTGGCAGACTGGCTAGGAAATTGGACACAGCAGCCAATTCCTGGGCTGCATCGAGATGTACCTGCTCTCGATGACCAGCGAAGTGAGGCTTGTAATGCTGTTGGGCCCTTAACGTCTCGAACGCCTGTTCCATGTTTAGTGGTCCATCCTTAACGGAGATGGAGTCGAAATACGGGGAACGAAATAGAAAGCAGAAGGAGAGTATTGTGATGGCGAATGTTGCAAGGAAAATGGCACGACGCTTGGATTTCGGGGGGCGTAATGGGGAAGGTCGAGTAGAGAGTGGAAGTGACATGGATGAGGAGGCGTCTTGAGGAGGAGGAGATGAGGACATGATTGTAGTATGTAGTCTTGAGTTACACGGGCGCGCAGAGCAACATGCGTGTCACCGCTGATCATCAGGAATGGCAACACTTCTCTTCTTATTGTTAAACAATAGTACTTGTACCTTATGTCCATTCTGTGACCGCTGAAGCTGTGTATCATCATCATCAGGTCCAGATATAATGGCATTATATTGGCCGAATGGAGGCTGGTCTCACTACTTCATGCAAACGAGTCGCTATCCGCGGTCATGGTAGGGACCCCAACTCGTATTGAAGTGGTCGATTTGATCCCGAGAATGTCATCCAACTTCTGGGAAGAACACGACAAATCACCTCCCTATAATCCCAAACTCAAACCCAATCCCATGCCAGGTTCCAAGTTTCCATTCATGTATGCTTCCCGAAGTTGGGCAAACCCAGGGTTCAGTACATTGCGCATTGTCGACAACACCACACTCGCAGTTCTTTGAAGGCTCCATATGCCGACTGTCTTTATACGTTGTCTATTCATGGTCGACTGGGATACGTGATACGCCAAGGCGTCATACACCTAACAAGATATTAGCCACAACTCAAGGCTAACTCAAGGCTATATCATCATCCATACTCTGTAAGAAATGTCATCCATCAGGCCAGCTAAGAGCGCCATGTTAAGTGTAATTGACGGGAAAATGAAGAAAAAAGTAATCTTACTTTCCCACATCTGTTGTTGTTCCAGAGTCAGGACGTCCCCCAAATCCGATATACATTACTCACTGTCCATGCACCATCAAATTCGGAAAGATTTTTCACGATTCGGCAGTGTATTGGGACTAGCGTACGGTTTGCGCTAGGAAAAATCAAACCATAAGAGGTGTTATGTCCAACAAAAGAGTACACTTACTTCATGAATGCAACAATAGGCCATATCAATGCATTATTGACGTAAGAAAGGTCATTTGTGAATAAGGGCACTGCAGCCTTCAGGTCCCTGAAGCGGAGATCAATGTCAATGACAACTTTAAGTCCATCGCTCTCCCTGTTCGCACTCTCTTCATCCTCTCCCTCTTCGTGTGGCAATAAAGGAGCACTGAGGGGCGGTTTTGCAAGTTCGCGCTGCCCTGGGATTCGCTGGAGTTCCTCGGCCTCCTTGGATAGGGAAGTGCTGATTGCGTCTGCTATTTCTTCTAGAATAGCATTTAAGTCTTTCTGGGGGTCGCGCGGGAACTTGATATCCAAAACAGCGTCAACTTTGCCCGAAGTTATCCATGATATAGGCCCCTCCCTTGTTGTGGTCGCTTTGAGATGGTCAATATTAACACCGTCGATGCGAATTCGTGACTATAAAGCGGTTGAATGAAGATGGACCAAAGTAATGTACAACAGGCATATACCATTCTAGCCCAATTTCCATCCTGGAGATCTTTCTCCGTTGTTCTACCAATGCTTTGCGGTCTATGCAGACTGAAGAGACAGTTATCGAACTGGCCCACCACGTTTTCAGCTGATAGGAAATCATAGAACAGCCATCGTTTCCTGAAAGTCCGAATATCTGCACGAAATATGGAGGCCGTGTAGGGACGAAAGTTACCGGGCTGATAAACCGTTATCAGGAGATCCTCCAACTGCAATGATTCGAGATGGAAATCTCCCGGTAGGGCCTTATGACGAAAATCAGCAGGATTGTACGGGTTGTTTGGATCCCAAAATACAGAACGGCGATCTGGAGCGAATAAGGAAGGTTGAGTGCGTTGAGTCGTCAACTAGATGCATACCTAAGACTCCTCGTACTCCTCTAACAACCGCGTTTTCTACCAAACCTTTGCCATCCAACCATCTCCACAAGGACAAGGTGACGTCAACAGAGTCAATAGTCAAGTCAAACGATGAGTGATTGATCATGTCTTCATCCTCGTCTTTAGCCTCTGATGCTGCGTAATCTTCGTCATCATCCCCGGCACGATAGTTTGCGGGGTGGTTTGAGACGTCATAACCCACTGCCAGCATATGTCCATTATGTTTCTGGCCTACTTCTTCCTCCTTTCGTCGGCGTGGCAGCCGAGAAACATAGACGTTTTTAAAGGAAATCCTTGAATCTTTCCATTTCGGAACGATGGCAGATTCAAATATGATGGTCACGCCTGTTTCGGATGTCAGGTAATCACTTATGGCGCTTGCGACGAAATCTTAAGTCAAGGATAAGAAAGAATGGCAAGTGTAGCAAAGTTAACTGACGTTGAAGCCTGAAGCTGTTCGCAGTCGCAAAAACAACGGAGAAAAACGTGGTCCTGATGAACTCGGTCCAACAGGTGAAATGTGGCTGAGGATGGAAACTCACGTGCCAATCAGGATCCACAGAGTTTGGCTCATCAGAAACCAGGTCACGAAAGCGGAGATGTCGTCTGCGTTGAACTTTCTGAATGACTTGATGGTGAACCATTTGAAGCGGACGCGGAGGCGTTGCCAAAATCCATTGGCAACGCCGAGAAAATTGTCCAGCGTGTGACGCTGGGTATGTGGGAGGGATCTTGCGAGGCGCTGGAAGAAGCGAGGATAGTGGTCCAGCGGGGGGTGGTGGTGTTCCGCATCTGTGGACTGGGAGGATGGAGGACGGTGATGATTTTTTCGCGCTGGGGACGAAATAGAGCGAATAGGGTGATGTGGGTGTGTGATAAGGAGATAGTAAGGGGATTGTTTGCGAAAAAAGTTGCGAATGATGGTGTAGCGGTCTACAGATGAGCTGCGGAAGAAGGCACGATGAGGCAGAGCGGCCAAGGACATGCAGGGCGGATAAGGCAGGCGATTCCCGCCCCTGTGGCACCTCAAGATTGTGCGCTGACAACCACCAGCACGGTGCTGGTCTAGCAACAAAATGGTCCCTTTGCCGAGTACACTATATTAATAAACATTTCACGCTGCCACTGATATTGACCGCTCTAGTTCCACCAAAGACGAGAGCACCGCGCGAAATAGGCACCAAGGCCAAATCGCATCGGCCACTGCGTGAACGTAACCTGACTCGCCAGACGCCGCGCAACAGCAAGCGGAGGACAGCTGTAATGGTTGTTAAGACTAGGCGACGCCGGAGGGGCAAGGGTGCAGGAGGAGCTGAGGGGGGGGCGGCTGCTTAAATAGGCTGCCCTGAGCTAGAATGTAACCAAAGTCGCTTGCCTCTTACCACCACATGCCTCCCCCTGACCTCCTCATGCGCATATCCACTCCCTCCCCAGATTATAACTATCCCATCCACTCCCCAACCCCCTCCCTCCCTCTTGCTGATAGACTCTCCATCTTCGACAAGAGATGGTCAGCCCTCTTTGGCGCCAACATACGTTCTGAGACATCCAGTCAACCCCCAGCCCCATCTCCGCATTCTGATAAACTTGTCTACCCTCCTACAGAAACCCATTGCGCATCCATCAGCTCAGGCCCTAAACCGCCTGTGGCGCCAGATACAGAACTCCTGGCTTGCTTACGCGACTATATTGCCTCTTTTGATTCAACCGCAGCCCAGCAGCCCAAGATATTTGACAACATTATCCTACTTGAACAAGATTTGCAAAACATCGCTGACCAGTCATCGTTGGATCTAGACACAGCCCATAGAGCCGAGGCTCTCGCTCAGAATTCGCTCATCACGGCCAAGGAAGCCGTTGCCCTTGCTCAAGAGAATGTCTCTGTTGCCCTGGCTGCCAAGGATCGGGCTGATCAGGCACTGATCAGAGTAGCACAGCTGCGTAATCACTACAAAAGTGATACAAATATTGCCACAGGAGAGCAGGCCCGCACCAATCTAATGCATAATTTGGAGGGCGTCTATCAAGTCGTTTCCAGGCAGGCAAAAGACAAGCTTCCCGTCACCCCCACAGGTCTTTCACGCGATGCGCTCTCCACTATGGCTGCCGAACTGACAAGAAAGATCGAGTTGTCTCATGCATCACGGAAGAGAAAGCGGCGCCAGGATCTTGATGATCTTGCCACTGATAGCGACTTGCCTTACCCTCCATCTAAGGAGTTGCGCATCGAGCAAAATGTGCTTCCGAGTGTGGGCCCGAGCGTGGAAAGTTTGGTGGAGGCCGCCAGAGAAGCATGGAACCAGGAGGCCGAACGTCGCTCTGTAATTCCTCCAGAAGCAATTGCAGCCGAAGGTTACGCAACTGACGCACAACAAATCGAGGACGTTCATATGCAATCTGCACAAGGTCCGGCGACACAGGCGGGCGAGCATCCCCCGGCCCTCTCACCCGAGCAGGTTTCGTTACCCTCGGAGCCAAGTATTTCCAAGCAGGATGCAAGTTTTGTCTCGGGACCTCAGGAAACCGAAGATCCATTGCAAGGGCAACGTCGACGTGAATTAGAGGAGCAGAAGAGAGAAATTACAAAATTTCAGATGCGGGAGCGAGAGTCGCAAGAATCACCGGCACAACGTATACATTTGGAGGATAGAAGAGTTGTGACACCGGGTGATCTCAAGAAGAATAAAGATGGCGCCAACACGTTAATACTCCCTACGGCTCTTGGGACCTCGACCAGCGCGCCAAATGAAGGCCATATCGTAAAGCAACAAAAGACCGGGGTTAGTGATAAGCTTGAGAAGGTCGAGCGGCGGTTAGCAATGGAGAAGCAGCAAGCACCTGTGGCTCAGCGTTCTGGAGCCCAAACGGCCAGCGTTACCCAGCCACGCGTTCCGCAAAGCCCTATCAAGGATGGTCAATCAGCAAGTGAACCTTATCAACAGGGGCAAGATTCCCTTCACCAAATGCCAGAACACGGAAAAGAGCGGAAGATGCAATATGAAGCGAGCATGAATACCCCGATGATAGCTCGAGTCGAGAGGGTCACAAATATGGTACCCAACGTCGGTAACATAGTCGCTCAGCAGACTTTGACAGGGCCATCCATCAAGGCGAGAGATAAAAACTCTTGCAGCCCTCGAGGCAAGAACCTTCTTGCTACAGCAACACGTCTATCGTCAGCTCAAGTATCTAGATTCACCTTGCCTACACAAGGCACAAATTTACCTCCGCGGCTATCTTTTCAACCGACTTCCACCCTTCTCCAACCTCTGAATCGTGAGAATGTTCCAAGAAATCCTCAACAGGACAGTATCCCACCCATCAATGAGCCGTCTGGTGATCCTGTTCCAAGCATGAACAACGTGGCCACACCTTCACCCATGGTCCAAGCATTACAGCCCAAAGCGGAAATATGTATTAGCGTATCGCAAGATATTCAGCCAGCGAATTTAAAATCTAGTCCCAATATCACTACGACTTCTAGTCATAAGGCACTCCCGCCAGTATCGATCAAAGACGTTAAACCCAAGGCGGAGATACTGTCCCCTACGATCACGAGTCCTCCAATTCCTCCTCTTTCACAGATGCCGTCAAACAGCGTCTTGACTGTTCCACAACAGAACGCCACGAATCTACAGGACAGTATTTCTCACCTGCGATATGAAAGTCGTGGAATTGCAGCCGCTGCTAATTCTGGATCAAATGTACCGTCTTTGACAGCTCAGGCTGCAAGTAATGAAATAAGGCGGCAAAGCGATTCGCCTCCCGCTTTATTTTTTGCTGATCAGCCAACCATCCCTTCTTCGCATAGCACGTACGATACTATACGATCTCTGCCAAACAAGTCTTATCGAAGCGATGCCAGACCATCTCGGGGATGGTCTTATGGATCTTCTCTTAGACATTTCAGTGCAAAGCGTTCCCGTCACCGGGGTGCTCTTGACGATGACGACGACGGGCGACATTGGTCTCCACCTCGAAACCGATATTTTCCTCGCACCCCATCAAGATCCCCACCTGTCGCGTTTTGTGAAAGCATACCTACTTACCGTCCATTATCAAAACGCATTGAGGGAGCATACGATTTGGCCCTTCAGAGTGGCAACGAGACTTATCGGCCTTACCATCCAGTAGATCCTGCAGATCGTCTGCAGGAATGGAGGGATACTGGTAGCTATTATACTCCCCAGGTGGCTTCGCGCCCCCCGCTAGCCGACCGATTATGGGGAGATATACGGGAGGCACAGCCTCTTAGACGATTTGGAAGAGGTGGTTTGCGGCTTGAGGAGCGAATTACCTAGTCTATAATGAACTAGTGTGTCGGTTGCTCTCTAGTACAAGTACAAATCAAGGTAATTGCCTCTGCTTAAAGAAACTTGGAATTGGTATAGTGAACGTTGCATGGCTAAAGTAGCGAACACTCCTAGTTACCACCACAAATCGAAAGTTCTCTCATCTCTTGTAAAACCCCTTCGACCTGAGTATCTGATTGGAACAAAACCCACGTTGCGATTTAAAGGTATCATACCTGAGCATCCAACTGACCTGCGGCGTAATCGTCCCTAACATTATCTGCAAAATATCTTTGTTGATGTAGTAAAGGCAGCTACTGCAGACAGTATTTAGCGTACCGTTGAACCCCACTCAATTTCTCGTAGCCTTCTTCGGCAAACTTTGACTGCATTCTAATCATGGCTTCAAAACTAGGATCAAAATAGGGGACACGAAGGTCAAGTAGTTGAGGAAGCTCGGCGATAAGTTGATCGTTCAAAACGTCGAACACTTCTTTACACTCGTCGTGCTCTTGCTGGGCCTGGGTAACATCAGATAATATGAGGGTTTAACGATATTGATCACTGTCATGGACAAACCCTAGGAAGTTTGGTAGGGTCTTCACTCGGTTTGTCAATGACTTTCTTGAGTTTGCTCCGTGCGGCATCGTAATCTAGTAACTAAAGATGAATTAACGAGAGGTACGTCCTAAACCACATGGAACATACTTTCTTGTTTCGTTTGGATATATGCTCATTTACAACTGGGAAATAGGCGCACATCTTTCCCAGCGGTTCTGATATCGTGGTACGATAAGGTCCCTCCTATTACCTCTTTTAGCTCGTGTTCTTGATGACGGATAACGCATCGTACCAGCTCTCGTCCGAACCCGGCGTCAAGGTCATCCACTGACCTCTTATAGGCGTGACCAGTCATAGCGCCTTCCGACGCGTGATCAGCACCGTAGAAGGTTTCGATAGTTTCAGCGATACGGGATTGAGAAGATGTCATGGCTGAATGAAGGATGGCTCCAGAAGTGTTTGCAAGCGCCGTAAAAGTATACTAACCGCGCATGGCATCCCAGTATGCTTTACTGTCTTTCTGTAAAACTTGACATTCCTTCTCAAAACTACAACGCATTCAGAAGACAGTCAAGGGCATGAAACATCTAAATGTACGCACATACGGTATTTTGCTTCTTCTTCCGTAAACTCGCGATCAACAGTCCTCTCAATTTGGCCCGTCTTTTGTAAGAGCTGTGAGAGGAGTTGAGTGATATATCAGACCACACGGGAGTATGTCAACATACGGTGGTTCCTGCTCTGTTCACCGACTTCTTGAATCTGCAAAAGCCATTAGAACGGGGCAGACAGGGACAGAAGACACTGACCCTGCCCAGCTCATGATAGCAGTGCAGTGAAAGGCGATAGGGGGGCTTAGTAAGCCGTGCCATTTCTGAAGTTACAATGGCGTCCACTGTTCTCTTGTCTCGCTCGCTCCAACATGTCGCATCTCAGGCGAAGCGCGCGCTTGCAGAAAATCTACTCTTGTTCCTCTTTGTTATCGTCAGAAAAACAGGCGTCTGAGCCAAATTTTAGCCTCCTCGCCTCGAAACGCAAGAAGGACGGGGATGCCGATTCTGGAGAATCTGTTTCGAGAAAGAAACCCAAGCCAGAGCCAATTGATGTAGAAAGGAAAGAGACGACGTTTAGAGGCCGACTAGGTACATCACTTTCATGATGCCCGATGCGTTTTTACCATCCGAATAGGTTATGCTTGTTTGAATACAATTCTGCGCAACAAGAAACCTGCTAGCCAGGCGATCTTTTGCTCTCGCACATGCAGGTGTGTTGTTGTGGCTCAAATCTAATTGTTTGCCTGAAGAAATGTGCAGATTGAATAGCATCTATAAAAATGGTATTGATTGGATGAAAGACCTGGGCCGCAAGAATGTACAGGATCTCATTTCCATCATCGAATGGAATGAACAGAATGTATTTTCAGTTATTTTCCTCGTTGCTTCCAGCTATTCAATCATATCTGCAGAATATCCGATTCTTCAGGGTTTCTTCCGAAATGTTTCCTTTCGCATCGCATCGTATACATGGCTATTCCCTTGACTATTGTGCACCTCTCCTCGCCCAAGCAGGAGAACTGGCGAACAGATATGGTCACAGGTTGACCACTCATCCTGGCCAGTTCACCCAGCTCGGCAGTCCTAAACCAGAAGTAATCAATGCTTCCGTCAGGGAACTTGAATACCATTGCGAAATGCTTGATAGGATGGGCATCGGACCAGACGGTGTGATTATAATCCATGTGAGTGCAATTGGTGAATACGTAGCCCATCACGAATTGTTTTGGGCAGGGAGGAGGGGTATATGGCAACAAAGAGATGACTATTGAGCGTATTAAATACACCATAAGAGAGATACTTCCGAGAATAGTTCGAGAGAGACTTGTCTTGGAAAACGACGAGGTTAGTCTTCTCAGCTTTGTCGTCGTCACCAGAGTTCTAATGCATCCGTAGTTGTGCTATAATGCAGAGGAGATTCTTTCAATTTGCGAGGAGCTGGACGTGCCACTAGTATTTGGTCTGTTCAGCAAATTCCGCGGTCCAAATTTTAACTATAGCTTTTTCATCAGACTATCACCATGATACGTTGAATCCCTCGTCGATACCACCAAGCGTGATCATCCACAGAGCGGATGCAATCTGGAAGAGACGCGGTATCAGACCCAAACAACATCTCAGCGAGCCAAGGCCGGGAGCTATTACTTTGATGGAGAAGAGAGCACACGCCGATCGCTGTGAGGTCCTTCCTCCTGACCTACCTCCTGACGTAGGTAAGAAAAGCATATTTTCTTCTGAAATTTCAATTAATTTTTATTACGCTCAGACTTGATGATTGAGGTACGGTGAAGTGTCTAAACATGCCAAGTGACATTCCTCATGTTATGAAGGCAAAAGACAAGGAACAAGCAGTCTTGCATCTGTACAAGATATACAATCTCCATCCTGTTATGGATGGTATGTTTTTGCAACAACCATCTTGCTAATGTTCACGATGTATAGCTTCCCTCCAACCGCACAACACAATCCCAAAGAAAGAAACTAATGACATAGGGGAGGATGATTAGGAGATTTGATAACTTCATCACAATGTCGGTACAAAATGCAATTTATATCCTACTACGTTGACATCAGACACTATTGCAAAAGATGGCCTGGGGTAATTAATTTGAAACACTTTGGCTATTAAGCCAAAATCCGACGACCCGTTAAGCAGATCGTCGGAAACCAAATGGCACACACTTGGCCATTACTCTCACCATGCAACATGGTAAATAACTGGATCAAACCAGCTAGAGAAGTTCTCTCAAGTTAGACATGCATGAGAATGACCTGAGACATGCATATAACTATGCGGAGTGGTCACCATGAGGTCGATAGCGAGGCGAGATCAATCAACTTACCAACTCTGGCGCCTAACACAAGGCCCCAAAACATCAACACAACTGACCTGCACCGCGCCTCACATCCAGATCTGCGCATTTCAGAACTGGGTCCAGAACAAAGCAGAACACTGAAAACTTACCATTTGGCCCAAACCCAGGGCCCCAAAACGTGCGTACGAAAACCACGGCCAGTTGTCACACAGGGCGTATCTACGCACCATCGTGTGGGGAAAATGCTCCAAAGGGTGACAACAGCGGATACGGGGTACATATACTAATCAGCAACTTGAGGGCAGGCTTTACATCAGCGAGATAAGGGCAGGCTTCAGTATAATAGGGGCAAAAATTGACCACCGCAGGACTCGAACCTGCAACCTTTTGGTACCGTTCAGCAATCGAAGCCAAACGCGCTACCATTGCGCCAGGTAGCCAGACACAAAGTCTTTTTACGTTACGGCTAGATCACGAGTGCAGACCTCTCTTAGAGGACATAGGGCTACAGTAAATGACATCGTGATATGCTACAGAATGTCAAAGATGGTCATATACGTTAAGGCTGTCCTACTTGTCCGAAACTCGTCAAGGCCATTGCACCAAGCCAAGCCATCTCTACGACTGAACGTCCAATGGGCGTCAGGTGGCATGTCGGCTCAGGCGGTATGTAGTTGTCATTGACTTCAGATGGAGGCTTCCACGGCATACGGCACAAGTCCATCTTGACCAAACCCTCTGGTAAAAATTCAACACCTGATTCCCGAGAATGACAAACCCCAATGATCCAGTCAGATGTACATTCTTCCCGCGCCTCTGCCGACGGAAGAGTCTCCCAAGCATAATCAAGAGGGCCAGAAATCGTCAAACCCTCGTCTGGGACACGAATCCCTGTGCCAATGAGCTCGTTGTGCTCCACGAAGCGGGCACTGATGTGGAACGAAGTGAGTAGTATGCAACGATCGGTTCGCCCGTCATCAGCAACGGATGAAGAGCGCTTCTTCTTGTGGTCTTTCTTGCGCGACTTCATCGATCGATAATAAATTAGGATGTATCGTCGGTTGTCTGCTGGTGGTATCCTTTTCACAAGATGGAGATGAGCTTGAATACTTATCGGATCAGTGTCTCCTGGCCAAAGGGGCAGTAACATGTACAATGATTCTTCTGGAACTTCGCTAAGGATGCCATTGGAGTGATCATCGCGAGTTCTGTGGTCAAAAAATTTCTTCATTCGGTGATTTGAGGGCAACAACCCGACATCCATGAAGGAGCTATTAAGATTCTCCACAACACGTTGTTGCTGTTCTTGTCTACTTCTCGAGGGAAGTACAATCCACGGGGGGTCATAATTTGCCTCTAATTGTCCCGTAGCGGAACCGGGTACGGAACGGTTACTACGGCCGCGGAAGAATCTCTTAAAAACGGATCCTGTCTCCATTTCATGCTGAGCTCGTTCCAGGTTCAATTGCTCAATGAGACTGGCGTCGACTGTGCCATACGTCTCGCTATATGGTGTCCTCGTAGGCGGTGACTGTCGCCCATTATCATCATTTTCGTACTCGTCCTCTTCTTCGTCCATTTCTAGTGGGTCATGAATCCGTCGACGGCGCCTGCGCGGCCTGTTTGAAACTTGAACATTCGTTGTCACTGGTGTAAGAGATCGACTTGACGTATCCGACTCTACAAAGTCAGCATGCTGTGCGCTCAGTTCCATGCTTGGTGATAACAGCGGAGTCGGCGGTGTAGAAAGTGCGACAGTCGTAGATGTTGAAAGAGACGGTGTTCGGCGAGAATCGCCACCAGAGGAAACGTTGATAAATCTTGGTGCGTCAGTCAAATTGACAGCATCATCAGAGCGCATCTTTGTCATGTTAGATTGGAGCATTGCTAAGGTCCGGTTGTCCGGCATTTTGGACTGTTTCTGTTTTTCCTTTTCTTTCGATTTCTGCTTTTCTTTTTCTTTCTTCTTTGCTTTCTCCCTTTCTTTCTCCCTTTCTTTCCTCTCTTTATCCCTCTCTTTTTGATGCCGTGGATCGTATTCTCTCATCATCCTACCCGAACGATCCTCGTCAAGAAGACCGTGAGATTCAAGTTTTCTCGTGGACGTAGTGTTCGTGAATGCAACCTGCACTCTCCTCGGAGCGAGAAGAATCATTCCGCCAGGACGCTTCTGTGAATCAGACGACGGTGCTGGTGGGTGTGAAGCCGTGATAAGAGGACCACCTGCAAGTTCTCTAGCCTTTTCTTTACTTTCGTTCTTTCTGCGATAAAACCGGCCAATGGAGAAAGCAACAGCTTTTGAGTGCTTATGAATTGTGCTCATGGGCCCATTGATTATCGAAGCCAGACCATCGTCTATGACACGCTGATGGTGAACAATGATCCTTTGCTGTGGTCCCTTGGATAAATCTGCGGCTTGATTTTTCAATGTTGAAAACTGACTGACTTGGTAAAAGCGAAAAGTACATACTTCTCGTCGCTCTTCTCTCAATCCTGAACGTTCCGATGAGGTCCATTCTCCAAATTTCTTGAGAGTCGATGAGCATGCCTTTCCAGGATGCAGAGGCTCTGGAAATTCTTTCTTTCTCTTTCTCGCGCTCCTTCACAATCTTCTTCTTGTCATCTTCCAACGCCTTCGAGCCTAGAAAGCTGGAAAATGTTCGAGAGCCCATCTGTCCAGAACTGGACGTAACAGGAAAATGTTGCATGACATTCCCGCTTTTCTCGCGTTTGAAAGTCCAATCCTTCCGTTGTTCTTGATAACCTTCTCCACCCCATCTAAATACAGCCCTTCCAAAGGTATCACTGGCGAGGCTTGTCACTGTTGTTACACTCTGACGACGTGCGTCCTGGTTCATACCACCCACGAAGCGAGGAAACCAACGAGGTCCTCCGAACGTACGGTCTTGAACAGTACCAGGTTGGCGAATGATATTATCATCCACAAGGTCCGATTGGTCGAATGACACAATACCCTGTTTTATATTGTCCCAGTCAAGGCCAAAATCACCCATAGAATCAGCGCTAGTTAGTGCCTGATTGCTAGCTGGAGGGATTTGGGAAGCTTCAGGAATTCCGCCTGTGTCATTTCCCCTCTGCCTGGCCCTCGCATTAAGATTACGCCAATCACTGCCACTTCCCGGAACAGAAAACGGCGAGGAAAACGCAGAGTCATCTGGTCTGGTCTTGTAAGCTCCACCAGAACTCCTCACCATTTCAGCAAATTGTAGGTCATCATCTAAACTCCGGCTAGGTCTGCGCGCGTAAATCAAATCATCTTCTCGATTACGGTTCAATGGATACTGGCCGTTGATACCTGGTGTCGTGGAAACGCCAGGAATAGCCATGGGTAAACTTCCTCGACGTTCTTGCGGATAATACGTGTCTGGGTAAGGAGCGTCATCCGATGGGTATTCCTCTTGGAAGCTCATGTCAATGCTCGCCGCCCTGAGAGAGCTAATCTCAATATCGGCAGCACCGTCCGAATCGTATTCCTCTTCGGAGCTGAATTCCATACTCGTAGTTGATGCATTCGCAGACGGATTAGGGTAAGGTCCAGAAACACAGTATGGATTTCGACGTTCATCATCATCCTCGGAAGATGTGAAATCATTGGACGGTGTTTGTGGAGCAGAGCTACTGACCACACTGATCGCGGAGCTGGTGTAGAGGCTCTCGCTAAGCGATGTTACAGAAACAGAAGCGGACGACGGTGCTGAATCAAGGTTTGTCTTTCCATGGTCTCTACCCCGGCCGTGTATGTTCGTATGCATACGTACACCATCTCCAGCAGGGGCTCCATGAGATGCGTAATGCCAGCCAGGAGTCCGAGGGGAAGACCGATAATCATAGGCGACTACTGATGGTCGAGGCGTAATATCGGCCCGTAGCATTAACTCCTCAAGTTCATCGTCTTGGGCCGTAACTGGATGCATCGATGGCGAGTTACTGAGGCGAGGAGCAGTGCCGAAAGAGTAATTGTGAAGTTGATTTCTGGAGTAGTACTCCGAAATATGGTGGCCGCTCCAGTTCAAAGGGTCGTCAGGTGGACAATCACCTTTTGTACTGACATCTTGGATGGTTGACGATCTGTCGCTTGAGCTTATTAATTCCACAGAGTGACCAACTGTGGTTTGCACACCTCTCACTGGGATCCTTGTTAAGACTCATCCCTTGTGACCCAAGTATACTGTACTTGGTAATCAATTTAATAAATCGCACCTACTAATCAAATAGCACGTACGGTAGGTATCAGAAAATACAAGAAGTCAGCCCAACAATGAGTTACCGACGAGTGGCAGAGTTGGGAGAAAGCAAGGAGAAAGCCAGGGTAGCTAATGCTTGAAACTGTTAGAGAACAAGGCCATGCTTATCCGAATATCAGATCGCCACGTGGTAAGGCCACGTGAAAATACACGTGTTGACACTGTAACGTCACCATTCTACAACAGTATCAACGCCCTTCCGTCCACTCCTTGATCACAATATGTCCCTCCTCCTGTAAAAGCTTGTATGCGATGTCTATGTGCTTTTCATCCGTGCGGTAGGCACCGACGGCAAAGCGGATGCAAACGACCCCGTCCAGAACCGTCTGTGTAAGAATTATGTCGTGTCTAGCAGAGATCCGTTCGTAGAATGTGCGATTTAAGTTGTTGAGTTCAGTAGGTGAGAGTGTGGCAGCCATGATGGTAGGCCTGAGTCTGAAGACTGAGAGTGCTAGAAAAGGTTTCGTAACGAGATCAAATATGTCAGAGTCCTGCACGAGATTTGCAAACCGTTCGTTTAATACAACCGTCTGTAATTCTGATTATTGAATTCGCCGCGAACGTAAAATCCACTTGGCCTACCCGACGGATGTATTGCCTGAAACCTTCGGCGCCGAAACTGCGCAAAACAAACCAAAGTTTCAAAGACCGGAAACGTCGGCCAAGGCCCAAATGCCAATTCCTGTAATCGATGACAGAACCTAGATGGTGTATGCCTCAGTAGTGTCAGCGTGTGTCGAGGCGACCAAACTACCAGCGTCACCGTATTTGGTTCGCAGGAATGGAGGGGTAACGTCTAATGTATCTGTTAAAAGTTTGCAGTCTCTAATCCATAGCGCGGATATATCAAAGTTCGTTAGACCCCACTAAACATCTTTAGAAAACTTGAGTATAAACCCAACCGAACAGACCTTATGAAAGTTTGTGCAAAAAGAAGTCGCGACAGCATTAATTTCATTCAAGTAACACACTCCCCGATATTCCGGACAAGAAAGAGCACATCCAGCCCAGGCAGCGTCAATGTGGAGCCATAGTGACGGATAGTCCCTCACTGATACAGTTATCATTGTACCACCAACAGTGGGAAAGGCACTCACAGACTTCGGTTATTTCTGAAATATTATCAATGGCACCTGAAGATGTGGTGCCAATGGTCGCAACTACGTAAATGACAAGTGATCAGTCAAGTAGGTAAGACATGAGTAAACGTACTTAGAATGAAGGGCTTGCAACCAGACTTTTCATCTTCTGCCAATGCAGTTCGCAGTGTCTCGCCCCGTAATGAAAATTCATCCTCTAACCGTACTTCCAGAGCCCGAACTTTAAGCCCTAGGATCAGTCCTGCTTTTGATCCAAGCGAGTGTGTCTGTGTTGTCGTATATATAACAAGATCTTCCGCCTTGCTGCCAGGATTTTTGATTTGATAACGAGAGCGCGCTGCGGTTACTACAACTAGGGCAGCTTCAGATGCCGTACTCTGTATTACATTAGCTGACGTTGACGTTGAAGAGTGACATTGCTATGCTAACCTGTATGACACCACCACCTATTCCAGACGAATGCAAGAACGTGGGTGATAGTCCAAGGAGTTGAGCTCCCCAATCCATAACAATGACTTCCAATTCGGTACAGGCGGGGCTTGCAGACCACTATGGGGATGATTTAACTTTGACAGATTCACTGAGCATGATGTAACAAACGTTAAACCCAGGATTGCAAGTACTTGAAGAATACAGGTCAGCAAGCATTCCTTCGAATGTGCAAGCAGTAGGAAAATAAGCAAAGAATGAAGGATGTTGCCAATGCGTCAAGCCTTCACTGATGTGAGCAAGTGATGTATGGCACAAACTCGACGGACCAGGTAGTATGAGTCTTTGATAATCGTCAGCAATCGTCTGGAAATCTTCACCATATTCTGGTGCACATGCTTCGTATCTCGCTCTCAGCAGTTCGTTTATGGAAAGAATTTAGTCCTACAAGACACGGAGCGTTTTAGATATCCGGGATCGACTTGAGAAACGACGGGCCGCTGGTGCAAGGAGTAATAATAGTCGCATATCCTGTCTATGGCTTGGTATCCAGCTTTTCTGAACCTGTGAGGATCCTCAGAGGGCGATGAAGGGTGTAAGGAAGAGGCGCACTGTTCTATGTCCATAGTAGTGAGAGTGCGCAGCGGATACTTGGTGTCATATTGGTGATGGCGGGCTGGGCCAAATAACAGACCACAATCACAGCGTGCCACTCTAGAACAGTTCATAATGGCCACGCTGACGTCTGTTGCCGGTAACGCATTAAATCACGTTCAAATGATGACCTGTCTTTGAAACTTGCATTTGTCAGTGTCCAAATGGCCAACTTCGAGCGCATTGTTGTTGACTTTGGGTGCATTGACCATCGCACGCCTGGTTTTCCAGACCGTATCAGTCTTTTTACAGACATTTCTTCTGCCAGGCACTAGTGTATGTTCAGCACAAGACGCGTGGCACTTTCCTTATCATTTTCCACAGCTCAAACAGTTCGGTGCACGAGAGGGCGCATGGGCCGTCGTGACGGGCGCATCAGATGGCATTGGCAAAGAGTTCGCATTTCAGCTTGCCAAGGCCGGGTTCAATATTCTTTTGATCGCTAGGAATCAGTCTGTCCTGGAAGCGACAGCAGCGGAAATTCGTATGAATCACCCTCTTTTTTGTGTAATACAATGACGAATTCTAATTCTCATAGAGAATAAATACCCGGCAATTTCGACTCGTGTTCATGTTATCGACTTTTCTACTCTTAACGAAACTGCATATGTACAGTTGTCTGAAGTTCTTCGTAATCTCAATATCGGAGTGCTTGGTGAGCTATTCTGTATAACGAATTAAAAGCGGTCGTTTGAATCCGTCCAGTTAATAACGTGGGCAAGTCACACGCAATGCCGGTCTATCTCATGGACACGCTTCCAAGTGAGATGAATGATATCGTGAACGTTAACGTACACGCGACTTTGCGTGTGACCCATGCTGCATTGCCCAGTATGGTTCAGCGGCAAGTAGCGCCCAAATCCTTACATATGGTATCTTGACGTTCTTGTAGCAAGCGTGGTTTGATTCTGAACATCGGCTCATTTTCTGGTGCTGTTCCATCCCCGATGCTGGCCACCTACTCTGGTACGAAAGCGTTCCTTGCTACATTCTCCAGTGCGTTGGGCGAAGAATTGAGACAACACAACATTGTTGTTGAACACGTCAATACTTACTTCGTGGTATGTCAAATGCACCTATGCAATCAGAGAGGCTAAGGTGCGGATAGGTATCTAAGATGTCGAAAATACGGAGAGCGTCTTTTCTGGTGCCTAGTCCGGCACCATATGTGCGGTCTGTCTTGTCCAAAATTGGCCTTGCATGTGGTGCGGCATATAGCGGACGGCCGGAGACATCGACTCCATATTGGACGCATGCGCTGCTTGACTATGCAATGACGGTGATTGGGGCACGGAGGTTGATCATCCGGTACACGCACGGAATGCATCGGAGCATTCGCAAGAGGGCGCTGCAGAAAATGGCCAAGAGTCAGTGAGATGTTCACTATAAGTTCCTAGCTAGGCACTACTAGTCAGACTAGTGATGTGTTTGTTTGTTCGTGCTTGCATATCAATGACATGCGCCTGCAGCGTGTTCACGGCGGCGACGTTGCCTGGCTTGTTCTCTATCCACTATGAAGCGTGGCCCTTCGCGAGCTCCCTCGCCAACACCAACGACCTTCTCCGGGATCTCTAATTATCGTAATACAGATTCCTATAGATCTGCTACCAAGAATGCCCCCGCCGTCCCTTCAACTGACTATCGTTCCCTGTCTAAGATACACTTCGATGAACTGTCCCGTTATCTTTCTGTGTACTTAGCAAAATGTTTGCAAAGTCCATATCGCCCCCTCTGATCTTTGCTAATTGTGTGCTGTAGCACCTCCCAATTCTCGCACCACGGCCAGACAGAAGCTCACAAGACTGACTATACAACAATTTCACGAACTCTCCACAGATGTTTACGATGAGCTAATGCGACGGAAGAATGAGAATGAGAGTCCGTTGATCCATCATCATATTGTCACACCTCATTCATCTTCTCCATAGTTCCCTTCTTACCTGTCAGAGAAGACTTTCACCCGAAGCGCAATCAAGCGCGCCAGAAACTCGCCACCCTTCCCACATCGAGGTTCGAAGATCTCTCCAGCGATGTCTATTTCGAGCTCTCAAGGAGGTATCCTGAATTCAAGGAAGATGTACGTTGTCAGAATCTCCTTTTTTGATGTGTTTGAATCTCATTCATGTAGACATCTGGGAGGGGTAGTGTATCTTCTGCCTATGACGATTCTCCTGCACCGGAATTTTACGCTGGATCTCCTCCACGCGCAACTAACAGTTCTCGAACTTCTGGCCGCACATCCGTTGACAGGCCTTCGGATAGCGGCTATGGTGGAAGCGGTCCGAGTCGCAAGCCTTCGGTGGACAGACGACGAACAAATGACAGTGATTACTATCCCGCCCGAAGGAGCGAGGACACCTACAGAAGGATGGACGACGCATATATGCCTCAAGGTCGGATGAGTGAAGACGGACATGGGTCTGGCTCACGCCGTAGACCATCGCAAGATGTCGCTCGTAGACCAGAAGACAGACCCGTAAACTCTGGCATTGACCATGGAAAGCGCCCGAGCGGTTCCACCAGTATCGGGGGTACGAGTGACACGACAACGACCGGCGTCGGACAAAGCGCAACGGCAACGAGCGCAATGATCATTCCCACCAAGAGCACGATTGAGGAAGAATACATTGAGGTTCCTTATGGTCGTGAGCTGCGCGAGAGTAGCGGCCTTGATGAACGCGATCGAAGCAGAGACACACGTAGAGATCCTGGCACTGGTGGTGCGCTCACCGACGGTGAGCCTGACAGTGCAAGTGATTATCCGAGCCCGATGAGCCCCCGCAGCCCGCCAGCTGGTTTAAGCGGACTGAGTGCCAGACTCAAAGTAATGGAAGATGAGGATGATGAAGCCGCCGCCTCTCGCAATGGTGATGACTATGTTGATAAGTTTGGAAGGTCGTCTGTCAATTCTGAGCGGTCAACGAATGGCACAACTGGGTCCCGAAGTTTCCAGGGACGAACCAATCTTGCAGAAGAACAAGAAAAATTACGTCGAGATTACGAATACAAGATAGCGACGCTGCAAGGACAGATTTCAACCCTCCAACGAGATGCCGGAGACATTACCACAAGAGACAGGAAGTTTAAAGAGAGCGAAGCCCGCGTGAAACAATTAGAGGATGAGCTTGCAGAATTTCGGCGTGTGCGTTTTGAACTTTGGTCGCGATTTGTCTAACTGCCAATTGCTACCTTTCAGCGAGCTGAGCAGCAAGCTTCAGCAGCCAGGACTCTACAGAAGGATCTGGACGAGTTAAGAGACGCCCGTCAGCGAGAGAAGGAGCGTGAGTCACGGCGAGCTGCCGAAGATGAAGACGAACTCCAAATACTCCGCAACAGATTGGAAAAGCTTGAAGAAGAAAAAGAGGATTGGCAGACCGGGGTAAGACACGCAGGTCCGCTGGAGTGACATTAGTTGATTTGGGTACGTTAGACTGATGCAGGTCTAATTGATAACCTCAAATCCGAGTTGGAGGGTCTGGTGTCGGAACTCACCGATCTCTCACGGCGCAACGATGAACTAATGACGGCGAAAGAGTCCGACGCGAAGGTTATACGGGAGCTTGATAATCAACTGAAAGAGTATAAGAGGAAGTATGAACAAGCCAAGACAGAATTGAGGACGGTAAAAGGTAACAGCTCTCTTTTACGAACTGTATCATAACTGAGTCGAGTAGCGACGTCACAGCTCTTTTTACAGCCGCCCAAATTTGACGATCAACTGCCATATTCACCCGATGGTGGAATCCTTGACATCCACATCACAGCTTTTCAGTCAGCGATTGACAGTTTATTGACTCTGGGCCGCTCAAATGCTCCCACACGTGTTTTGCAACCTATGAAATCTGTAGTCAACGCTGTCACGGCAATTGTTGATGATGTCCGAGCGTACGAACGGAAAGCGCAACGTGATCTCACGGATGTCGATGTAGAATCCCTTCAAGCTTTACGTGAAAGAGCGGAAGCGACATTAAGTAATCTAGCAGTTGCGTCGAGAACCCATGCAACCAGTGCCGGGATGTCTCCTATGAGCTTGCTCGACGCTGCAGCTAGCCACGTTTCAGTCACCATCACAGAAATGGGCAAAACGGTGCAAATCAGGAAAGCAACGAAGGCAGAACAAGAAAAGTTTGCTATGACACAGTACTCGCCTAGTTCTGCGACTATAACAGGCGGATTTGTATCCTCTCTGCGGTCGATCGACGAAACAAAGCCCGTAAAACCCGCACACCAACGGAAGACGAGCGCGACATCGGTGTCGTCAAGCAAGGGACGACATTACGAAATAGCCTCGTCGCATGGTCGGCCTACAGATCTCTCACGACGTCCTCAGTCGGACAATTCGAGCTCTGAGCAGACAAATTCACAGGCATCCATATTTGATCCTCAGAACTCAGGTGGTGGGAGCGACGACTCGGGGGCACCTGAAGGACCAGAGGATAATTGGACGGAACTAACTGTAAATTTATTGTTATGCAAAACTATCCGGCTACTGAATTCTTCACAGCGATACCTAGACGTTCAAACGGGGGCAATCGTGGTCGCGATTCAAAGCGTCCTGACAGGTGTTAGAACCGCAACACCATCACCATCGTTGAATGAAAATTTAACTCAAATAATAACTATTGTGTCAAGTATTGTGGCAGTATGCAAGGACAATTTACCTCCCAATTCAGTCCAGCAAGGAAGAGAGATACTTCGAGATCTCAGCGAGCATGCGAACAGGCTCAGCGAAGTGCAGGCACTGCCTGAGCTTACGAAAGAATCACGACAAGTGATGGCCAAATCAAGTTATGCTATTGCCAATGCAATGAAAGCATTGATGAAGCTGGAATAAAACATGTTTTGTACCTTACACTCAGACTTGGAAGACATATAATCACACCATTTGCAGTGCAATTCACGAGCTGATGATTGAATATTGAATACTCAATCTTTACTATCCACCGACTTCATTTACTCTATGTAGCTCTTTTCCGACGGCATTTTCTCAGTTCAGGTTCTCATCGATGTCACTATACCTTTTTGGACTTAGGATCTATATATTAAGATGAATAACTCGTCCTCGTCCGCGGCTCTGAACTTGGCCGTGAGAGGCGTGCCTCCACACCCTTGCACCAGAACTGGCGAGTTGTTAGGGAATTTGCTCCAGGGTTTTTTGTGCATCTACCTTGCTCTCAAGCAGACCCCAAGGGTTTGAATACGATATTTGTTGGATTGTTGGCTGTATCTTCTCAGTATTACACGTACTTGGACAGCAAAATGTGTTAGCACTGACATCGACTACCATATTGATTCTATCTTGAGAAATTAATAACAAATATATATAAGAGACTATGAACAGACGTACAACCATCTCCCAGTTGGACAACCGTCTGTGTTGATTAAATAATCATCAAGTCATGGTTCAAATGGAGGCGTTTGGGGATAGACATTGACTATTTTCGACGGACTATTCCCCAGGGCATTCAACTGATTTCTTATGGTGTGGTACGCACATTCATTTCTCGAGTCTTCGACGTTATTGAGCATCTGTATTGGGTCTCATGCTACAGTTCTGCGCCCAGCGGAAACTTAGGAACATTTATACAATAATCCATATGCATGGGTTGGCGCAAGTTTATGACTATGACATCTACTTATGTTGTGCTCCATATATTGGTCCTTGTGTAAATTGAGAATAAATAACAGAGGGATATCTTTCATGTCGTGTTCAGGACGTATCTCCAAAGCCCGAAAAGAAGATTAATCATAAATCCGATAACGAGGCCTATTTGCGTGCTCTCTCTGAAGGTGAAGGGTCAACATTGGATGAAGCTGATGAAAAAATGAATTAACGCACGATAAAATAACATTTGGAGTTGCATCTTGTGTACTACCATCTTCCCAAAAAACTGCCGCAGATTGGTTACGCATGAAAAAAAAAGGGAGTATAGGGAAGAAAAATCCTATGACAATGCCTTGAAGAACGGAAGAGCTCGACGAAGTCGACGATTGCGAAAGCGATGCCGTGCCTGCATTGTCCAAAGAATCAATCCACTGTTCTTCAAGTGATCGCGCATATTCATCATCTAACTATTGTGAATGCTATGTAAAAATCGTATCAGTGAAAATACACACATTCGTCCTCCGTTTCGAAATCCAGGTCAAGGTAGTTCATTAAAGACCGACTATGAAATTGACGTCTAAAGTTGGCAATATCCGACTCGGAGAAACCCATAGATGACAGTCTATCGAAACCTCTCTGAGGTTTTATCTGAGCTAACTGGAGCACACAGGTCATACAACACTACTTGGTGACCGGGGTAGTTCATACCTGAGTTCTTCCTTCCTCTTCCTCTTCCCCTGGCTCCAAAAGCGGACCTACGGAACAATGTAACCAAGCCGTGTTCGAAGGCTTGTAGGGTTCGTTGGTGCCCATTCGTCGGCGTTCTTCAAAGGCCGCAAAGTGTGATAACAGATGAGTCCCGTCGGTGAGTAACTGGCCTGACTGTATTAATCGTAGTCGTCTATTTTTCAGCTCTGAACGAGCTTGACGGATCTTGATCAATCATTAGCGAGGTAGTAGCACTGTGCACTGGATTCACCTTCTTTTTCATGTCTCTGACCACATCGCCTTTTTCTACAGTAACGAGCAAATCCACCACACTCCCTTCTGTGAAGCGTATAACAAAGTCTCTCTTGCTTTCTTCCGAACTCGTGGCAGGTGCATGGGAAGTGGAAGCTTGAAAGGGAGGGTCGATTGCTCGTTGCTTACCCTTCGCCTTTTCGCTGAGCATATTTGTGGCCGTAACTACGGTTCAGTTAAGTAACACGTGATGTATTAGCCTACGTCTATTACTCGTACATGCAAGGAATACTTTGGGATCTGAACGACTTTCACATCAAACAACCACCAAAGAGTGACTGCATATCCTCCGCGAGCCCCATATGGTCCACGTGTTTGCTTGAATCTAACTTTTTAGAATCAGTTGTGCTGGAGTGGTCTTCCACCATTGGCTTGAATGATTCCCAGAATTCGGTAAAGTCAAAATCAATGAGTCCATTTTGAAATATTAATTCAAGGGAGGATTCTAATGTTGAAGCGTGGTTTTCATTTTGACCACGAAAACCCGAATGTAACTGGGTGAACTCGTCCAGGTCTGGCATTGGGCCATCGGAGGCAAATGCTGGTAGTGGAGGATCAAACACGTCTCTAGCGATCTCAGCATCCTCGTCACTCTCTGGTTGCGCTTGAAAGATAGACGCAGTGCACCCCTCAATGTCGGAAGTAGGGACGGGCAAATCAGTCAACTCCACGTCTTCGTCATCCTGCGGCGTCAATGCGGGACTGCTTGGAGGTGGTGATGATGGCGGAAGGCCGACCCAATGTTGTCTGACACAATGTTCTTGCTCCCTCCTGCCAGCTTGAAGATGGGTCGCCTGTGCTTCGATATCCAAGGTACCAGAAGTTAATGTGTCATCTTCGCCATCACTAGCCGTCGGTAGGGAACTTGGGGGTCCGTCAACATCGTCCCAACCGTGCTCTGCCGTTCTCCCGCTCCATCCGTCTGCGCCTCCGATACTTCGCCCAGAGACAACAGCCTGGATAGGCGATATGTTGGCCAATTTGCTTCTCGTCGAGGGAGATGGAGAATGCTGTGAATGTCTTGAGCGTCTCGTCCTAGGTGTGGGTGTGA